>JAJTUC010000022.1:0-371367 GCA_036971365.1 Dactylellina leptospora | reverse complement strand
TTTTTTGCCATTCCATCAAAATCTCTTCATCAGATTTACGAGCCTAAAGATCCAAGAATCAGCCCGAGAATTGATCCCGGACTAAATGTAAAATAGTGACAATGCATCAACATTAATATCAAAACTTTCCAAATGTTCTGTTTTGCGTCTGTCTATGTGTACAAGGAATCTTCCCCCGAAAAAAATCCAAGCTGCAACCAAAAAGCGCAAGGTAATGTACCAACTGACCCGAAAAAAAAACTCCTAAAGAAAAGCAAAAGACGCAAAAGGGACCGGTTACAGTTAAAAAGACTGCGAAGTCTCGTGATCGGGATGTATATATACTGGTCAAGAGGGTTGAAAAGTGTTAGTCTGAAATGTGTGGGTTAGACAAAATGAAAAAGGGCCTCCGCCGCTTCAAAGAAATTGAGAAGGGACAACCGAATACAACATTAAAAGCCGTGTATCATACCATCAGAAGCGAACAGATTAAATAAGATCAATGCCAAGTTTATCAAAGCATGGCAGCCGCGGCGACAACAGCGGCAACCAACCCGCCGTTTATAACGACACCGTTCCTACCAGCTCCATTCGGTTTTGAAGTCGTGGTTGGTTCAACGGAATACGTTGTCTGTGAACCCGTTGACTGCGGTGCATCGGAAACTCCTGCGAATACAGCGGTTTGGCCTAACGTCGGTAAGGGAGAAGAAGGATCAACGTTCCAGACACCGGAAGTTAAAGCAGGGCAAGAGATCGGGCCTTTGGTAGAGGTATATTTGTTCAAGGAAACGCCGGTTGGATCGACGGATGCCCAGACGGTCTTGAGAGCTGAGAAGTCGGCGAGCGGTGTTGGCTTACCGCCGCGGGCCCAGGTGTCGCCGCCGATTGCGGTTTTAGGGTCAGCACGACCATAGTCGACGAGGCCCTACGGGTTAGATATTAGTTGCCGTTGTCACACTCAAGTGGCGTTTGGAGGTGGGTACAAACGTAATTGTTATCTTCCTGTATCCACTCGTAGATGATAGCACCAGACCAGACCTACACCAGGAATTAGTTATCTTTGCTCGTCTTCGTAGAAACAGGGGTTGAACATACATCCTGCATTTCGGGTCCGAAAATCGCAAATTGATCTTTGAAATCTCTGGGAGTGGGGACATTGCATCCGGTTTCCGAGAAGAAAATGGGTACAGGGTAATCGGTAGCATTCTTGTTCAACATGTCGTACCCGGAGACATGGTAATCAGTTGCTTCTCCGCACCATTCGTAGGCGTTCAGACCGAAAAAGTCAACGTTGACGGAGGAATCATCGCCGCAAGCGAGATAGTTTTGTAGATTCGGGCGCTATATGATGAAAATATCAGATGGCGTCAGGAATTTATGACTAGCAATGAGAACATACCAACTCGGCGATATCGGCCGCGGAGTACCCGGTGGGAATCTTGCGAGCGAATTTCTTGTCTTCCATGTACGCTTTGATATCTCGAACAGCGGCTTTGATGTACGGTGCCGCGAAAGATCCGTTAGATTTCGTGATAATCTCGTTGCCAACAAAGACTCCAGCGAGATTCGAATAACCGGCAAGGTTTTCCAGAACCTTGGTGTACTCCGTCAATTGGGTGTCGTTCCAATGCGGCGGGCCATCCTAGTGAATACAAATATCAGATCGAATTATTCTCCACTATCCACTTGATGAGATGCATAAACCAACCTGTTCGATGTATGTGTGAAAGGTATCGAGATCGATAAAAGCGTATACGCCGATATCCTCAAATATCTTCATACAGTCGTCATGGTTGCCGTCAGGGTCGACGTGATAGACACGAATGGCATTGGCACCGAGCTCCTTCATCAAGGAAGCATCTTGCTGACATTGGGCCTTGTCGAGAAGGGGATCAAACGGAGAACGTTGATACGCGATGCCTACATGGAGTTAGATCACAATTTATACGCAGCAAATGAGCATCGAGAGATGAGTGTAGACGAACCTTTCATAAAGTATTGAGAGCCATCGGCGTGGAAGAACTTGGAACCTTTGATGGTCAGCGGCTCCAGAGCGGAGGTGGCGATGGCGAAAAAGCCGACAGCGAGCGTGGAAAGCGCAATTGATTTCATTGCGAGAGTCAACGGCGAGATATCGTGGACTAGTGTCGCGGTTCGGATCTCGTGGGACGGAGTGTATGTCGGTAGTAAAGAAAAGGTCCGTCACAAAGAGCAGCAAGCGGAGAGATGTCAAGATTCAACGATAAACGTCCGATGCTGCCTGACCGAATATATTTATAGCAGCCTGTGTGTCGTGTGAGAGCAGTCTCGCCGCCGGGATGAAGGACGTGGTTACACTTTCGCGTGGGAAGCGTTGCGGTTGTGAGGAACGGAGGTGATTAGGGGCTGTCAAATGCCACCAGAGCGAAAATACTATATTCCAACCTAACGAATGTTGAGAAGTCAATTCCAACAGCGAGCGACAGGAGACAATAATCTCCAAAGGATAAAGAGAGCTGGCGATGAAGTGTCTTCGATCAGGAGAGAGGAAAGCAAGAAGGAAGAGAAGAATAAGAGGATAAACGGGCGAAATATCCCGCTTGTAACGAAACCCATGCGACGAACACGAGCCAGAGGAAAACCCGACGCGCGATCGAATCGATTCGAATTCGCCCCCCTGCCAATCGTTCTGCAAGCGTCGCAGATTGACAGCGTGCGCGGGGGTTGGCTATCGCTGCGTCACTTGCAGCGAGAAATTAAGCGTGGACAAGCCTGGTCAAGCATTCTCGTTCGCTGGCTTGGGTTTCATCGCATGGAGCCATGCCCGAATGCGTCTCCTGATTGGGCCGTTCGGGCAGCCAAGCGGACCTTGATCATTTGCTGATAACGGCCGGTAACCGACTGTGCTTACCATATAGCGGGCATCCTTATATATGATATAGCTTTCCACTGCAAATTCCCATTTTTATACTCTAATTCGACACGCCCATAGCTATTGTGATGCGATTGCTGTATATATATTCTCAAGATATATATATATATACATATATTGAGAGTGAGATCTTCGCTTAATTAACGGTATAGCTTATAGTTGTGTATTAGCGACATCCAATCTAGTAGGTATCTGTTCTATCTGTTGAGAGTCAAAAAGAGTAGCTGGGTTAAACACACTTGCTCAAGCACTTGAAGTTCTCGGGTGTGTAATTGACGATTCAATGGTCCCACAAGTTATCGATAACTTGTGTGACGATAATTATCGTCACCCTGTGGAACTATTATTTTACGCGATAGGCAAATAATATGGGGACAGGGTATTCATCCGGATAAACTGATGTATGTTTTCAATACATTGACCCAGATATCTGGATGAGAAAGAATGGTCGAAACGTAAAAGTACAATTTCTTGGTACTGATCAACTCGGCTGAATGTATCGTGTCAGGTCCCCTTAGATATCCCCCGTCTGAATCAAGGACAGGTTCGGACAGTTTCCTTTGCATTTTAAACATGGCTGGCGTTTTTTGATATCCAGGTCCGGTTGACACCTGTAACAGATCGTGTTGTCAAAGTGAGCTTGAAAACCCTCCACGAGTAGCAGTAAAAGGAATGCAACCCCGGGCTCGTCTTTCTGTCCATATAACCACGAAAGATGCCTTCGACTGACGCTCTCCATTCTAATAGATGCGAGAACGCATTCCCTCAACGCAGCCCAATCTGGAGGCTGTGAGTACGAGCACAGTTTCTTCAAAAGCGTGTATGTCTCCTTTTCTTTCTTTTGGGCTCCTAACCCGCCCTGTCTTCTGAGGAATCGAGCGGTCGCCTCGAGTACATCCGCCTTCATATCTTGTATTTGGAGATAGTCCGCCGCAGCATAGACCGCTACCACCTGATCCTGTTCGTATTGGTCATCCTTGATGACGAAGTTCTCCCCATACATCCATGAGGCCACGGATTCAAAGGTCTCTGGGGTAATGTCTGCGAGAGAGACTTTGCGGGTTTCGCTCTCTTCGAAATTACCCCTCCAGAGGGCTTCAAAGTACTTTGACTTGACGGTGATGATTGCGCGATGTAGCCGGAATAGTTTTTCTTCGGGCCCAGCTACCACTTGGACATCTGCGTATTTGGGGTCCTGGTAAACACTAGTGCAAGGAATCAAGTTATAAAACGTGTTAGCTCCGAGTTATGCTCCGAATCAACCTCTTTTGGAAAATTACCTCTTTAGTATACCCAATGCATTACCTTGGATTGGCAAAGGCTCGGATATATTCGAGATATTGATTGGAGCGGAAGTGCCAGACGACCTAATGCGAATGACAGAGTTACCCCGCTTCTCTTCTTGGTCCGAAGCCAGCATACTCATTTGGCCAAGGGCTTGACGTGCACGTTGTTAGCTCGCCGTTGAACTCTTCAGGACGATGTTTGAGACCGGAAGAAATTTGTAGCGGTGCCGGTGCAATAACTTCATACAAGATTGTAATGATATTTGAAATATACTTGGGCAGTGTTTCATTGCAATGTTCAAGCGCTCGACAGGCGTTCTGCATTTTGCCTCGGTGCATTGTAGCCATCAGCCTTACCTGACAACACAACATAACCACCTTCAAGCTCGAGCTTGCTCCGGCAGCATCTTGTAACTTGCAAGCCATTATTTACACGCCTCCTCGACGTGAAAAACGGTCTACCTTTTTACAACATCAAAGTCTATTAGCGAGCTCCGCTGCGCTTCGTGGCATGCAGCCAGCTTCAACAAAATGGCACAGAAACTTCCCGGCCCGGCCAGGAACTCGAAGCGCTTCAAGTTTGCTGTTTCTACTCTTTCCGAGACCTTATCCCGCGCCATATCAACGGAAAAACCTTACAATCTACATTTAGATTGCGTCTTTTAGACGAGGCAGAGGTATAATAATCCAAAGGAAACTTTCCCGATGTCGTGCATCCCAGATTGGGAAGTGGGGAAAGACCGGCGACGGAACGCAATACGATTCGCGGGAGGGCCTCAAGAGCAAGGCTGCTGCGGATACCATAGCCCCAAATCCTGGCGCTATCATTGATCTCTCCGCTGAGCTTTGGCCTTAAAGTATGTGCTACCAGAGATGGCCCTCTCCCGCCTCCGTCCGATTGTCGATACCGCAGCCTGCGGTACGATAATACCCCACTTACTACCTCATCGATTAACATTGAATAAGAGGGGAAAACTGTTTCGGAAGGTGGGGTTTTTGAAACACTGTGCAATTCCAACGCTGTAGAAAAAATACCACAGTCGCCGCAAAAGTGATGCCCCTCAGTCCTGTGTTGCAAGTTCTCGGCTCCACCAAGGCGGCGGGGGATCGTATAACAATGCCTTCTCAAAACCTCATTCTTACGTAGAGCAACTGAGTTAGATATGAACCGAAAACTGCAAAGATAAATATATTTATTAGGCGCTCGAAGTGTGTTACTCGTGATCATTTCATGCCACCATTAATGGAAATTTCCGTAAGAATACGAGACCATTTTCACATACTAGTATCCTGTAGGGCCGTGCGATATCTCCAATGGAAATAGGCAACATATTCGCTTTAAAAGTTTGACTTTGGATTTTGAAAAATGGGTGTCCAACCTTATGTTTCGCTGGGCGTATATGCCCATGCGATGTATATGTACATTGCGGTTGTCGACAACTACAACTTTTTATCATCTAAATTAATTTAACTTAATGCGTTACCATTCATAAAGCATCGCCTGCCATAAGGAGCCGACATTATTAGTACCTGTATGTTTGAAGATTATAATGCGCATATGCAGGAACAAATAAAATGATTGTCTTGGCGTCGCTCGTATACGGCTCGTCTCTGTACCTACTCCTGCCCGCCGTGCATTAGATGAGGACAGCTTTCAAGTCTACACTCAGAGGATTCGATTTTCAAGAATTAAGACTCGGTATCTGCGCATGCTATGAGCCTGATTCGAGCTAGGCACCCTAGCCATGCTAGCCCATCCAGCCAATCGCACCAGCCCGGATCAACGGGATCGAAGGCACAAAGCCTCTGCACAACGGGCCTCGTTTTCGGAAACGTACATATCAGTAGTGCCACCGCTGTAAGCCGAGATACCACAATGCAATTCTTCTCAACGGTAAAATATTCCTGGATAATGGATGCTTTGAGATTCTATTTGTGCACACCCTTTCTCAATTCGCGAGCCTCTTTTTGATGGGGAGGAGGCTTTGGTCATCTGATAAGGCGCTTCGTATTTTGAGTTAGTGTTGGAGAGGACACTGAAAAGGGAAATATACGGACTCAATCCGCAGGTGTTGACAAATAATCCCTTTTATCGGATACTCCTAGACGTCTATGAGATCGATGGGTTGGACGATGCAAGAAATATTGTTCAGACGTTGTTATTTGAGTTGGTACGGGATATGTTTCACTGATAAAACCGACGCATGTCGAAGATTGTGTGACAGGAACCAACTGTGGGAGCGGCAGGTCGATTTACTAGCCCATCGATAAATCTCGCTACCATAGTAAGGGTCAATTGTTGGAGGCGTTGTATACGTCTCCGCGGCGTCTAAAACACGCATGTTGGGATAACCACATGGCACGATGTTGGGAGTATGCGATACTAGACCGGCTAAGCCGGTTCAGAACGTCAATTTTATATTATCCTGGTACTTTTTTGGACACATTTCGATATTTCGCCACTAGGTCGAGTCATTTTTTTCACCAACTTTTGCATACATCTCGGCCTATCTTGCCCACAACTTACCCTTCTAACAAGCTGCGCCTGAGATCTTGTTGCATGCACTCGACCCCCCCGTCTATGTTCAGTTCAAAGTTGCGATCTGACAGTTCCGTGCCAAAGTCGATCTACCCACATGACCTTTAAAGTTTCGCCACTGCTTTCGACCGAGCTCGCACGATTTTGATCCCCAACCCGTGTGTATCGTTGCATTGCGACTGCGGCTGTTTCAAGGTGTCTCGATACCGAGCATTTTTTTGCAATCGTATCATGATCTCTGGCCAATACAATCTCGTCATCTTTTCGTCTGGATGCCAACTTGCCGCATCTTCCACACGAGAAAAACCGGATTCTGTATCCCCGGGTGTGGTTCACTTCGCCTTTTATTTCATTTGTTTCAATGGGGCATTGACTTGTGATCCGGAGGGAGGACGGCGGGCCCGTAAGGCAATACGAAAGTCCACCGAGAAGGAGAAGAGGCCCTCGAGGGGGAAGCGCACCATTCTCATCCTTTTGGCAAAAGTAATTGCAACCTCGAACCGTGGGGCACAATGCTTCGGAAATAATTGCCTAGTGAGCACTCAAATCTCTTATAAAAATTAGCTTTGGTTCGATATTTTGTGTCTCGGCTTCTAGGCACGTTATAGTCGATAAAGTCGTAATCTGCCATCACCACCCCCACAGGCCACCCATGTCCCATGTCCGAAGTCTTGTAAATACAAAGAGATGATAACAATCAAGAGGCAAAACATGGCCCTAGCCCCCTATGCAAGGCACAACCACAGAGAATTAGCAGGCCGGTGTCCCGGGGCTTGCACAATGCAATTCTTGCTGCGGTCCGGGCTGTCAATCGAGGCGAACTGTTCCTGGCGAGATTTCTTGTGTTGTGTTTGCGATTGTATGTCTCTTTGTATTCTTCGGCGCTTAAAGTGCATGTCCGGACCATGGTGTTGGGTCGACATGAAACGAGACGTTCTGCGATGCTAAGTTTGATATCCTCTGTCTTCCGACCAATCGACGGGCCCAGGTTTAACAAAGGACGAGATGTGGGGAATAGAGTGTTTATTTTTGTCCCATCAGTGCATCGCATCGCAGCGCGGGCCTTGCTGATGATGAATATCAACATCCCGAGTCTTTAAAAACATCTTTTGCGGACGTCGCGTCATTGATACTCGGCTCCACAGATACGTCGATGTACCTTGGCGATTTTTCCGGGGTGTTCTTCAAATTACTGCTCTGAGTTATTGTTTTGCAAACGCAAAATTGATTGAAGCGAGTTTTTCATGTTGGATTCTGTTGCAGTCGTCCCGTGTCTGCAGCTAGTATAGAAGGGAAGATAATTTTCTCAGTATTGATCAAGGTAACGTCTAACAACGGTTATTGTTGCTGTATACAGGGAACAGAGCAAAATTCTCTGTTTCGATCATGGAACATTCCTCGATAATCAATTAGACATGGTAAGAAACCCCGTGTGCATGGGAATTCTTCGTCCTGACTACCGGCGAACCAGTCCACCCCCAAGATTTGGTTTTATCACGGGGTTTCCTCAAAAACCTGAGACTACACTAATAGAACCAATCTTCTTTATTTGTATCGTCTACAGAACCTATATTTGGAGAGGATCTCAACCCCGTAGATGTTTCAAGATATGTAAGGTACGAGATGTCAATGATAGAAATATTCGCTTGTTCTTGAATACGATGGTCAATTTTATAGATAGAAGCTCAAGGGAATTCGTCAAAGGTGCATAGGCGGCTAGGCCTCATAAATATGGTGCACATTACGCGGCTGGAAGACTATCCGCTTGACCATCATGTTAAAATTTGCGGCGACTTTTTCCCCCTCTTTACGCTGTTAATAATAGTCACGAGTTTTTGAGCTGTCAAGATCAACCGGGAAGGACATGCACGGGGCACAGGTGAGATTTGATTGGTGACAGCGTCACCGCTTCTGCACCCTTAGCTGAAAATAACCTTCCCACCAAAGATTTTGGCGGGAGCTTCAGACCGAGATCCTTGGGATTTCTTAGCTTTTGTTGACGGAGTGGGGAAATGGGTCGGGGAAAGAACTCTGGAATTCCCCACCTGTGTCTCCAAAAATAGGCTAGCCTTTTCGCCAGTGACCGGAGCGCGATTAGCCCACCTTCCACTAGCCAAATTATGCGACAGAACTCTCGGGTATTTAGACAATTTTGAAGAATGATTGTTGCTGCGTGGCGGCCAATGCCAATTTGGCTCTGGCGGAACGCAGGCGAGAAACGCGCAACATCATTGGCTCACATGCTGTGATGCCTCGGAAAGAAACCTGGGAGCTGCAGAATTCAACGCTCACTGAGAAAACAAGGCCTCGTTTTTCTCATAAAGAAGTCGGCCAGTGGTTATGCCTCCTTATCAGTTGGCTAATTGTTGTTCCGGTATCAGGATAGACCGGGCTCGACGCCTCGTATTGCCGAAGACACTTTGACAGAGTTGTTACAGTCTTCTAGTTCTGAGCCTAGAAGAAAGTTCCTACGCTCTGTTAAGACTTGTAGTGTGGGTCTCTTTGCTTTAGCAACTAGCATTGCGCTGCGGGAGTAGACTCGCTGGCTAAATTCTTTCAGGACATGCGTCTAAGCGGCGCAGGATGTCAGACTGAAAGAACACCAGAAAATATTCGACCTCCTCAATCCGAACGACTTCGGCTTCTCATTGATTGCAAAGAGGGTTTACCCGAGTAAACAGCCCAATACCTGCCGGGATATGGTCAGTAGGTTGGCCAGATCCAAGGGCCCTCCCGGCCAATGTTGCGCCAACGGGCTTGTGGACAACCCAAAAGAGATGGTCCGGTCGAGGAAGAGTTGACATTAGCGCACCCTTGTTTCCTACTTGCCCCAATGGCACGAGGGATGCAAAGCGAAAAAAGCGCTTTTCCCGGTGGCCCGTTCCACCCCCTCGGCAGGATCACGCCCCGGTCATGCAGGCGAAGAAGCAAGTTTCTGGTTGCGGATTGCATTGTCGCGAGACACTTTTCTTAAGAGAGAGCACCACACCCTCTTCATTTCATGCGCAGCTCTCGTCCTGCTTCGAATACAAGGATAACTAGAGCACACATTCGAACAAGGGTTCATCGATCCTATCAGGGCCACTGACAACCATCCTGGACGAGAAAAAAAAAAAGTTGGGGTTGGATCTAGTCGAAATAGTGCCCACCCTGGCCGCCATTGACATGAGGGGTACGAGCAGCGAGCTGCGTCAATAGTCAATAATAATTGGCGGCTAACCACGCTAAAACGTCTTCTGCGCTTTCGAGGGTGGGACCAAGTTTTCCTTCCAAATGGTCTTTCTCGCGAATACAGAAGTAGGGAAAAGGTGCTTTTGCTCATTTTTCCTCCTGGGGCCCCGTACGGCATGATGTACTGCAAGGGGAATTGGGGGCAGCCCACCGAGGACCGTTGAGGTCTCTTTCTCACACCTAGCAGTAGCCGCAGGTCCCTTCTGTTTACAACCGAAAAAGCAATTGGAACACGAAAATTGATGAGCCCTGCTGCGAAAGCTAACAAGCTTAAGACCCCCATTGCATTTCGCATGCAAGCTGCTCGTATCTAGAATTCAAATTATATAACAACCTGGGTTATTCCACTTCAGCATGAATGCCCTCTAGACAAATATCCACCACCACCACCATCACGCCGAAAGAAAAGGGTTCAGGGAACCTTCTGACCTTATCACAAGAAATATATTTTCTCCTGCTTTGTATATTCTGAGTTAAATTTCTTTCTTCGTATATACTAGTTCTCTAATCCAGAATGTTGAGGGATCTTCGGATTTGAACCTTACCAGATTCAACCTCCAAGTTTTATCCTATCCTTTCTTCTTTCCACTCTACCACTGACGGTTTCTCAACAAATCGAAAACCTTAGCGTGCTCTGATAAATATCGGCTCCAATACGCTTGCTAGATTCTTTCCAGAAGCATTGCCTGTCGCAAAATCCATTAACAATGATTCTAAGCTTAAACAGTCCACCGAGAATGTTGGGCGCGGAAGGGCTTAAAGTCAAATCTGAGAGGGAAGACTCTAGTGCATTTGGGGTCTCTTGTGCTAGAAATGGTCACGAACGTACTCGTGTGTCCCTGCCAGAGACAAATTGCCTGCACCCAAACACCAAAGAGGGAGAGGGTATTCGTTCTCTGTTGACAGCAGCCTCAATTACGGGGCCTAAATATGCAGTCGTTCATTCTCACACCCCAGTGCTGGCGTCTTCGTCCTCTCGTCGCATGATACAATCAAATGACAAGCGCTCCCAAATGAAAACCTCCAGCAGAGCTCCACGGGACCACAGACCGATGTATACTCAGGAGGAAGCTGACGCAATCTTGTATTATCGCGACAGCGTTGGTTTGGCTTGGAAAAAAGTTGTGGATGCTTGGAACCGTCTTTATGACCCTGCAACTGGCACCATGTGGGGCCCTAGAACAATCTCCGGTCTTCAGTCACACTATTACCGGATGTTGGGCATCGATAAAACACACGGTCGACGACCATCTGCGCCAAATCCGGATATTGGTCTACTAAAAGCGACCAATCGTCGATATTGGTGGACTTACGGATCACATCCAAGCATTTATCAGGAGCTTGCGGGCTCTACCCCGGAGCAACTCAAGGTCGCTTCGAAACAACATATCCGACGACTGCGACGAGAAGTCCATAGGGAAGGGCGCCGACAACGGAAGCTCACACGAAGGCTTGCGGAAGTGGAAACTCTCCCCCAATACCAAAGAAAGCCATCGATCAAAGAAGCCGGCCCTAGATGTCTGGACATGGATATAAATTACGCCGATGAGAGTGATAGTAACTCTTCTATTTCTGATATACACTCCGCTTCCGAAGTAGATGGATATGAGACTTCGACCACTGCTGTTACGCCACCTTCTTCTCATACATCTGCACCAACAAGCCCCTTTGATGGGTTCCATTCGGAAAGTCAAGGTCTTGGCCTTCAATTCTCTAGCAAGAATCTCGAAAATAAGTCGAACATTCTACCGTCCTGCAAAAGCCTGGAGGGGTTTGTCGACGGGGTAGCAGACCAGAGGGAAAAGCATATCGTTGACTGGAGAGATAGGGTCGAAGAAATTCAACTATACGAACCCGAAAATATTATAGACAGCTCATTCCGTACCGCCAGCCGAAACCCTATGGCAGTCGCAAGTCTGCTCTGCTTTTAAGCCGATACGTTCATTGAAAACCGTGCCTTGGGCATGCCTTCTTTTCTTCGTCTTCTTTCAAAATTACTCTAAATAAGGGCTTGATATCCATCCAGCGTTCCTCAAGCGCAAAAATCACGATTTAGCTCCCGAATAATTTCCCTTTTTTTTGCTTGTTGATCATTTCTATTAATTTTTAAACGATGTCCCCTTCTCTTTTACAAAACTTCTAGGGCGGTAGTCTCATTCATTGCAAATAGTTTTCTGGTCTGGCGTTTGCGCGTTATTCGTTGGGTTCCGTTCAATTTCTGTTTGGGATTTGGGCTTTCGGTCGTGCGAGCAAGTGCCTCTCTCCACCACGAGCGCCTTGCTTGTGTTGATAACCTGGGCATGCACTGCTGCTCTTAGCAACTTTTCTATTTCTCCTTCCTTTCTTCCTCTTTCACTCCTTTATTTGGTTTGCATCAATATATGGGCAAAGTGACAGTTCTGCTGGTGTTATTTAGTGGTTTTGGGACTCTAGTTTCAGCTTGTGTTCAAAAGTTTAGATGGGAGGTTTCCAGTTCTGACTTTCGCTTTTGCCTTCTCATCGATATTTTGGCCGTCTCGTTTTGCTTGGAAAATGGTGCGCCAAACGTTAAAAACATCTTCCTTTCGTTTTCGAAATTTCTACCCTTTGAATTTTGGCACTGAGTAATTTCATCCTACTTTGTTACCAATCAAAGCAGTTTTTCAGCATACTCTTTCGTTCTTTTTAATTTCCGCCAACTACCCATATCTTCGGATATCTGCTTTTGTTTCATAAGGACTTCTTGCTCCACTTTTTCTAACCTTTTATTTTATTCATCTTATTTTACTATACCTACCCAAGTTTACCACGTAGTCACATTTGTGTCTGGGCGAAAGACGTCTTGTTACCCATCCTAGACTCTCCTGTATCGATAGATACCTATCGCAGCTGGGCTGCTTGCCATCCATACTATAGACATGCCTTCTCACCGAATTCTGTTTCTATTGGTTCCTATGACCTAACCTTTGATCGCCTTTGCCACGTTGGTCGGTGATTCCCGTCGCCTTGTATATACAAGGATATCTGTGCCACTACCTCACATTTAGGAGAGGCTATACATTATAGCATGGGATGGTGAGGCGCATTGGGGCTTCGTCAAAGCATTGGACATTTCGCTCCGATAGAAGAGCTATGAAGAAGGATAATGGGAAACGATCCTTCCGTCCGTTGAGTTTGTCTTGCTACCGATATCGATACCCGTTATCAAATTAGGCTTTTGCATTATGTCACGTAACTTCAGGTTCGGAGTAGCTTGACTATTACCCCCCAGATCTTTCTCTAGATCGTTCGTGGGAGAACCGACCATGCTCTCAAGAAGGAATCCGGGGAGGACCTTCCACCCTATCGCAATTTCAGAACTCTGGACTCTAGCTAGAATCCGTTACTAAGAGAAGGCGAGATACGAAATTTCGGAAAAAAAAGTCTTGATACGTGACGGATTAGATAGTTTACTACATCTGGTAGCTTGATGGATTGAAACGGCAAGTCCGAAGCAAGGGCAAGCCTCGGGGTATCAGAAATCTCGATGTTCTTGGAACTAACACCCGATCACCCGCATGAGGGCTCACTCACCTGATGGGGTTTCTCCTCTCGCTCCAAAAAGCCAAGTACTGCGAAAAAGTACTTTCTAGATCTTCTAAATGTTTGAAACGATTTTTTTTGCTGTCTTCAGAGTTTATTACCACATGATTTTCGACCTAAAGCCAGCGTTTGACATGTCAGAGGTGACCAACTACCCAGAATAGCTCTTCGATTGACGATCGAGATCAAATACTTCTGATACACCTGATTGTAGGACTTCGGAGTGCATGTGTGGATTGCCTTGACTTTGCCGCTACATTCCACTCCAAGGCCTCGCTCACACCTTCCGAACAGGTCCGAGGTTTGCTAAATATGCTGTTGGTTTCTTCCTAGCAGCGGATACATTTCTTAGGGCTTAGAGAAATTTGAGCACGCAAGTTAAACGAGACATCCGGGGTTCATTGCGCCTTGGCTGTAGAATTTCGCGCGGAAAACGTCAAGAAAAGAAGGTAGACCCCCTGCTTTGTTTTTCTACAGAAATTCTGCACCTCAGAAGACTGTCTTTTGAAAGTTTGAGCCGTGAGTAAGGTATGGTTAAGGAAACCTGGAGACGCCGTGCCGCTGACGTGCGTCTTGTTGGTCCGCAAGAATACGAAATGTCCACTAGTAAGGGCTGGACAAAGATGCATTCTCGAATCCCGCAAGCCTTAGCCGGCTGATTTGAATCATATATCATGCTCCGACTCCAATCACACATTTGTATCTTGATTGTCTCAGCCTGCAGAGTCCCTCAGCATGCATGCAGACGCAGACGTGTAGTCGAA
Organism: Dactylellina leptospora; assembly: GCA_036971365.1. Classification (NCBI taxonomy): domain Eukaryota; kingdom Fungi; phylum Ascomycota; class Orbiliomycetes; order Orbiliales; family Orbiliaceae; genus Dactylellina; species Dactylellina leptospora. Next base: position 357,096 of record JAJTUC010000022.1, on the reverse strand, counting down.
GGGTGAATACGAGGCCGTGATCAAAAGCGGATATATCTGAAAACATAGCTAGTGGCGAGATTGATTGCTCCCCAACGTGCTTCATTCTGAGTCGCTGGAGACAATCGTGCGAAAAGTTTCTCATTGAGGACATCCTTGAGATTTGAGAGAAAGAGAGGCGGCCGAACCATTGTAGCGGGTAGGCGGTCAAGCCAATCGAATGCCGAATTACCCGATCCCCAGGCATTACCTCGCTGCCAAATCCGGCGAATTTGGCACCCGAGGCACCGCTTATTTTCCAGCATCCTTGGTGCTGACTGGCTTTCAAGAGCCAAAGGAGCTCAAAAACCACACATCCCATTTTCTCACCGACCCCTCCAGGTTGCCGGAAATTACAGAAGCAAGGTTTTTGGGGTGAGCGGCGCCAGACAGCTTCTTTGTATTAGCCCTGCGCTTGCAATATCACACAGCGCTGAGACAGTACGCAAGCGAGACTTCAGGCACAATTGCTGCGTCTGTTGGCCAGAGCTGGTGTAACAACCACCGCAACGGTGCAAATACCACTAGGGGAAGTATATCAGAGCCTAACTTCAGGAGAAAAATTCCCACAAGGTAAATCTGAGATTTTGAAGATCGACACGTATGTCGCTTTCGAATACTAAAAGTTTTACTAACATGATGTATTGGGTCGGACACACAGTAGGCGCTAGAAGTCAAGCTATCAGAGCTTGGAAGCTCTCAGGACAATCAGAAAACCTGAAATTTACGCATATACATGCTCTGTCAAGGGGGCTAGCCTGCATATCGCCTTCTTCTAATGGAGACGTTTTCTCTAAACTCGAGCTCCTCTTGTGAGCTCACGTCGTACGGGGTCCACCATATCGATGGCCATCGATACCATGGTATCATGATAATGATATTACAAATGCCCAGTGAAATCCGAGACGGAAGGATTCACTGGGCCGCTACGATTAATCGGGTTTTCTTTCTAGTGGATATAAACACACATGAGATTGAGCGATCGATCACTAATTTCATATCACCCACACCAACGGAGTGGGCGAGAAAGAAACATCCCACGATTGATGAAGCAGCAGCCAAAGCGTTAAAAATATGTGAGTTGGAGAGATCATATCGATTTCGTTTTGAGTGACCGATGGAGGTCCGAAAAATGTCTTACTCTGTCTAGAGGTTTGTTTTGCTAAAATTAAAGCGAGGTCAGTGTGAAACCTTTTCGGCCCGGATCCGATTGTTAGAATTATCCCATCTTGAATGATCGAGAAACAATAACTCTCGCCTGTGCTTCTTAGCGCCATGTAGTTCGAATAGTATATTTCATTGTGCTCCCATATCCGAGAACGTTTGTAGTGGTTCGAGACCTCGACCCACTCACACCTCATGGGAGGAGGTTCTGAAAGCTTACTGGGTAACATTCGCTATGAACGAATCAAAGCTCGAGTGATAGACAAGGAGGACAATATCTCTTGCAGCCATGAACTTGCTAAGTTTCATAATAAATAAATTTGGCACATCTGAATGATAACTTTATCTGCTCCATGAGGCTGAAATCGGATTGTCCCTTTTCCTTGGCGGTAAACTTCGACCATTGACACCTCCAACTTCGCGGACCATGGGTAGAGCCGAAAGCAGCATTCTCTGAGAAACCAGTGACCCAAGTTAGACATTTACACCTAAAGTTAGGATTCTACAGCCGGGAACTCATCCCATGTCCTTTATCGCAACAGTTCCTAACAGCTAACTACCCTTCATGGATTTGCAGAAATCTCTTGATAGAATCCAACAGACAGAAAAACTACGACTAAAATACAACTAGCGAGTTTGTGTCTTTTCTTTGAGAGAGGGTTTTTTTGGGGGTTTTCGTTTCCTTCATCTTCAAGAAGCCACAAACTCGATCTCCTAAGCAGCGCTAGCGTCGTGGTGAACCGTGGATCAAAAATGGGGGTGACCTCCTGTTCAAGATATTCCGAATGGAATATCTCGGGAAGTGTTCTCATCAGCCTCTCTTAGTTTCACCTTTTATGCCTGACTTGCTAGTTCGAGGCAATTAAAACGTGAAGTAATAATTCCATGTGGACTATCACCCCTGCCGAGGGAATCAATGTGTTTTGCTTTCGCATCCCTATGCGAATTCGGGCTCGACAATGAAGCGCTGTCAACTGTCAGTTCCCAGTCCCACATGTCTAGGCACATGCCAACGCAACCCACATCCCATGAAGGCCATGCGCTCGACTATATTTTCACACCAGGAGCAAAAAAATTACCCGCAAATCCAGTCCGTGCAGAAACTCCTACTTACTTCGTAGAGATGAAATGTGGATTGGGCATAAGCGCTGTCCCGGAATACACCAATACGCTCCCACAAGGTCCCGCTTCCAAGTCCCGAATACGTTATTCGAATATTCTGGGCTCGGCTCAGGTGTAACGCGAGCTAACGCCTATATTAATACTATTGTTCGTCAAAAAATGGTAATTTCACACGAACGAGGCACAGCTAGTTAAGGGATTCCCATCTTCACCGAACTCGCCGCTCTTAGTTTAGCGCACAAATTTGTATCTTCGTTTTGCAAAGAGAGCAATATTTGTCTCCACTTTTGCCAGTTGGTGTGCGGCCATATCATTCGTTACCGAAAAGTTTTCCGACACTTAGCGCTTTCTTCCCTGTCTAATCCTTCGATCATTTCAACAATATATGCCAGCGAGAATAAGATCATATGTAACCCATTTTAGATACAAAACGACCCGTGCCACTTGAGTACATGAAGGTTCAGCAAAAAACGCTTCGCTAGCCATGACCTGCTGAAAATACTTTCTAAGTATCTTCGACATTCACCACCGTTTCCAACCGGTGGTATGCTCAGCAATAGAGCATAAGGCATATACTCAATAGATAAAATGTACAAATGGCTAACCGGAACCTACAGAATATCCAAAAGACGTCCAAAGAGACTTGTGAAATTGAACTGTGAGAATGCAATAATGGCAGAGAGCATGGGGGTGAGAGGTAGGTTATTGAGAAGAAAATATGGAGAGATGACAGTTGAGCTGGTGAGAATGCTCAGAAACAAGACGTTTTGGCTCTATACCTGATTTATTTTAAGTGATTGCTGGGGATCGTATGCACGCTCCTGAGCATGGTGCATTTGTTGGATATTCTAGCGCGTGATTAATTTTCAGCAGGTCGAAACAGCCTGTCAGCCTGTCAAAGCTCAAGAAGGATCAGCTCAGTCGAGTAACCCGACTTTGTAAGATAGCTTCGAATTCGGAACCTTCGAGGGGGAGCAACTGGAGCAAAATGACCTGGGACGAGAGTACACCTGGGCGAGAACTGCCGCACCCCGAGCACCATACACCCGGGGTCTGGTATCCGCTCCTCGAGGCTCTGGGTTCAATATCACCGGTATGTATCAGTCTAATGTCCCCTTTGTCCATCTAAAAAGTATATATGGAGCCACTATAATCACCTGTATCCGTTAAAGATCCGCTTAAGCAAACTCGACTAATCCCGTTTCCTTTCCTGTATCATTGTCAACCTAGTAGCCGCCAAACATCTATCTGCATTATGCGAATCATGAAACTACTAACCGGACCTCTTATAGTCCAAAGAACCGATACGCCGCACAAATGCGTCTTATAGATGCAAGAAAAATATGTATCTCCCCTCTTCTATTTTCTCGCTTCCCCACCCACGTGGTAGATTAATATGCATCCATCCCGTCATCAAAACGCAAAACAGCAAAAATGAATACGTATACCGAGGTACCTTGTTGGGGAGATCTACCACAAACAGCTTCCACATTGGCGTGTCGTCTACATGTATCTCCATGTTGGCTTCGAACACCAACAACCACCGTGTAACCTTGTCATGACATGTTTGCTTAAGAAACCACGCTTATCATTCGATGAAATCCCTGCATTCTCTATTCATATTGTCAAGATTGCCAAACAATGCACGTGGGAAACCATGTGGAGTTCTCCGTGCCATGTGGGTTTTCCACGTGTATGCACGTCCGTATTTCTCGCATGCCAACCCAACATATCGTGCCATTGCATCGCATCGAAGAGAGTTGGAGAATAGTGGAATCTCGCCACGACCTAGAGCTTGGAAAAGGGAGAAATGGTTTGTGAGTATGAGGAGATGCATGGAGTTTGTCTTTCGCGAGATCCGCATTGGCTGTCAAAAACCCAATTAGAAACAGCGTGCTGTGCAGATTTGCATTGTATGCCTGGCTCGTTTCCAACAATGACAAACACAAGCTCGCCTTATAGGAAAATGCGACTGAGGGAGAAGGGAAGAGAGCTGCCATGTTCCTCCAATGCGACTCCCCGCCACTCAATAAAAGAGTCGGCTGTTCAGAGAGGAGGTTTTAGAGTAACGTGGCCCGCTTGCGCTTCGGGTGTCGCGGTTATAGAGCGTCAATGTTTGCTCAACGACATCCCTGAAGCAGTGCGTAAATTAAGCTCCATTTCCCTTGATCAAACCACAAGCAATTCATACTCTGTACGTCGGGGCAACATTGTGATCAGAGTGGTCAGTGTAGGATAGATCGTATTCAGCGTCTATACTCTAGCAAACACGTGATGACTACTCTAGCATGGTATCATTGAAGAGAAGGTGGATGAGAGCATATGGAGAAGACCTCAATAGGGCCGAGGTCACGGAGAGTCATAAGAAATATCGATTGGAAAGAGAAAAGAAACCCTAGAAATTGAAGATTCACCGGGCGCTTTCAATAGAAGGTGAAGATACATCTAGCTAAGTAGGAAAAGAATCGCCTGTTTTGCTAAAGACTACGGAAAGCATTAACGGACTCAGTCCGCGGTAAAGAAGCTTATTCGTCACCCCTTCGAGATCTATTCCAAACTGTTAGCGAATGCCCCAGGGCCCTATAGACGAGATGTATGAACTTACATGCTGATTCTCCTGGCAATCTTATTCAACTGCGGGTCTTTATCTGCGCTCTGAACAGCCTTCTGGATTGCCTCCTTTCGTGACTCTTCCTCATTTTTGTTTACTTCCTCGGCAGTTGGAGGCAACCGTTCGTTTTGCAAATCAACTTTTCTCGCATCTTCGAAGCCGTGAATTGCGTTCTTGATCCCCTCCGCACCCAACATCAAAGTACCAGCTGGTAGCTTGCCACCAGCAGCGGTCTTGAGCTCTGTAATGCTCTCGGATTCCTCACGAAGCACCTGGAACACACGGGACAGACGACCAATGGCCAAGATCTTGTTTTTGATCGCACGGCGTTTTGCCTCGATAGATTCGGGGTCCCCGCCAGATTCGCTGATAGGTGGGGATGCGGGTTCGGCGGATAGGGGTGTTTCGTTTTCGAGTTCATCCTTAGAACATGTGTTCAGAATGGCGATAAGCATATCCGTGACTATAGATACTATTAGTAATGGTTCCTAGAATATTAAAGAGCCAGGATGCGCACTTTTCTCTCCAACAAACGGGAGTGACCATGTAAAGACGTCCATGAAATTCGGTAGCCAGTATGGATGAGGGGTACAGTCTAGCACCTTGTTAATTATGATCCCGCAACTTGGAAATTTCGGGAATAGAAACTCACTGAATTGCCTTATATTCATAACATTATTCTCATATTTCAGTACGGCCGCCTTGTTATTGTATACGTCGAGATAATTCGGGGCCGAAAAGATGGTCATGACACTTGGAAAGCCAGTTGTCTTGGTCTTACGATACATTCGATAGCCGGCGTCCTGTGCTTCATGGGCCCGAATAACCGAGAGCAAATTGTTTTTTTCGAGGAAATTACAAGCGGCAGGATATGAGAAGAAGTAAGAGCATCCACGGACGTGATTGTGGGTGAAGAAGTCGTTGGTTTTCTCCTGGCCAAACTCCTCCAAGGGGTCAGACCATAAGATGTCGCACATGAGACCTTGCGTAGGGGGTTCTCGGAAACGATCAATCTGTAGTTTCATAAATTATTAGATGTAAATGAAGAAACGACTTGAGATGTCTTACAGCTCTGATGTCATCAAGGGTGTGTAGCTCTGGACTCAGGCCACCATGAATACACAAGAACTGCTTGTTCATGACGGCAGCTAGAGGGAGAGAGCAAAATGACTCCGTACACGCGTCGTAGACCTTCTCGGTATATTTATGTTTACCTGAATTCCGATTAGCAAATAACCCGAGGATGCTTTGAAGAGAAGATTAGTGACGTCATACATTCAAGTTTGAAGGTAAAGTAATCAGTTAGATGTCTGCACTCGTGGTTCCCGCGGAGCAACCAAAGTGTATTGGGATAATGGATTTTGAGGGCCCAGAGGTAAAGAACGCACTAAATATGGGTCAGAATCATCCTTCATCTCAAGTTCATGGCGTATAACCGTACCTCAATACTAAAGTAGCCGCGATCTACGTAGTCTCCCAGAAACAGATATCTGGTTTCCTCAGGGTTGCCACCGACTTCGAAAAGCTTCATCAAGTCGTAGTATTGACCGTGTACATCACCGCATACGGTAATTGGAGCATCCATCTCCAAAAGATTTGGTTCCTGTCGAAGGATCTCCGTGCCCCTGTGTATGATGAAAAGAGCCTGCTCTTCGGTAAGGCGACCTTCCCGGTAGAAGTGCTGCTTCAGGAACGTGAGGTTCGGTTTCGAGGGATCTTTCGGGTCGTAAAATTGTTCATCGGTGGGCTTCGCCGTCGCAGGAGCTTGCACCTCTGTGATAATTTAGTCAGATAACGCGGGCAAATAGATGTCACCGCTCATCGGGGGTGAGAGTTATATCGAAGAAGGTGAAGAGGGCTTGATACCTTTGATAACTCTTTCTTGCGTGCTGACCTGAGTTCCATCTTCCATAGTATGAAGAGTAAAGTCAATCTCGGGGACGGGCTTCTTCTCCTGGACAGCTTTGATGGCCGCCTCAATCTTAGCGGTATTAGCTGCTGCGGCGTCCGCCATGATAGCGATCGTGGATATCAATTAAACGCCCGACTTGGGATGCGATATATGACGATGTGGGAACTTCCGTGGTGTTTCGTGGGAGAGGTTCAGGCGGGCGGATGATGGGGGTAAGATTAAGTGGTGTCGGAGAGCTAGGGCTGATGTTAGAATAGGGATGGAAGACACCTTTTTTAACGAAAGATAATCCTAATTCCCAGCTTACCCCCAAAGAAACGGTTATTACGGCGGCGGAAGCAACGACGAGTGTGTTTATCTGTCGAAGAAGACGTGAAGTCGCCGAGGGCCAAGTGGGTAGAGGTTGTTTGGTGGAAGTCTTGGATGTGGCGACAGGGGCTAGCAAAACTGAGGAATCGGGGTTGCAATAATCCTAATCCTAACAATTAGGATACGCTGAAGCTCTGATCGGGTCTACACTAGCTGCCCAGGAACGAAAACTCCCAACGATGGACTGAACGAGGGCAAGGACTTCGGGCAGGGAACGCTCGCGATATCTTAGCAACCAGAGATCCTAATCCCTTGCTATCGATGGGAGCCGCCTTGACGGGATAGAACAGTTTAACTTTGCCGATGGAGCCAGATGATCGAGGGATTCTTTGCTGGCACGAGAGTTGATTGATGGTAGCGTGCTTGAATTTGCTGCAGAAGGAGGGGTAACCCGCCACAGCCTGGCCTCGCCGTCGGCCAATCTAATCACGTTTAGAGTTCCTCGATTCGTCAGATTGCAGCGGCACTGTGGCGGCCGGTCGTTTTGTTTGCGGAGCTCGCGCCACAGAGCAAGTCAAACGGCGGGCTTGTTTCGATTTCGGCTATCCGTTCGTTCGTTCGTTCGTTCGCTCGTTCGTCCCTTCGACGTGCTCGGAGATTCGAGGCCTGGCGGAGTCTGAGGACGCGCCGGTCTTGCAGTCCCGTCTGTGCAATGTTGTTCGATGGAGATGGCAGCGCGCTGTGCGGTCAGTCGAATCGATGGGAGAAAAGACATCGACGACGTCAACTTGCGTGCAAATCCAGATGCGTTGCGGGCGAGACATCTACAACACACAACACAACACAAACGTGGATCCAACGGAGATCCCATCTGGATTGGTCTCGCAAGCCAGACACCACACCAATCTTTCGTGTGGATCTGGATTACAGAATTCTGTGCCACCGCATGTCATGTATACACGGGCGCCACTGGGCGCAGCAATAACTCGGTGACGGGGACGTAGCGCTACGCTGAGATCTTGACGTTCTGCTTCCCGACGTTATTGCGGTTGCGCGGCGTCATGTGCATCCGAAAGGGCCCGCCGGTTAGCTCATCTCGTTCGGCATCGCTTACTCCATTTCGAGTATTCGCTTCGGAGCGAACGCTGACGACGACGACGACGCTGACAGGTCTGACGTCCCGGCTAATACACTACCATGCTACCAAAGTAGCTTCGATCCCGAACTCTGCATTATAAGGCCGTACTATAGCGCTAGCGAAATTTGGTCATCGCGGGCATTCTCGCGGGTCTGATATCTCTCGCCTCTCCAAAACTGGCGAAACATCGGAGTCGCATTGAAGGTGTTCCGAGATTGGATACCAAAGTGATAGAACACACCGATTCCCTCATGAAGCGAATCGATTGAGATGCGTAGATCTCGAACCTAGAAATTTCTATTTCGAAATATAGCGGAGCAATTCCTTACAGCTGCCTTGGTATCTAAACCCCGCATCCCTTCGGAGCATTGGCCATAATATGAGATATCTCAGAAACTAATATTAATCGAAGGGAAATTATCAATGCAGAATCAAGCATTATCCTATGAAACAATCTGGTATATCCTCCAGATCAAGTTGTCTTGCTTCTCTCGAGATCTACTCATTTACAATCTACCGCTTAGACGTGCGCCTGTCCAAATACCGTAATCGGCTTCGTATATTCCAGGTATTTGCATACCAATAATCAAACAGCAAACCCAAACCACAAGCCGCAATACACCAATACCGGTGGCTATTTGTATACACCCAAATCGTAAGAAAAAACATGGCCAAAACACGACATAAGACATCAATTAGGTATCAATATTAAAGAAACGCCCCAGAAATGCGATAATATTTGTTTGAAATATGCTACCGGGACAAGTTTCCTCGGTGGCCGTGAATGAAGTGAAAAGCATAATTATAGAAACTCTTTCTCCCATCCCTGCGTATCATGATTCCCTGATGAAAGCGGGGTCTTCGGCCGGGGTACTGGAGTCTTCGGCCGCGATAACCGTGCGTTCGCTTCCTCGATCGTTTCAGAAGTGACGAGAATCTCCGTACTCTTGTATACCAAGAAACCGCCAAATGAGGGCGGTGGCACCGCTATCTCTTCAAAATCATCTCCCGCACCCAATGTCGATTGCATTGTCGTGCTTCTGCTCCTGCCAATAGTGGTAGCGAAGTCAAAGTCCTTCTCAGGTAGTGGGTTTGCCTTCTCCGTGTCCGGCGACAAATGTAGTCTTTGAAGTAAAGTAGGGCTGTGCTTCGATTTGCCGTCTGCTCCCGAGTCGACGCCATTAGTATCGATCGCAGAGATCGTGGTAACGGTAGCATTTTCATCACAATAACGACCGTCGTTGGGGGCGTGAAGACGGTGGTGATGGCCGTGATAATGATGGTGGTGCGGAATTTTATGGTCAGGATTGGAGAAGAGTGTGCTTTCGACTTGATCGTGCGCGGTGAAGAGTGGAACTTGATGGAACAGAGTGATAAATAGAAGACGAATTCCTGGGAGGCTGGCTACCACTATGCCAATGTGAACCTCGAGGCTGACCCACAGCCAGAGCTCGTAGCCGTACCCTAGAATTTCAAAGGCAGTATTAGTATCTTGATCACATTCAAATATCGTAAGAGAGCTCTCGAAAGTACGTACAGCTGACGTCTCCTTCAAAGGTCTTCTGCATAGCCTTGAGTCGCAATCCCGCGAACACACAAATCCTATATTATAGTTAGCATCTATAAACCCGCTATAGCCAGTTATCAGATAATACTCACAGCAACCCCATCGCAAACATTCCAATAACAGCCGCTCGCTCTTTTCTCGGCCTTCTCATCGCCATGACCGTCGTTAATGGCAGGCAGAACAAGATAATGTCACTGCAAAGGTTCAAGATCCCCTGCGCCAAGTTCAACCTTTTGTATACCGTAAAACTGATGCACTTCCTCCCATTGACACCGCTCTTCAAAGACAGAAACTCCCAAATAGACTGCACCGGTGTGCACTGCGCCATTAACGGAATCGCGAGTCCCAAACTCCAAGCCACGAAGAAAGTCAAGACGATGTACACCACCATCCGGAACTCTCGCTGACTGCCGAAACGAAGACAGAAGCAAAGGATCGACACCTTCGTAAACATGACGGAAAAGCTGAACGCCCAACCGTTGACCCACTGCCAATATAAAAGGTGCGAGGCGATCCGCCAGTCGATATCCCACATGTGTCGCCCCCAACCGTACTGAAGACATTTGAAATGAGAGACCGTATCCGCTACCGCAAACCCCTAAAACGAACAATATCAGTCTATGATTCTCTTCCTACTCGCCCTTCATCGCGGGGAACGACACTCGCCGCTATACGTACCCAAGCTGGTAATATAACGATATCATCGATACCCAAACTCCTCAGCATGACGCCTCTCGTCAAAACCCGTAAACAAACCGCCGCAGTCGAGAATATAATTAATACTGTTTCTACCGCTGGCAAGTAATGGCCGTATAGCTCCGGGTTGACATAATTTCCCTTTGGCCATTTCGACAACTGTTCCAACGTATACGCTCTGTCCATCGCGATATTTCCGTTGGCTTATAACCCTTCGTTCTGCGAAATGTGAATTGTTTTCTGTATTTTTGGTTTATATCGACATTATACTATGTTGATGCTGTTAAATTATATCTTAATCCTTCCGTGCTGGTGGCGAGTTAGTGCAGCGCAAAGCAAGTCGTCCGGCCGAAACGGTGAGATAAAATTCGCCTGGGTCGAACGGTGATCAAGTTGAAAAATTAAAATGTATAAAAGCTATCCAAAGAAGAAGAAATAAGAAGCGCGACAGTAAATTCTAAGCGTCGGGAAGGGATAATATATTGTAACCCCACTAGTGCGACGAGTAGGCTTGGAGATACTTTTAAACGTATCCCATGTCAGAAAACAAATGTCAAAGGAAACTATTAGTTGGTAGTGGGAGGGGGTTTCACTAGCGGGTTGACTGTTGGATATGGTGTTCGCTTCGGCCACCACCTGAAGGATGGACCCTTCCTAAAAGGTACCCCGGACGGTGTGCATAAACCCAAAGACAAAAAAACGAGGTGACGGCATTAACCATTTCTCTCGTGCGTTTTTTGCTGAGCATCGTACAGGTAATTTGGTGCACAGGCAGAGATAAAGTAAAATGATGTTTCCCAGAATAGATCTGGTGAATTTTTTTTTTTCTCACTCGATCTTCTTAAAATTGCAGTGTATCGACGGCCCTGCTTTCGCGGGACAACAAGAAAGAGGATCCTAAGCTAAGATATCCAACATCAGAGTAATAAATCGAATGGGAAAACCTAAAAACCGAATGCGAATCGAGTGTTCATCCCGCCCTTCTTTCGACTCTGTGAAACCAATAGAAGAGGAGGGGCAATGAGTACAGCTGCCCACCACCTTTTCGTGATGGTTTTGGCACTGCAGGCGGGCGGCTTCTTGCCAAAGCTGGAATGTCGCTAGTGATTGGATCACTGTTCGACGTTTTACCTGGGTTGCCGATCCCCTGGATCTTATTTCCCAGCTTGGGTCGGTCATGGATCTGAAATGCTTGGCTACCAATTGGACTCGCCTTGGAACAGTGGAGCTTAGCAACTTGACCCTAGGCACCCCATCCACATCACATTCGGGGCTGTTGATTGGGGTCTCGGGCTCCGTCGAATAGTGGCATTTAAGATGGGCAATTGTTCAGCAAGCCAAAAGACGGCAGATGCCGAGGGACGGATGGCTTGATAATGAATGGACAAGATCGTGGCGGCGCCTTGTACTGTCGTTGGTCTTCGCCAGCGATGCAACTAATTCTTATTCCCGGTCTGGACGCTCTACTAAACCCAAACTTCGCTGTGGTGTAAACCTCAAACATTTCATCCTCGGATTTATATGTGTAGAGATAGAAGATACATTGTGGCGACGAGTGTCTGTGGTTGTAGCAGGCCGGATCCTAGTAAGATTGGGAGCCGCAAATAGGCATCAAGCATTAGACTTTTCAGGCCCTTTCTGTCGATTAATCATCTGGTGCTGAAAATCAGCAGACAGCACGGGATCTGGCATATTTCTCACGCAGGTCAAGGGTTTCAGATTCAGCTTGAAGCTTTTCGCCTACCTCAATCAGCAGAACGTCCGACCCCGCATACTAACCCGTATGGTAAAAATGTTCGACGCTGCGGGCCTCCAATTCAGATCAACTTGGAATTTGAGTATGCAGAGGGACAAGCAGGTTGGAAGGCAAGGCACGTTTCAAGGTCGCCTAAAAAGAGGATGGACAGGAGTCGACGAGTCCTCCCCCCGCGCGTTGATCAGACGGTTGGTGTTGAAGAGGATGCAGTTGACAGGCCGATATATCGGCTTCTTTTTGTTTCCGTGATAACATGAACAGAAAAGTAAAAGTCCAAAGATAAAGAGATGTTCAGGAATAAAATATCCCGTCCTATCGGATTGTGTTTTGGAGTGCGGATGCGAAGGAATTAAGTGTACACTCTTTAGAGCTAAGCTGTCGACGCAACGCAAATGGTTCCTTCCGTATCATCGAACACTCGCCCATGGGCGTATTGAATTGATTGCTTCACGAAAACCAACACTCGTGGGTAATATCGAGACAGCGCTGGTGATAAGCAAGTGTCATTCGAAACTGTTGGAATAGGATCAACGACGAGCTTAAGTGCATAAACGATGAGGGACTGATTCCTTTGTAGGTATTCCTGTTTACCCATCAAATCATTTGCAAATGCGGCATCAAACATTTCCCCTGCATGCTGGCTGCATCGCCTTGGGGCCGAAATAATCACTAACCTAATCTTCAAAAATAGCCGTTCCCACAGACCCAAGGTTTTTGGACACCTCGGCTTTGCTTGACTTTCCTTAAGGACCTTGTATATTTGGTACTATAATTTGCAAAGTCGAATTTATTTCTTGACGCCTGATAATCAATACTTCACCGCATGTCGTGGCTTTGCAGATGTGGCTAGTCACCCAGCAGATGTCCCCTGTTAAGCTTGGCTGTTTGGCGAAATTTGAGGGTCGTTCCTGATCGAGCTAAGTAAGCCTCGGCTTCGCGATCACTTCGAATGTTTTGATCGATTTTCTCGACGTCATGTCGCGAGACTCTTCCCCAGTGCATCTTTTCTCCGCGTCAATGCCAGCAGATACTGTATGTCACCACCGATACGCCTGCGGCAATATACACAACTTTTTTTGACGTCGAGGTCGAGGGCCGCCTGGTGGGTTACGTGCTGCGCTTTTGGTTACCACGCTGCCTTGGTGGTTTGGTAAGGCTGCCGACAAGTCTTTCCCCCTGAAATTATCAACCAAGGCGTGGAGAATGCCATGACTAACAATCCACGATCAATAGGCACAGCTTAAATATCAGATATTCCTCTTTACATGTCCCTGCTCCAACTATTTGACTGCTGGACTTTCTTCTTGGTTGAAACGATATCCTATTCGCGGACGAAACCAACACGACGGCCGGCGTGCCTTTTTAGAAGGGCAAGATGGGGAATGATAACAATACCAGTCCGGCGGATATAATCACCTATGTTGGTGTACCGCTCGCCGTCTTGGGTGTTATGCCCGTTCTCTACACCTTCGTAGTCGCAATAATCACACAACAGCACATCCGGCGCGAGTTACGGCGTAATCATGTCAGCGCTGTGACACGGACGTCGCTCATGTCTGGCACCGTGGAAGTAGAGCATCCGCGGTACTCTATACAACCATTGCAAAGACACGATGCGAACTACTGGCGGAAGTCGGGCGAGAGGTCGGGTATGAGGGGTGGTAGTTGGACGATATTCAATTGGCACAAGATTGTTACCGGGAGAATAAATTATCAACTACGACTACGAGAACGGATGGTACAGCCTCAGGCCGAAGTCGACTTTGAGAAGTTGGTCACATTCTTGCTGGATAGAGGGGCAATCCCAGACGCGGAGGGAATCCGGCAGCTAAAAACTATGGGCTTACAAACTCCCCGAATGACGAGGATATTGACCACGGGAGGACCCGCAAAGCGCAGTATTTTGGTCGTAAGCAATCCGGAAGAAGCGGAGGGTCATCTCAGTTTGAGTCTCTTTTGGGCCGATGAGTTGAGTGCAAGGAATGAAGGCAGCTTGCCGCCTTACTGGGCCAGGTTGCAGCCTGGAGAGATTCTATTAGAGAAGGCCCCCCAAGATCCCGACCCGAATGAACCTGAAGAATCGAAAGATATAATCACAGAAGTTCCGGATACGACTGGCGAGTCTAGCGAGAAAACGACGGATTTTAAATCAGACCGGTCCGAGAAGCCTTCGACAAGCGGGACCGAGGTTCCGCCACCTCCATTCCCAGCAATAAACACCCCAGCAGCCTGGGGCGCAGAAGGAGACGACAATGCTCGCCTGCCAGTTCGCCTGTATCTCGGAGATACAGGTCTCGAAGATGCCAAAATTGAAACGATAGATGGCTCGGATGTCTACGGATCTTTCCGTTATGAGCATTTGAAGTTTCAATATCCTGCTGGAACGAGTAACATGAATCTCTGGTTCGCAGCTGGTGCGGTAACAACTATCGGGGAAGGCCACAAGGGATTATGGAAATACGCTATACCCTTAGATGTCGTCCGTTTTGCGCAAAAGGATACGATGCCCCACGGCGCACTTGTGTGGCTAGGGCTTCTTGAAGAAGAAGAGACACCGATGATGGTCGCCCGCAGAGAAGCAAAAATCAAAGCTTTTCACGATCAGAGACATCAAGATTTTCTTGAGGGCATTAGACAGAGAGATCTCGAAAAGAACATGCCTGAGGCAATGAGACAGCAGGCTCAACGATCACGGCATATGGCAAATGCACAGGCGATGTTGCAGAAACAACGGGAAGAGTTGAGAGAGCAGCAAGAAGAAGAATTTAGAAGAAAAGAGATGGCGTTAACAAGTCACCGTATAACACAAAAGGTCGTGTCAGGAGCTTGCGTCCAGTGGCTGAAGAAAGAGAAACTCGTTCCCGAGAGAGCAACAACCCAAGAAATTTGCGAAGAAATGCTTTACAAAATGATGTTTGAAGAAGAATTTGCGGACCGGGTGTCTAAGGTTCTAGACGGATGGAAAGGTTGGGGGGAGGTCGGTGTCATGAATGATAGACATCTAGATGAATTGAAAGCTGATTTGGGAGGCTTTTGTTTTGCTGGGGTTCTTTTGGCCATGATTGCCGAGAGGGCGAAGAGCGCCGAAACTTGGGCCGGTTCAGATCTAGCAGAATGTCAGAGGGTGTTTAGGAGTGTCTACTTGGGATGAGCTCATCGTATGTGTCATTTAATTTTCGGATCTGAAATCCTAATATCTGCTGGCGTCGGGCCAATATTTCTTTTCTTATGTCTATATTTATTCAACATTGCCCTCAGAGATAGCTTCTGCAAAGCCATTCCCGAGAGTTCTTCGTAGTAACTACTCATTTGAATGTCTATTCAATCACAATGCGCCAACTCCAATCAAATGGACTGATTATTAGAACTTAGTACTAATAGGGCCTACGAGCTCGCCAGCTCGCGCTTGTTAGTCAGTAAATTTTTTTGAAGAGATCCGATAAAATCGATTTGACTCAAATGCTCGATACTTAACTTCAACGTAGGTCCCTACAATACATTATGATAGGAAATTTCCTATCATTTCTGCAGCCGTTTTTGGCCTTCACCACATGGTGTTCAGGCTAAACTTATCGTAAACGAAAAAATAGGAGCTCTGCACGATCCATCATAAACGTAATTTTCTGTGTAAAACAATGGCTTCGAAATCACATGCTCTCGACATTTGCTCACCTTACGACATTCACACGGATCGGAAAATATTTCCTAGTATCAGTTCAGTGATCAGACCACGCGGCTTGGTAGACAACGGCCGGTTCCGGTATATGCACGATAGAGATGTTACAGGCGCCGTGGCGAACGCTTGATTCAAAAGAAGCTTTTGCTTGGTGATCCGACGTTCAAGTGAAGTCGTAGATACCTTCCGAATGCAGATGGGATTTTAGTACTGCCAGGATCAAGGGTATACATATCTCAAGGATCTAATCTAGTATCTGATTCATCTACATTTATCAGATGCCGGAACTTGGTAGTGAATTATGATGGACCTGCAGCCTAAAGATAAGCGCCATTTTCAATGTTCAGGATGTCCTGATATATGATTATCATGCTCCGAGATCGGAGTTTAGTTCACTTGCGACTTTTGGCCTTTTCCGTGGAAAATTCTGCGTCAGAGCTCTGAAACTCTTTTTTTCTCTCGGGTCGTTGTCTTATCAAGGCTAATCAAGAAGATCAGATCGCATCTCTTTTGATTAGATTCTAAGAATACGCAGATACCAGGTAACCTGCCCCTCCGCTTCTCGTTTAGATATTCTGTTTATGGGAGGTACCCCTCAGCTGGTAAAGCGGGCAGGGTTCGAAAACATTGAACACCGATGATATCCCCGCAGAACAATATGTCGAGATTCTCGCTCATGCATCTGCCCACATGCGCATTCACGCACCATGTACATCCTCGTTATTCCTAGGCGTTGTTCAAAAATTTCGGATTCCATGGGTGCCAACAACGGGAATATGCGTGTCCAACATCAGAGGGACTTAGCATCCGTGGAGGATCTAATCAAGATATGATATGATATGATATGGGACTGATTATGCAGAGTGGAACTCTATATAATGACTAGTCGTATTAGGGTAGGTAGGAATGTCAAGCGGCTAGAACGCCATTCTTTGGCATGCCTATCACCCCTGTCGTAGTTTTCATCCGACCTGCAGATGAGACGTTGCAATATTTTAACAAGCCGCAAGTAAACAAAAGGTTAGCGTAGTGGGGAAGTGCAGAAAGGCTTGGTCCTCTTCAAAGATTTATCTCTCACCATTCTGCTTGGAAGATCTAATCTCTTGACATGGTCCTGTCGATCATCCATTAACGCTAGGACTCTATGACTTGTCCACCTTTTCACCTTTTCCCTCCCAGTAGTTGTGAATACCACGTAGCGCCGGGTGACATAATCACATGTATCATTTCCCCCTTTGCATGACCTCGATCCGAGCATTAGCTATCAGGGTGGTGTCAGTTACTCTTACACCGAACATTCTCGTGGTCCATGTAAATTGATAATTCATCAATAAATCAACGAAAACTAGCAAATGACAGACGAAAAACCCCATGCAGCTAACTCCATTTTCTTGGTGACGTCTTCAGCCGGCGTACATGAAACACCTATAAAGGTATAAATTTATTCTGAAGGGTAAAGGAGAAAATGTTTCCGCGTTTAATATGGATGGATGCAGGATACATATATGAATTTTAGGTGTGGCACGCCTTTCCGCACCTTCAGTGGGAGTAGCCGAAGAGGCGAGAAACTGAAAAAGCAAATGGTTGGCGGCGGAAACTTCGACCGTCGAACCGAGGCACCGAAAAGCCGTCTTAGAAAACCCAAAATACACAGTGCTAGAGATAGCCTCAAAACTTTACTTGGGAACATTGGTGAGAAGCATTTTGTCACTAGATTATGAAATGCTTATGGGATGCTTACACAAATCACTTTTGATGATGTGATAACTGCCTCCCGTTCGCCCAGATCTGCCCGCGTTCTAGTCTTTGGTGCGGTTGACGAGTTTCTTAGACAAGATAACGCTGGTAGCGCTAGCATCCGGCCTCGAAGTAACCTAGCACCATATAAATGTACCTCAGCCATACCTGTCGTTTTAGATCATAATTCCCCGAAAGCACTGCCATTCGTGAATTCACGGCCCCACGCAGTTAGTAAAAGGCGGGCGGCATGCAGTAGACAGGCATCCTCTTTGCCCCCACTTCAAGGTGTCAATAGTTGTATTTGGCAGGTAAGGGTTCGCCGCAGCGATTGTGTGATTCTTTACCCCAACACATTAAACTAGCAATTGCCCAAGACAGTAGCTTCGAATTCTGAGGCTATTGGCTTTGCCCTGTCGTGCAAGCTATTGATTTCGAGTAGAAGAAAAATATGCCCCCTTTGCTTCACCGGGAATACATTCTTCAGTTCGTTGTAATCTCAGATGCTAAGTGGCCTAGGGTTCTCTAGGTCCTCAATTTTTCCAGGGCATACTGGACTTGAAGAAGCGCATTTTCCAGGCTGGTTCAATCGACAACGTCCGGGTAGAACTTCGAAACGTAATTGTGCGCCTGCCAGATCGGCTTAATTCGCCCTAATGAATTGATATCTAGGTAGTAATTGAATTCTGATTCCGAGATACATGGGAGAATCGTTCAGTGCCTGTATGCGAGCGGATTCAATGCGGCATGTTGTTTTTATCACAAACCTGAGACCCAGAGAGCCAGCAATATCTTGCACGAGGTCTTTTACAAAATCTTGTGGCTGCAAAATTATACTGTGACAATTTCAAATTTTCTTGCAATTAATCCGTGTGACTTTGAGTACGGTTGTTTTGATTATTTTATCCAAGGCAACCAAAATCACCTTTGGTGCGGTGCGACTCTTCTATGATGCTCTATATCACCTCATAGAGTTCTCGATTATGCTCACGAGATGTTCTACATTTTGCAGCATACTAGGCACCCTAGCCATTCTCGCGTCTGCCATTCAGATGGTACGTATCTTCTATATGGCATCGGAATTCATGCAGGATAATCAGATTGTCATTCAGGTAACTATCAGGGTGGGATACAGGGTCAGAGAAAACGTTTACAGTCAAAGCTGGTGGGTTCGGTTGGGGAGAGAAAATGAGGAAAGTGAACATATACGGACCCTTGAATTACTTCACCGAACCACTTCCCACGCGGTTGGAAAGGTTAGCCGTCCGCATTGATAACTTTTTTTTTTTATCTTGTTTGTCTCTTGCAAGACTCCCGTGCAGCTAGATCAACAGTTTGCTGGATCTCATGGATCTGATAACCATCTTTCGAACACGGAGCCCATATTGCTTGGGGCAGTGCTTGGCACGAATACTGGGACCTGATGAAACGGAGAAAATCACCCAGGCCACTTTGTGTTTGGACGGACGCCGGTTCTTATAGATCTTTGCTCCGTATCTCAACGCCCGTCGTCATCAAGCTGCATTATAGCTCCTTGGTAATAGCCTGTGGAGATTACTTAAGAACTTGGTAATGAACTCTATCTGCAACACATTTGGAAACGCTAACCTTGACGGCTTCCTACTTCCCATTTTGCGGGTTCCCTGCCAACTTATGTGAACCAGTCCCCACCTGGCGTTCCGGAGTGGTGCATTTGCGAGTAGATCACGCCGTGCAACCTGCAAAACAACGAAAAGTTCTGCATCCTTGAAATCGGGCGGAGTTGTTATGGTGAAAACTTACAAGACTATGCGCATGATATGATGCTTGTTCCCCGTGTCGAGCGACCATGACCCCCATCCTAGCCACTCGATCGGGGGCGAATATTTCAACGGCACCCAGAAGAGGTAGTTCAGAGCAGACTGACCTTGTAAATCGTGCCTAGGACTGAGTTTGCTGTATTTCTTTTTCTATCATTCTCGAAGTGCGAGTTTGGAATAGACACTGACCCGACTTCGCAATCTATAACAGCCTGGCCACGTCTCTACACCGGAACGGTACCCCAATTGCCTCTGATCCTTGTTGCCGTCATCGTCTAGGTCCGTTGAGCAAATTCTATATCCCACATGCACATCTTATCAATCTATAACCCTGCGCCATATAGACTGGGAAGAGTTGGGCTGGGTTGCTTCAAGCACCTTGGTTATATAAGACTCGAAACATATCCCAAAAAATATCATACGACATTCCGAAGTCATATACAACTGCTCAATCACAGCGCATATCAAACTCAATTCAATTCTTAAAACGGTAAAACCCACCTCCGCTGGTGTAGCCTTCAACACCGCGATGGCTTCAGCCGTTCGTGCAATCTGGGCTCGTGCAGATACTGCATCTAGTGGGCATGGAGGAAATAGTAGTAGCACCGCTGGTGGAAGCCACGGTGGAATGAGCCAGGCGCAGCTTACAGCATTCCGAGCGTGGATGTCTTCCGTCAACGCCGATTTGATGAGATGGTACGGACTAAGCTTAGGTGGATTGATCTTTTTGTTTATCTTATTACATGTGTCGAGGACGTTTATGCATCTTCAAGGCAGAAGAGGCATGATGGGGAAGATTGTTGCCGCCCCATTTAGGTTCGTGTCGTCTAGATTAATTTTTCTATCATGAATAACACTGACTGTGCTCAAAGAGGGTTCCGAAAGGTTGCCCTTAAGAAGATGCCTAAGTTCACTTCCAATGGGCACTTCGCTTTGATAGCCATCTATACAGGGTTAAACGTCTTCTTCGCGGTATACCGGACTGGCTTCGGAGGGAAATATGGAACTGGGTTTATCTCGAAGAGATGTGGATGGTAAGTCCACGACCTTGCACCTACGATTTTGAAAGATGTATCTTGTCTTTATTTCGAGGTCAAGATATATATCTGATATATCATCTAACTGAATTGTTTGTATAGGCTTTCTCTTTGTAATCTGGCTCTTGTCTTCCTCTTGGCCATGAAAAATAACCCTATTGCTTTTCTAACGGGGTATTCACATGAAAGGCTAAATGTTCTTCATCGATGGGCTGGCCGTTTCGTCTGGGTCCAGGGCTCTATTCATGTCTGGTGAGTGGCCGTACTACACGCAGTTTACCTTTTCGTGTCTGACTCACGCTCTCTATATGCAGCCTCTACATCTATTCCTGGACTACAAATAAAAGCTTAGCGAGCCGGCTTGTCCAACAGGACCCAACATATCGCGCTGGGCTTATCGCTTGGTGCTTTTTCTCTATCTTGTTCTTTTGTTCCTTTTCGTTTATTCGTAGACGGGCCTATGAATACTTCTACATCGTACATATCGTTTGCGCATTAGGAGCAGTTGCCGCTCTTGGCTTCCATGAGCCTAAGACCTATGGCGCAGCTCTATACCTCGCCTGCGCTATGTGGATATTTGACCGCTTAGTTCGATTTTTCCGTGGTGTGCATTATAGCAAGGGGACCAAGGCGACGATATACCCCCTTCCCGGAGATGCTGTCAAAGTCGTGCTTAACAGATCCGCCACATTCCAGCCCGCTTCACACGGTTTTATCAACATACCTTCTTTAAAACTATTCCAGAGCCACCCGTTCACAATATCATCTGCTGACTCACTCGAATTCATTATCCGTGCGCAGAGAGGATTTACTCGAAAACTATACGATCGGGCGGTTCGAAGTCCTGGAGACTCTTTGAAATGCTACTTTGACGGGCCCTATGGCAATGTTCCAGATTACCGACGAATGAACAGAGTCATACTCATAGCCGGCGGTAGCGGAGGATCATTCTCATTTGCAATAGCAACCGATATCATCCGAAATTTGAATAGATGTTGCGTTGAGAATATTGAGTTCGTATGGGTGATTCGCGAAAAATGTAAGGTCTCCAAGTTTGACTTCGCGATTTTGCTTGGGCCGTCGTAACTAATTCCTTGCAGCTCATACTCAATGGTTTGAGAAAGAAATTGAAGAACTCAAAGCATCCCCGATAGTAAACCTTCGAATATTTATCACGCGACAGCCCTCAGACCTGGTGAATACACATCCAGAGTCTCCGACAAATGCCACAGCAGAAGATCTCCAAGGATCTTTGCCTGTTCAAGACAGCACAGAATCAGGGTTGACGATAGATGAGAAACCTGGTAGTTCTTCTCCCGGCGTAGTCAGCAAGAACGATATCCTCAACCTCCCAGAGAAGGCACTCGAGTTGGCTCTCGACACTCGAGTTCAACGAATATCACGAAGTGAATCGGTGGCTAGTGTTTGTTTTGAGTACTTTGAATACGGGCGTCCAGATATGGAAGCCATTGTGAAAGAGGCTACCAGGAACGCTAAACAACATGATCTTGTTGCTGTTGGTGCATGTGGCCCCACCGAACTCATGCGATGCGCTCGAAACGCAACAGCCGCTGTGATTACGACCAGTGGACCAAGTATATCTCTTCACTGTGAACAATTTGGCTGGGGCTAAGCGGGGTAAATCGACTTTATGTTTTTCATCAAATTTTTCCTTGGCGTCATGTTCTCTCTCAAGTACATCTCCCTTGCAATCGCATATAATATCACATTTGCCTTTCCTGTCTCTCCTACCCACGGAGTATATTGCAGCATTTATCAGAGACTTATGCTCATATATTGTTCATTCAGTTCCCGTGTAAATATACATAGTTAGTCTATAGAGTCTAGAATTTCGACTGTAGTCATTACCTACAGCGATATATGCATACTGAGCCAATAGTTACACACTCTTCAATCATGGAAGGAATCTAGTTGGAACTAAAAAAACATGTACTCTTTCACTTTGAATTTGGAGCATTTATGCTGGCGGGGCTGGCTTCCGGGGCAGATTGCAATCTGTAATATTGCTCGCAATACTATTTATCACCGACCAAGGCTTGACAAGCTGTTCATTCCCACCAAACAACGAAGCATTTCTGCCACCAAAAATGCAACAAGACGAGGACTGCCTATTTACGAGCTCCTCGCGAGCCGAAACGACTTTTTTTTTTTTCGTTTTTTCGCTGATCAGATCTAATCAACAGGGGTGCAATAACCAGGCTCGTGATTCCATGCCGCTTTAGCCGGCCAATATAGCACCGAGAGCTTGGGATGTATCATATTGTCAGGGGAAGATATGTTGCGAGGCACAATAGCAGCCGTCAACCCGAAGGTACGATGTCTCCATGCATACTATCTAACGCACACTGCTTTTATCAAACCTTGGGAGCCCCGTGTCACTAGAGTCTCGGGGGTTCTTAGATTTCCTTGTCAATTTTGCGTAACCGACAAACGAGTGACGTCTGACTAAGAGATGATGAAAGCAGACTAGATTGAACATGTACCAAGATACCCTGGTATCCAGGGGGGCTTGCAAGGCGAGAACGCCGAAAAGCATAAATCCGGATATATCAAGCCACAGCATTTGCGAAGTGCGCAAATTGATTGAATGATATTCTCCGCTCGGATATATGCTCCGACAAGGACAAGTAGGCTACGTAAGTACAAACAGAAGCCCATACGACTCCATGGAGGAACGTTCTTCATTTCTTTAGGTCTGGGTAGGTATATAATTGATGTGTCACTATTGGTAGCCGAGTTCCGGTCGATGAACCTCTCAACCGGCAGACTCTCTGCACAAGCTCGTACAGTTGTGCAGTTCTTCTGCTATATTCCCGTTCCTTTGGAGTCACATCTCAGAAAGCTTGTTTCTAGCTTGCTAGGGTCGTGTGGCTCTATATGTACGCCGCTGACACTACCACGTGGCAATTTATCGGCCGTGAGGCATACGAGGAAGTTGTCCACGGAAACTACCGTGATGCAAGCGCAACCGCGTGCTTCAATAATTCAGCATTTTAGCCTGTGTATACGATATATGCACATGGAAACGATCATTTTGGTGAGCGTCAGCTAACTGGTGGGATTGCGTTCTAAGAGATCTCTTTTCCGTATTTTTACCTTTTGCCCGTTTTTCTTGGTCTCAGGCTTAGCAAGCTAGCTAACACGGAGCAAAGCATATCTTTAAAAGGTTTATCGCCGTAATTACCTTATATATCAGAACTCTTAGACTTGGCATCAATCAGCGCCAAGTAATGCGAGTTTTCAGAGATATTATATGGCCCAGAAAGTCTAAAAACCCGTTTTACGACCACTCAGCTCGCTATAGTTTGTGTTTGAGATCGGATGTATAGGGTAGCTAATTCCGAGACAAAACTATATTTCACCCGGACCGAGAACCCAGACTGGGCCACGAACACTTGTTAGCATACCTACATAGGATATTGAGGCGTGAGTATAACTAATCTACATCTATATGACGGCGCCGGATGGCTCCAGCCATACCTGTAGACTAAACTATATGCTCCTCCTTCAAGGACATTGATTTGGATTATGCACACCTGTATTTGATTCTTTCTAGCTTACAAGCATGTCGCTCTGAACTTGAGCAATATTAGACGTTATACTTTAGGAGGCTCCCATTTATTACCCCTGTGTTCATGGAACTCCTTCACCCAGCTGCCGACAACTTCAATCTGTAAATTATGGACTTTCTGGATTCTTTCCGGCTCCTTTGATATATCGCCTAGTCCATTCTCATCATTGTGATGCCACGATTCTTGGATCAACACACTCAGCTTATCATCTCTGTCTTTCTGGGGCGAATAAGGGCTGTGAGCTGTGGCATATAGCCACGGATCATTCTCGCCATCGATGTACATTAGTCGCGGCGCGGTAAGATTGAATCCGCCGTATTTGAGAACTTTATCGCTGTCGATTACAAAGTCGGCAGCTAAATATTCTTCAGTTAATTATAAATCATTAACTACCAAATACGCAGAGAACTTACGAAATTGAAAGTACCGCTGACATGATTTACGCAGATATTGCAAGTCGATTATTCTGGGCATGAGAGTTGGATGACCAGCAGGTGCACCAGGAAGAAGATATCCCCACTGAAGTAGTTATTTAGTACTTGCAAAAATAGATGAGACTGAATCCTAACATACCTCAGTGCAAACTTGCCATGGCCATAGTTTCCAGCTATCGCTAAGAGCAGTGCCATAGAAGCTTTTCTCATCTCCAGTTCCCAAGCATTCAGTAACGTTGTCGCCACCGCAACTCGTTCGAACCGAGGCTCTGGTCCATCTGGCAAAGTTCTGTACACCAGTCTCCAGATCAAGATATGTGTCATCCGATACCACCTTTTCTGAATAATACCGTCCAAAGTATCCCTCGTTCAATCCCGCGGTGATATTGGCGCAAAACCTATCCCAGCTAGTTGCACCATCCTCGGTCTTGTCCCAGTTACCATACTGCCAAACCCCTAATATCCCGAAGATGAACTGCGCTGCATCCCGGCTTTCTACTCCCTTGACTCCAAAGAGGGTCTTAAACTCGTTGAGAGCCTGCCCGCCGATGGCGCTGTAATTGTCCATCCTTCGTGCGGTTTCCTCTAGAATGGCGACGCATACCGGATCCCCATTCTTCCTGAGTGGCTCATTGTACTCCCAAAAGTTTTCGCCAGCCCATATGACAGCACTCGAAGCTAAAGACCCGTAATAAACGTCGGGATATTCAATTTGTAAGAATGCTGATTTGGCGCCTGCGTAGGACCCGCCGTAACTGATGAAAGGCGTTTTATCAGGTTGTATATGTGATAGATTGGCTGGTAATTCTTTCCAGAGATTCTCCGCAAAGTAAGCATTGTCTTTCAGGCTTAACGCCGTGTTAAGATACTTCAACGATTCGTTGGTCAGATTTTGGGTGACAATGCTTTTGCCGTAGTAGCGATGCTCGAGAACCACTCCGATACCTCCAAGATATTCTGTCAAGTATCGACCGACGCCGGTTTGCATGTACTCAACACGACCGGCACCACTAGTCTCACCCCCTTCAAGCACGATTACCGGGCCACCAGGCTTGTAGAAATGGGTTGAGATCCAATATCGTTGGAGGAATGTGTTGTTGTTGGATTTATCGAAATGGTCGGTCTTCTGTTCAAACCATTTCTGGACGTAGGTTATGTTCGAAGGCGGGCTGTCGATACTTGCGCGCCTGTACATGGAAACCATCGTGAATTAGTAGAATTTCTTGCGGAATACCGACCAGAAGAGTACAAGCCTTTCAAACTCGAGCTTTAGAGCTTTCTCTTGACGCTTTCGTAATCCAGGTGGCTGGACAGGGAGACGGTATCGAGGAAAAACATCAAAATGTTCAGCTTGCGCAAGTACCGAAGCCAGCGCAACTACTACGGCGCAAAATAGTCCTCTGCGCATGTTGAGAGACCGTGAAGAGCAGAAAACGAGCACCAGAAGTGAATGGAGGAATGGAGGAGGAAACCAGCGAGTGACTTGTCAGAAGGTTCTAGCCTCGGGAATGTATGTTGAAATTATAAATTCACAAAGTAAACTACCCTAGCGTAATGCATCAGATCTTAGATCCAACTTGCCTAGCTTATCGGGCGCGGGAGGAAAGTGGGCCTGCGGATCACAACCTCAGATACGACGAGGCAACCGATCAGGCACAGGACCTGTTACATAAAGGGAAAGTGCTATTTCCGACCCTTCGGTCCTTTTATCGCGAAATGCCATAATGTGTTAGGTGCCTTTCGCATCCTAGCTAGGTCAAAATCATAGTTGCTTGTTTAGGAAAGGGACTTGGCAAATAGAACCACAATACCATGGCTGTGATCTGGCCCGTGACGGGATATAGACGCTATGAGAACGCCATCTAAGCGTAGAGTCATACGCCTAGTATAGATGCCTAAAATAAAAGGCTCCTGGAGGTGAAATACGGAGTTTCTATCTCGTATATACACATTAAACATTACTTCATAAACTCAGGCCAACCGGAAATATACAGGCATCGTCGTAGGAGCGAACGTTGAATTTCCGGCAAGAATCCAAAAATCAGGCTAACAGACGTTGATAAACTCGGAAGCAGGAGGCCTGGAGTTAGAGTAGGTGTAAGAGCTGGCGACTTTGTAAACGCCATCAGATCTAGTTTGTCCACCATTGACAGCGTAGCTATCCGCCCAAGTAATAGAGTAGAATGAACAGGTCACGCCCTGTGCCTTTCCATTCTTTAGAACAACGTAAGCATCGAAGAAGTTCTGCGAGCAAATGATTAATTATTAGTACTAGCATAACGGAGCGTTTCGTCTACGCTGAAAATTCTGGGAAGACTTACGCAAGCTTTGTAGTAGCACGGGGTGCTATCATGGTGTCGCCCAAGGTACCCAGTTTGATAATCGCATGCAGCCGCACAAACTTGAGGGTCATAGTAGTCCAGGTTGACTTCACTGTTTGGGTAATTCTTATACCCTAGGTATGTGTCTCGGCCCTGGTATAATGGTGCGTTGATGCTTCCGTACAAGTTTTGTCCAGCCGATGTAAAGTTCACCAAGTTGGAAGCGACATAAGGCTTCACATAACCAACAGATGCTGCAATGACAACCTTAAACTGTTTACGAGTTTCGCCCGTGTTATCGGCCGCGCCAGCGAGGAAAGGAAAGCTCCAGAGCGTGCATTTATAGTTCGTGATTGGCGACGGATTTGGGCATCCGACTCCGGGGTCGAGGGAGGGATCGCGTTCGACATAGAGATTGAAACCGAGACACTGGGCTTTGTTGTCGCACAAAGTTTTACAAGCGTTGATGTCGTAAGATTGGATGGTTGTGAGACCACGGTACCCAATCTGGTTAACACTGCCTTTCAGCCCATCGAAAACCTTGGTATAGGTACCGATGGATTCGGGATTAGAAGGTGGATACGCCGCAGCCACCTCAGCCTGCCAATCTTCGGGATCGTAATAAAACTGAGGCCCCGAGTTTGGGGGCTGAGGAGCGCAGTCTCCAGGGACGCGCTTGAAGATATCACGGCGGGCCTTCTTGGTGCTTGCGGGATCGGACTTGATATCCGCGGCAATCTCACTTGTGGACGGCTTAGAAATTGGAATCGACTCCTTGGTGACACCGAATTCTGGACCGGTGGACAAGTCATCTCCTCCAAAATCAAAATCTGAGAAATCCACGGTTTGTGGTGCGGGGACCGGAGCCGGGGCCGGGGCTGCGAGAACAGTTGCTAAAAGAGTCGTAAGAAGAATTGAGACCTTCATGTTGTAGTAGAGATATAACAAGAGGTGTCTGTCAGTCTATAAATAAAAACGCAAATGATACTCAGATGAAGAGATCTTTGTTTGAAAGAGTGACGTCCCTCGATTTTATATCCAGGTAACGAATGTGGGTTCGTGTGGCTAAGAGAGGTACTGGGAATTTGCACAGCGATTGGCAAATATCGCAGTGATCTTATGATGATTCCCATGGGGGACAACGGGGCCCTATTTATATTATATTGACTTCCCTTGCTACTACGATAAGGTTTGGCGCGGCATGTAGTCAGGAAATCAGTCATATCAGCTTGTAGTTAGATCCTAGCTAGCCCGACCACCGTCCAAGTCCGAACCGCAGAGTGGACAAAAGCGCTAAAAGTTTGCAACAAATAGTCGACTTGAGGCTATGGTTTCTGCATTTTTTTTCTGATCCTTTTGATATTGTAAGATTGTCCTGTACAGAGAACTTTGACTCTAAAATTTCCCAAAGGAGTTCGGCGAGACGAAGCGAAAAAGTGGGTGTTTGTACAGATGGTGTGGCATGAAATTAGATGCATATGTACGACTAGGATTAACCTATCTCGATTTTTTGCGGCTGATCTAAAGACTGTGGTCCAGTCCGCAGAACGAGCCAATCGGCTTCTTCCAGATCGACCTAACTTTCGGGTGTCCCTGTAGATCGATAGGGGTGGTGGATCCAGTGTGACGAAGTTTTCATCGGAGTAAACTGATTCTTGCAAGAAGACAAAGAAAACCCAACAAGATCTTGTTGGGTTTTCTTTGTCGCGCTTTGTAACCTATCTCCTCAATAGGATGGCGCGGCTGCCGAAGGTATTGTGAAGGCTTGACTTTTAAAAGTAGACTTTATTTTACGAGCTCTAGCTCGCAAGCTATTGATGCATCATCGATGATGGACGGGAGAAATGTCCCTAACTTGGTGCAAGGGGGCCAGGAGAGTGTGCTGTCCATGCGCCCAGAAATAACATAAGGCTATTTTGCCGCGCAGCGAGATTGGGGAAACCCTCTTGCCTGCATGCTGCAACATCGCGAGAAGACGCACCAAGTTTGCGTGCGTTATTCTCGGAAGATACCGGACCATCCTCTTGGACTTTTGTTTTATTTTCCGTGGGGTGACACCTCAACCGCGTAAGGGAAGAGAAAGAAGCTTTTGTTGTGTAATGTGAACGTGAGCAAAACAAACTTGCATTGTAAGTCAATCACGTTGCATCGATTATTACGCAGTGATCTAAAAATCGTCAGCCCGAGACTCATTGACACGAATCAACGAGGTCTGTCGAATCTTCGCAATGAAGGAGTACTCCTAGTTGGACGTCCCTTGTTTTTTTTTTTTTTTTTTGGAACCGCAAAAAGGGCCGTGCTAATTAGCGGCCAGTTGGTGTGGTCGATCGAGAAATCACGGCAATAGCAGAGCTCTGACACTCGCCTTGTTATCTCGATCGATTGAAAAGGGCAATCCGGCTGAGCGAGCCGGGGCAGAATTGAGAGGCTTGCCGCGCATGCATTTGCAAAGGGGCGATAACGATCGGTCCAAAAGCAAAAACCCATGGACCCCACGACTATGAAGATTTCGCTTAGAATAGAGGTTATGTAGCAAAACAATTCCAATTGATAGATTCCAGAATCGATTCTGTTCGCTGTTGCGACCGTAAATAACCCTTTTACGCTCAAATCCATTCCTACATTGTTCACAGTTGAAGCCCCCCTAATTCGCAGCCATGCATCAAGCTCAATTCGAGTTGAAATCTTGATGATAACCTCAATCAGTTCCAAGTCTCCTCAAGGGTTCTAGACCAAACTGAACAAGCCAATCCAACACGACTGCCAACAATAAGCTTGTTGTTTTCCGCTGCGGCTGAGGGAATGCCATTTAAGGAAAATGCCATTTCCCCTTCGACCTTTCTGCACTCAGGCACAGATGTGCCTGACTACGCACAGTCCTACATGGCATGGGAAATGGCCCATCCATATCTTTTGCAGTTACGTAACTTGCTCGCAGCCACTCTCGAGTCCGATACCCCAGATATATTCAAACCGCTAGGAGACGCATCTCGCCCAAGTTAGAAATTCTCGTCAGGCACAGGGGCAAGAAAGGTATTTATCCGTCGCGTCGCGCGTTGGCTGCTGCGGAAGCGAACCTCGACGCTTTTCGGACGCCAAACCGAGATTAGGTTCGTGTAACTTCGCGTACTGTGGGCTGTCGCAATAACAGGTTGCGTTGTCGACACGCACCAGCCCCAGTCCTGACATGTCAGCACATCTTCCCAGCTCTGAGCTCAGAGATGAAAGTCCAGGCCGGCAGGATTTTCGAAGTCCCACTCTTAGGTCTCCTTGGCCAGCATTTCATCTTGTCCCGAACCTCGGCAATACGAGACTAGTCTTGGTTCAATTCATGTCGTACGAATAGTCTACAGCTCAGTGAGGCTGAAATGTTTCGACTTCGCAAAAAGAACATTTGGAAGGGATTATATATCCCATGCTATATTTACTTCCTACTCCACGCACGCTCCCGTTTTGGTTCTTTAGGACGTATAATCAAACGTCCGCCATTGTCACCATTCTAAAATAGACGTTACATTGACAGCTCATCATCAGGGATTGCTTCAAGCATTTGCAAAAAAAAAAAAAAAAGAATGTCAGGAACACTTGTCCCAGAAGATAAAACAAAAAAGGAGGGAAAGGTCTTATAAAAGGATTTGAACTCAATAGCAGTAATAACTAGACTTACGGCCCAGGTTTAGTTGGGTCTAAATGTCTTACATGAGGTTTTCTAGTGATCGTTGTGTCGAGAACACGAAAAGAGGCGTAAAGTGTGATGAGGGGATGGGATGATGATTGATTCAATCTATCTACATCTTCCGGAAGAGAGAATCTATATATATGATTGTCGGGATGGCATTATGGAGGACGTGTTGTCCCTAGTATCTATTTTTTTTTATCAGGAGCAATGCAAATTCACAGTCTCGAAACCAAACTGTCTGGCGTTGCCAGAGCAAATTCATACATACTTATGTATGAATTTGTAAGTACATACATACACAGCAACATAGGTGGTCGATAGCAACACATGTTTGAGATAGTTAAAGGACGTAATCATGAGGAAAAAAGGCGTGCCTCTTGTTGGAAATGCAAGCAATGAGGTTGTGAGCAGGATTTTCGCTTCGCACTTTACTACAGAGATTGATCCCCTTTTCTGTCATTCCTATTATTATTATTATTATTATTATGATAGCAGGCAGCTAGATATCATTCTTTCATTCGATAGCAGTAGATAGTTCTTTCCTTCTGAATACATCATCATTCTCGCTATCGACCTTCTTGCCTTGAGGCTTCATAGTTCTTCAGAGGTAGATACTGAGTGACCAGCCTGAAATTTTATAACGCCGGATGAAAGGAAGAGTACTCTCGTAACATGTGGCAAGAAACAAAAACACGAATTCGACTTTAGGAGTTAGATTTGCATTTGAGAGTATCAAAGTCTTTTGTCAAATCTCTAATTAGGGCATCTTTCTGTGTTAGGGCGTTTTGTAAGCCACGACACCGTTCATGGAGATCCTCGAATGCCCGAATGCAGCCTTGGCAAACTTCTTTATTTACCGGCGTGCTTCCAAGTTTTTCTTCCAGAGCTTGGATCGTTGAGTTGAGGAGGGTGATGACCTTTTCTGACTCGAAAATAACAGTAGACACATTGTCTTGATTTGCAAGTGACTGAGCTTCTTCCACAACTTTCGCGGGAAGGCTATCACATTCTGCTTGGCCTGGTGCCGGCTGGATGGAAGATTCCACGTCCGGAGTATTTGAGCGCTGTTCAATAGCTTGATTCTGATGCAAGTTTCTTGCGGCTTTTCTGGCGGGGCATTTATTCAAATGAGGCCTTAATTTCTTAGGATTTCTGATTTGATGGCGGCAGTACCCGCAAGTAAAGACCGCAATCTTATGTCGGATGCGCATGTGCCGCGCAAAACCTTTGATACCAGAAAAATGCTCATTACATTTAGCACAATCGTATACTGACGGGCGGTTCCCCATTTGCGCCCCAGATTGTCTCTGCGGGGGTTCTTTGTTATCCGCCAAGCGAGAACCTGATAGCTCTTCGCTTGCAGGTTGTTGCCGTGGCTGATATTGAGCAAACTGTGCGGGATGTATATTCTGGCTGTGTCCGTTACCACAGTTTCTCGGATCCTCGGCATGGTTCCTCTGTTGACTTGCTACAGGTATATATTGAGGCGGATTTACGGGAACTAAAACAATATATGGTTGATACTTAATAATTCTATCTTGTCATACAGCAGCTTTCTGAAGTTTTAACTTACTGCAAGAGACTCCAACCCTTCTCTGGTGGCATTCTAGGAAAGGACAGCCATTGACATGACTTAGGTTTTGGTTCTGGAGATGGATACCTAGACAATAATAAGAAGTTAGGTATGTTGGCTCAGACATAGAAGATACCATTCCTGTATGCTATTTCTTTATAACTGCATTAAAAGGTAAAGAATTTATGGGCTCGTACTATCATGTTGCAGTAGCTGTGAGTAATTGGTCCCTGCGATTTCCTTACTAGATGGATAGCCTTCTTGGGTACTGTGGTAAGCAGTATGTGGAATCATCATCAAAGCGTGTGTAAAAGATATAGGCTTCTTTTTCCCTTTACGAAGTGTGCAGTGATATGCGGACTAGAGGTAAGAGTAGAGTAGATGATGAAAAGACTGATGCACAGGGGTGCTTATAACATTATAATGAAAGGAGAATTTCCCTATTTTTCAAGCTTCTAAAAGCTTGTAGATCGTTATGGTCTTCGTCGCGGATGATTTCGAAGTGATCGCATTGTAGTGATAGATGTCAAGGCCTAGGTTCGCTAGAGCTTTCAAACTTTATATTTTATAGCAACGGGCGAAGGATCCCTGTAGGAAAACTGAGAGGAAGCGATAGGACGGAGGATGTCGAGGCCTTGAGAATGTCGAGAAGGTAGCAGCATATGTAGGATCCTAGGATAAGCCTTCCAATTTCCGGAATAGAAGCAGATGCAAGTAGACTTTGGTGTATGAATTGCCAGGCCTAGTCGGTCCGACCTACACGTTTGCAATTAAATTTCGTGCACTGGTGATTAAAACTCGCTTCCGGTCCTGCCGATTGCGTTTGGCGGCCTTGTGTGAGCATACCAATTAAAGGGCTAACCTCCTGTCTGTCCGTTCGTCCGGGTCGGGTCCGGTGTGTTGAGACCGGCGCATACATGCATGCAGGCCTAACCTGTCCTGAGGACTACCTCGTCCGGTAATTAGGACTGCCACAGGATTTTCCAGGCCAGGCCTGCCAGTAGTCTAGTACTAGAAACTCGTTGCTTCGCAGGCCAAAACTGCAACGCAAAACCTTTGGCCGAAGAAAGGCGTCGAGTTTCTAGACTAGCCTGCCAGCCTGTGCCAGGATGTCACATCTCTATGGTGGACGAAAGTGGACAAAAATCAAACGAGAAATCGCTTCCAACAATCCCTCTCCAGAAACCGCACTTGATTGGCTGCGAAGCGTGTTGCGCACCTGCAGGTAATTGTCAGCAGCCTACTAATCTGCCAGCCGGTGCTAGTGCCAGTGCCAGTGCCAGTACCAATGCCAGTGCCAATACCAGTACCCACTTCTCCGCGAATTCTCCGCAACTTATTGTTATTTGGTCTTAGCAGTGTTGTTGCACTACCAAGCCATAGCGTTTGGAACTCTGGGAGTGATGCACGAAAAACGGATCTTTGAGGTTTGGATGGACCGCGTTCCAAGCTCGGGAGGTGGGGCTCGCTTTGGACACTGACGGAATGGTTCCGCTCTCGCATGCTCATGCTTCTCTATCCCTTGAACGATCGAGAAAATTGGGGCACTCAATTTCTTGTACCGCTTGCTCTTCCTCCGTGGTTAACTGTAACAAAACGGACGTCCGTTTCGTCGCTTCATCCAGCTTTCTATAGTCATTTGGAGCGCCACGTTGACTTTGAGTATCTCCTTTACTGTGAAATTACCAAGCTCCCCATTTTTTTTTCAATACGTATAAAACAATCTTGTAATTCATCACATGAACTCATAAAAACTAGGAATATCATATCGAGTTGACCATTTTAACGCCTAAGCCTTAAAATCTAGAAAACACATAAGTAATTAAAGGCGACTATAGATCTATCGCCTACAGCATAAGACCAAACACCCCTTATGAAGCCCAGCCAAAAAACGAGCGCGGAAAATATCAAACTTGATGTCATCGAGACCTTGCAAGCCCTGCATGACTTGTTAAACATGACAAAACGGATAGTTCATTTGGATTTTATCGATGGTCTTGTCTTATCTTTTAATTTCTTATAAACCCTTTGTTACGAGGTTCTTCGGATTCTTTGTTTAGCATGCTCCAAATTGATACTGCAAGAGTTGCTTCTTGAGCATAAAGTTTTCCGATTGCAAGTTCCGACAACGAGATTGAAGACTCAAAAGCTGCTGGGTGGAGTCCTCGTATCGTTCCTCGGTCTGTTTCAGCTGGTCCAGTAGCCCTTCAGCCCGCTCCTGGCAAAGATTGATAATTTCAGTGACGTAGTCATTAGCCATGCTAAGCTCTGATCTGCATAGTATCGAATTCGAATTCTCTCTCGATGGAAGTTGCAACAACTGTGGGTTGATGCCGGTTACCTGCGTATCGGAATCCTCTATTTTAGATTGAGCTATCGCTTCCACTAGGCTTGATGGCGACTGAGCGCCTTTCAGCATATCTAGATAGTTGACTCTTAGACGTTTTTCGTTCCTCTCTGTGGCGTTGCTTTCCACAAATCTAGTGTGTTTGCCAGCTTGAGGGCGCGATTTGCACGCCTTATGATGGCCTTTCAAATTGTCGTATCTGGTAACACCAGTATCACAGTAGTCGCATCTGAAGGCGGGCTTTTTGTGTGAGATCAATGTGTGTTCTCCGAGCTTTTTCCGGCTAGAATACCGTTCAGTGCAGTCCGGGCATTTATAATGCTGATAGACTTTCCTTGGCTTCGTATCAGGGCTCTCCAGGGATAATATCTCCTGATCTACCGAGGCGATTGGTATCGAGACCGGATAGTCTTCCGTCGCTGCGGGCTTTTGATTTGACGGGACGAGAGCTGTACAGGTATCTTGAGCTGAATTTAAACCCGCCAAAGATAGAAGATTTTCGGTTTTTGTTGCCAGAAAGTCAGCAGACGTCAAGAACGAGCAACCTAAGGTTTCAACCCAGTCCTCAGGAGTAGGAAAAGTCGTTTGCAGGCTTATGTCGGAGCAATCTGTTGGGATAGTATTCGAAATGGTCCCACCATCATTGTCTATCGAAGCTTGCAAAGTTCGTGAGACAGTTAAACTAAAATATTTTGAGTATTTAGCCAACTCACTTATTCCAACATTTGCTGACACTGGAAATTGAACTACCCTTCGGCCATCGTTCCCTGGTGCTGATTATCGACAAGAAAAACTCCGTTAGTCTCGACTGTTTCAATTATTGCAAATGGGGATAAAAATACACTCTTCGAATCAATCGAGAAGCCATCTCCTACCCGAGATATCTACGATACTAGGATTGAGATCGTAGCCTGATAGCGGTAGTAGGTCCGAGGTTTGAGGAATTTCAGCTGGACTCATATGCATTTTTCCCAGGCGCCGCTCACGATAGGTATCCGAAGTTGATGAAAAGCGAGAATAATCATTCTATCATTATGATGATAGTTTCACGGAATAATAGATTCGTCTTGTTGGATATGAGTCGCCTCCCTCGGAAAATTCGGCACCTGATATCACTTTGAGCCTGAAGACTAAATCATATTTCTTAAGGATGCTCGCAAGCACTTGGATTGCTGAACCGGATTCCAGATTTGCGTCCGGTCCTGGTGTTGGCCTGTCCGGTAGGCCACCGGACAGGCCACCGGACAGGCCACCGGACAGGCCACCGGACAGGCCACCGGACAGGCCACCGGACAGGCCACCGGACAGGCCACCGGACAGGCCAGACAGGATTTGTGTTGGAGATCCGGCCGGCACATGCACGTGCGGAACGCCAGGCCGGATTTGGCACCCCACAGGCTTTATGCATTTAGTAAGACCGGCTTCTGCTCCTGGCTATCGGCTTGAAATAGATGCGACAGTCGTTTGGTTCCACGTGGGTTAGGCTAGTTACAAGGTAAGCCTTGTAGTATCCGAATTCTAGCAGTGCGCACTAGCTAGTGCTGGCACTGCTTAGCATGTTATCGATATCCTCAAAACACTCTGAAGTCGAAGTTTTAACAGAAATTATTCGGTAAGCTTTGGAAGTCTTTGTAAGGCTTGTGTTCAAGTCTTATTCGTAGCCTTCCTGATATTGCCGAATAAGAGTCTAGCAATCCTAGCTAGAGAACTTGGCATGCTATAATGTGACGTCTGGAGTTGGCGCTGTACGGCGTATTGCCACGGCGCCTCGTTTTCCGAACTTGTTCGGTAGCTGCCAGACAAAGCAGGATAATCTGTGATGATATAATTACAAATCTGAGTACATGCTAGAGGTATAAATGAGGGAGTCGCTTTCATATATAAAAAAAATATAACTCTATGCATA
Organism: Dactylellina leptospora; assembly: GCA_036971365.1. Lineage (NCBI taxonomy): Eukaryota > Fungi > Ascomycota > Orbiliomycetes > Orbiliales > Orbiliaceae > Dactylellina > Dactylellina leptospora. Next base: position 320,701 of record JAJTUC010000022.1, on the reverse strand, counting down.
TATGCCTGACAAGACGAAATCGTGATTGATACCCGAGCAGTTCCTAGAAGAATCAAGTTGTCAGCAACACACGAGAAATCGGGTGTTGAGCCTGAGCATCGGATTGGTGGTAGCTACTGGTAGTTGTATTGGAATGTGATGAAGGATCAGATTAAACTTTCCATTATGATCCTTCACTTGAGTGCAACTACGTCAATTATCCTTGCGCGAGAGCCAAGAAATTCAACAGCGCGATAAGAAAAATTCGCTTCATTAGGATGATTTACGCTTCTTATTGTGGTTGCATAGTCCCAGTGCCGAATGCCAGTGACTTAGGATATGGCAATTCGCAGGTCTCTCAGGATCTCTAGCCCATAACTCACCAGCTAGTGATTGAAGGGTGAAATTTAACTCCGATTTTCGAATCTGTAGATCTATTGCTCATACTTTTAATACGAAACCTTGATCGTGAATCCAAGATCACACTACCAAAGATAACGCGATCCAGCTCGCAGCCCTCAAATTATTTGTTAGCACCAGTTTTGATTCCTTCAACTCAAAATCCATTAATACTACAGTCATAGTGTTTACTAATGGCTCGGAAATCTTCAAGTGATGCGCGGTAGGTAGCCAGTGAGAACATAGTTTTCACCCTTTATTTGATCTTTTAATTCCATTGAACGCTATTGAACGCTAGAGACATTATAAAGCCATCAGAAAAGGAGAAATATAAAATCGCGGGCAAAGTTTTGTACCCTGATGTAAGGGCTGGAAAATCGTAGAACCTTTGTAGCAGAATGGTAAATTTTAGACGGGGGGAAGGGAAAAATTTTGGTGAAGAGGCACACAAACAAGAATGAAAACGTCCGATGAAGTTTTGAACTCTGCTAGCAGCAATTATTGCTCCGTGAAGTAATGAATCACGGCTCTATCGTTGCATCTAAGTCATGCAGATCAAACCCAAATAGTGTTCTGATGTATTGACGATGTATTGATGGTGGAGTAGAAATGCGAGTGGAGGTGGAAGATGCTAAATGAGATGACAAAGGGGATATAAAGGGAATATAAGGCGGATATAAAACAAACATGAAGCGAGTATAAAGGGGATATAATACGAAGGAGTACGAAGGGGTAATAAAGGGGGTATAAAGGGAACATGATGGGGATGTGAAGGGGGTATGAATGAATATGAAAAGGGGAAAGCATTCGATTGATTCCCAGGGAGTTTTTTGCTACACCAGATCATTATATATCGGAGTTAGACCCGTATCAATTATTACCCATTTCTTTCAATTTGTGAGACTCTTTCGTCTATAGAATCCAGACGCTTCCTTAGGTTAAGATTCTCCATCTGCAAGGTCTTGTTCTTCTTCTTTATACTATTCAAAGCATGCTTGAACTTGTTGACCTTGCGGCGGACGTAGGCCACTATTTTCGAATCATCTTCAGAGCTTGAAGTGCCCAAGTTGTCGTTCTCGACAAGACCCGACTTTGCCTTGTCGGGAGGGCTATTTGACAAGGATGCGGCAGGCAGCAGTGCTCTAAAACCCGGGTCCTGAGCATTGATGTTAGGCTTTTTGGGAGCTGATTGTCCGGGTGGCGAGGCGGATAGCATTCGTTTTCTCTTCTGGGGTTTTGGGTCGCTATCGGTGCTGGTTGAGCTTGGGCCTGGATCCGAGTTTGAGCCTCAGATTCGATTCTTTGTTTTTCTGGACACTTCTTTTGGTGAGATATAACATAATCGGAGCGAGCAAACATGGAACCGCATGGCCCGCAGGTAAAAGCTTTCCTGTTATGTTTCTTGTTCATATGTTTGCCAAAATTTTTGGCGTTTGTAAACTCCTCCTTGCAGACATCGCATTGATACTTTGTGGAGCCAAAGAAATTTTTGAACCGATGATGCGTTGCCTGGTTTTTCCGTTCAAGTTTTCCTGGATCCATAGTCTTGGAGGGCTGTGGCTGAGCGGAAGGACCGGGCTGGGCGGAGGTGAACGGGTTTCCGAAAGTAAGCTGTGACCAATCTTGCCAGCCGGGCTGCTGTTGATCTTTTACAACCGGGTTGGTAAAAGGATAGGCTTGGGCTTGGGTGTTCGCAGGGAAAGCACTGCCCCCGTCGGTTTGGATAAAATAGTTTAACGAGTCTATGTCGAGTGATTGGGTGGGAGGAGTGACGAAGTTATCAATGCCTAACCCGGCTTGAATATTGACCTCTGGAGGCCCATCTGTACGCCAAATGGTTATCAGCAGCTGACCATCAATTAGCACGAAGCGGGGTTTATTATATTATATTATTCTTATTCTTATTGATATTATATGTAGTATGTAACACGAGAGGTTCTAGAAGTCTTAAAACTAACCTTGTGAGAGTGAGAGTCTATCCTCCTGCGCTGGGTGTGGGTTTGGGTGTCCGAAAAACATCGTTTGTTGCTCATCATCCATTGTGACGTGCACAAAGTTTCTGGTTTGTTCATTCTGCTGGTCTTCACTCGGATTTCAAGTTAGCAAATGTTCACGGTCGAATGCTAGAATAGAGGTGTTAATTGAGACAGCGCATACTTGAAACTTTTTTGGCGGTTTTAATCTGAGTTTGTGGGTGCCAATTCCCACTTGAGTCTGGAGACGGGTCGTCGTCCATATTAGCGTAATTATGGGCAACGACGCCTCGGCTTGAACCCATGATGAGACTAAAAACGAAGCGAGGGCTAAAAACGAAGCGAGGGAGAGAGAGCGAGAGAGAGGGATGATAATGTAAGTAGTCAAAACCCAATTTTATCTTCAAGCTACGGGCGACTACAGATATACACAGTATTGCCTGAGAGGAAGGCTCTCCTTGATTTTCGAAGCGGAGTATACTTATATACTTATACTCCGCTTCGAAACCTATAGCCTTGCGATATCTTTTCGCGCAGCTACGCTGCTAGATTGAACGAACGCGTACTTTTTGCGCTGTCCTGGCCGGGTACCGGCCCCGAATCTGGGGCCCTCAATGCAGGCCGACAGAGGGTATCCTCTTGCAGGCCGTCCGGTTTGTCCGTCCGGTCGGAAAGCTCATAGACACCACCCATGCTTCTCTTGGAGAAATTAGGGAAAGCTATCGCTATAGCTTTTTTCTAGCGCTAGGCTCAATCGAAGACTTCTCTAAACTCAAAGAAGAATGGAAAGGCTTCGTAGAAACACGATGAGAAGCTTCTTGTTGTTACAAGCTCCTGTATGTCGAGACATTCCTGTAGCCTCGACTAGGTGCTGTGCCAGGTGTGATAGGAGGTGGTCGCGTGAACAACACATCTTTTTCTCTCTCAACAAACACAACACATCAACACATCCGCAACCCCTGCCCTGCCCTAGCACATTGCTCTCTGCTTTGCTCCCCTAACGCCTGGTGTCGAGGCTAACATTCCTGTGGGAGCGCCATACTAGAAGGGGAAGGCTTCGGGATTTCGAAGATTGGACCAAAAGCCGAAACATGTTTACCAGGAGAAATAGCCGACCGGTTGCTGCTGTGGATGATTAATAATAAGGTAAGGTCACCGTTCAGCTACCGAGAGTATTCCGCAAAATTGCAATTTCAGTTTGCTGCGTCGAACAATCAAAATTTTGATCTCAGCTTGCAAAGAAGACATTGCTGGCCGATGCATCGTGGTATATCATGATAGATAGTTTGGTTTTGCTCCCGGCATATGGATCGGGATATGCCTTGCTCAGCCACCAGAGAAGTCCGGCTTTACCAGCGGCTTCGACATGTTGCAACATGTTGAACACTGGAGTGTCAATGCCAGTTGAATGGGTTTGTAAATTCATCGGCCCGCGTAACTACGGGTTTGTGCGCCTTTGGCCTGCGGTCGATTCGACTCCATTGCATCGTGGCCTGAACTGGAGCGTTTGGTTTGGTAGAAAGGTGTCGAATTCAGGGTCCGTAAAGAATATATATATGTATATAGTTGTAAGGGAAGATGAAAATAAGTAGAATTGGGGAGCAGCAAATGATCATTTGAGCGACACTGGGGTGCGCGCGCGTGCGAAGTGGGCTCTGACTTATACTTATCAAAGGAATCTTCCCTTTATAAAAGTAGCACAGTTAGTTTATTCCATTACCAACCACTGCGGCGGCTGGCATGGTCATGAACCCAATTGAAGATTTTTTCTCTCTTTACAGTGCATTGAAATGCATAACTGAAACTCGACGTGCTTCATATTTCGGTTCTAGATGCAAGGTGGTGAATTTTGAGCAGGTCAGCTCGATTCCAGAGCTTGATGCAATAGTCCCAATTAGGGAAAGCAACGCAGGTTTCCAGGAGAATAAGATCGGAACCAATCACAGAACAGATAGTTGCAGGGGCTCAAGCAAACAATCAAACCCTCGCATTTACGGAGTACTCTTGTTTGCGCTTTCGAACAAGGGATAATTGGACTTACGACTAGTCGTGATACTGGCTCTAGCGGGTGTCGAGCTCGTTGCACGTACATACCAAGGTCCATGTTAACTTTACTTCATATTTTGTGCGAGCGCTCGCCCAACGTCATCCTGGAATTACTCCTATTCATGTCTTCTCGTCCCTAAATCATCGTCAGTAACCCCTGTGCGGGTAAAATTCAGATAAGGACGCTCTTCAAGGAAAGCCAACGAAAACCACGCCATGCATGCACCACTTGGGTGGCACCGTACGCTTGTAGTCTTCTATCTGGTAAGTAGATAACCAGCGCTATTTTCTGCTAGAAATCATGAGACTCTCGTAAATCCGTTAGATACCAATGGTAGGAGTATCGCCGAAATGTTGCTTTTACACGTAAGAACCATTGATTTGGCGGTCTGCGTTGCCCCAAAGCACCTTAGCAAGATGCAGACCTATGCATAGGGGTCCCTGGAGCTCCTCGAGCCTGACCCATTAATTAGTACGTATCAATGAGTTGGTTACTTACAAGGGACTTTAGCACAATGAGAGGGGCGTCCCGAGAGGTAAGCGGGATACACCCGTCAACAACCCTAGCTTGTATAGACTAGGTATCACAATATCATTGAAAAGAGCGGACCCATGGTATATTAATACATCGATAATACGAGCTGCACGGTCAGCGCATCGACTTGTAATTGAACTAAACTTTGGTCACCTGGCTTTAGAGCGGCTTTCTCCGGGGAATACTTAGGAACAATGCTGAGGACGAGGTAACATGGTATCAAGTCAAGACAGCCGTCGACGGCTAAAGGAAAGAAAGTACGGATTGGAATACTGCAATTTTCAAGCAAGATATCTTACTAAGTAGTTACATGCTATCGAACAATCCTGGGTTAGCAGAACAAAGTCCTCGCGGAAGGCTTTCCCTGCCCTTCCGAGCTTTAGATCCTGGAGCATGATTGGTTGCCATTACGAAGATATATCTTCGATCCTGGATATCCCCGGCCTGGGGCTCGTTAATCATTGAGAGTTCTGCAGGGGCGTTGGCGGCACAGCAGCATCGGAACTGCGGGACCCTCGCACGGTCTCGAACTGGAAGTGGAATCTGGAGTCGATATATCGTCTTCTACCAATATAAGTTTTGTGGCACAGCGGCATTGAATCCAAGAAATTTGGGGTCGAAGCCTTGGCGCTGCAGGAGGGCCTCGTCGAACCCCCACAACAGACTCAACACAGGAAATTCAAAACTCTTTGGCCGGCTTTTGCTTCGTATCGCGATCTTGAAAGGTTGAGATCAAGTAGGTATTATTTCTCCGTTGATTAATTTATCAATCACCCCGGCAGTCTGGCTGCCTATCAGTTATTACAAAACGCATTTTTTCAACCCATCGACATCCTATTAAAATAGCTATTCTCTTATCATGATAATTTGATCTCAGCTATGGCCAAAGATGAAATGAGCGCTTGGACCACAAAAGCCCCTAGATGCATATATGGGTTTCTTTCTATTGGATGGTTACGCACTGTGCCGCGTATATACGTAGACATGAAGCAAATCTTCCGAGACGGGCTTCTTCGTTGAGCAACTGGTTATAAACGTTCGTTCAGTAGGAGAAACTCGAATACGAGACAAGGTACGCTATGGTATCATGGGGTGTAGACCCCTATCATTAAACAGCTTGGACTACGATCTGTACGGAGGCAGAGATTCCGACTCGGACTCATACCTCCGTTTTTTGCTACCATCGATAGGAGATCGACCTGTGAGAAAAGATTTCTTTTAGGCTTAGTATCGAATTATATAAAGGCCGTAAACCTCCAAGCTCTTCTGAGACTATCATCGGCATCTACAGATTTGTCTTTACCATCAAATCCACTATAACTACTTTATTATTTTTCTTGTAGCTCACAAGTACTTTTAAACTTTTTCAATCATGAAGCTGTCCGCAGTTGTCTCTGTCTTTGCCCTCGCGGCCGGCATCATCGCCACGCCTGTCTTGGATCCCACCATCCCAAAGGAGGTCCCCAGAGATCTGAGCAACTTGGACATTCTCGTTAAACGAGATGCCATCAGCGAGCCTGACTTCAAGGCCAAACGAGTAACTGGACAATGCGCCTGCGGCCAGTGCATCAATGGCAAGACTTGCTGCACTATCTGCAGCAACGGATGCGGGGGAAATTGTGTTCTCTGGTGCGGCATTGGTTGGTATGTACTTTCTTTGGAAGCTCGCCTCGATTCTATTCTTCGAGATCGCTGCCAGTGCGGCGCGTGTGGCTGTTTGAGGTGCTAACATCAGATTTTAGCTGAAAGCCGTGCTCCATACGCATATGGCACCGAAGTAGGGCCAGTTGGATATCTTGGTGGATAAGGCGAGCTCGGATGCGTATTAATATGCGTTCTCATCTCTCCAGGCCACGGACAAATAAATTTGTTTCTCTGTTTACTTATGTAACTCCCTTTCTTCTAAGTACTCTCTTTACCTGTCTAGGAAAAAGGAAAAAAGAAAAAAGAAGAAAAAATCATGACAGCCTCAGTATTGTTCGCCTTCACGAAGGGTTTAGTAAGCCTGGGAGGTATGAAATCTTAGCACTTGGTTAAGTTTCATCTATAGATGTCTCATCTATATAATAACTTGGCTGCATACAATCCATTGAAACCCTGTTTAAAATGAAAGCTCATCTGGTAGTCTAAAAAAATCTACTTATCCCCATGCCCTCAATCAATACCCAATCCAATTCTCTAGCAGCCAGTATTTTGCGATCAGAATTAGTCTTACAAACGCCAATATATAAGAAGTACATATGATCTATAAGATACAGAAAAAGAAGATAAGAGAAGGAGGAAATGAACATCACGTACTGCGCCGTTACACCCTAGTTTATAATACCAACAAATTTCAGAACACATGCCAAGATACAGAGACTCGTGCCGCAATACAATAAATTATGAAGATGTTACATCTCCGTGTAAAACAAAATATATATTTTGATTTGGGTAAACGAAAGAAAATTAAATACCAATCCCGATATTTATTCCGGTACTCGTGAGGTCCCGATAACCTAGTGTACTAAATTGATCGTTCTGTTCCTCAATTTTCGCTCCTGGTCGTCGGTATAATCAATAGAATTTGTAGTTTGTGTAGACTTGCTCGTCAAGATCTTCGAACCTCTGGACTCTCAAGAGAAATTCCGCCGTATTCTGGAAGGGCGGGGGCTCGGTTGTCATAGGTTGAGCATAATTCCCTGAAGACGATGGTGGGAGTGGCGCGTCTAGATTTTGAGTAATCTGTGATTCTCCAGAGGTTGTAACTGACTGGGAGCCATGAGTGTACACGATTGCGGAGGGATGGAATCCTAGAGATGGCATTGGAACCGCTGACAGGGTGGACTGATTCAATTGTTGATGGGGGCCTTGATCAACGGGAACGCTAGAATCTTCATCTTGACGGTTCCTTTGCCTTGGCGAGCTGTTACTAGCTCTACGGCTGCGATGAGATCGAGTTCGCTGAGAAGATTCTTTTGCCATTTTACAGGAGTTCTTGTGATGGGGTTTTAAATTGTCATATCTTGTAAAGACGGCCCCGCAGAATTCACACGGGAACGCAGCGATCTGATGATCCTCGGTAGTATGCTTCCCAAGCATCCTCTTGCTAGAGAAACGCTGGCGGCAGTGGTCGCATCCGTATGAATCTTGCCTTGGTCTGCGGAATCGTCGACGGACCTGATTTGACGAAGGAGAATCCGTGGTTTGAGAATTCCCCGTGTACGAAACACTCGGGTCAAATGAGTTAATGGACAGGTCACCCTGCGTGTGCTGCGAACTGTTTAAACCGTACTCGGAGTTACGGATGTCCTCATTACGAGCTAAAGACGGTGGATCAGGGAACTGAGACGGATACGGCGCATACGGCGGCGCATACGGCGCATGTAGGGCAGGCCCACCCGGGGTCAGCTCAAAGCCGGAGCCAAAGGAACCAACGGCGTGCGGAAAGGTGCCCGGCAGAACAAATCCAATGGCGTGTGCGTTTTCTTGGACTGCATTGGGGGCGTTAGACGCAGGGAAGCGCAGGGGAATCCTTTGGGCGGCGAATTTTCCGGGATCGAGAAAAGATTCTAATTAAAAGCCAACACAAAAAGCTTAGCTTGCGGGGCCTTTTTTCATATACCTCAGGCGTGTGAACGATCAAGAATCCTACGTCTCGCATCACCTTACTCGACAAAGCACGGCGATGAGCAGACGTCTGCAGACGTTTCTTCATGCTTGGAATAACACGTTCATATCGGAGTGCAAGAGCAAATATGGCAAGGAGGTTTCATACCATTCTCATCATTTCGTGGGGTGACCTTCAAAGATTTTGGGTTCATCTTGTTGGCCATGGCGGAAACTAAAAGCTGAGATTTTGGGTGTGAAAGTATCACGGTAATATCAGACAAGAGACTGCGGAAGTAGTGGGTTAGAGCGCTATCAAGTCAATTATATAACAAACTACCCTATGGAGGTACGAAAGCACTATCCCCTAGTAGCCATACTAAAGATCACGAGCTCTTATCTCTTCCTTCAGGCTCTTAGAAGGCTTCCTTACTCTAGTCCAAGCCTTAGAGGCACGCATTGTTTTTAAAGGGTCCAGGGACAGGCCCGGAACGGAATCGAAAGGCACGACTGGCGGATTGGCGAACCAGGCGAAATGCCACCAGAAATAGCAAAGGCTCGATTATGGTGAGTATTACATACACGATGGGATCGCTAGTGTCTCTACTACAAGAAAACTGAGAAACGAAGTATATGTATATTCGCGAAATAAGAAATTTAAATTTGAGAAAGTCTTCACTAACTAATGAGAGGCATTGATATATACCCGGCCCTATCACACACTCCGCATACTACACAGATACCTAGTGATTTTCTGGGGGGGTTTCGAGCTTGAGGCCCGGCCCCATCGAATCATATATGGTGCGATCCCAATGTCCCCTGAATCTCGCAGGTCCAGGTCTGTCTTGTTACTTTAGATAATCCACCATAGCCGCTAAAACCGGTTTAAAAACCAAAATCCTGGTTCCGAACAAGAAGTAAGTATTTGTAATTCAAATTTTATGAGCGTGGATGGTAGAGAAACTTACCATGTTAAAATGTAAATTCTGCGTAAAACTTGAAAATGTAGAGTATCGGAGAAGTAAAAGTTAGATGATTTGCCTAGTCTCAAGATATTGCGCAGCCAAACTCTCCCATGTGGAGCGAAAGATTTACTAGTAGCAGCAAGTTGCCCGATGATTAAGAAAGGCATCGAAGCTCGTCCAAGAAACACCGGCGGACGTTCGAATTTATATAAACAATTTATAAATTGAATTTCGCGCTCGTTTCTACCAAGTTCGCGGTGCACCACAGTTCAAACTGTGGTCCGCGGTGCCGCATATCGCACCCCTTACCCTACCCAACCGAAGTCATTTAAGTTAGACTTTTTGCAAAGGAATTAGCAATTGATGGTTGGTGATTAGACCATGACGCTCAGTATTCACAAGGTGTTATCATTCGACACCGATTCTAAATCATAGTTGTCCACGCCTCGCATTGTCTAAGCCAGGAAGGATTCCTGTTCCGGCCAGCCTGCGTTGAGCCTGTTGTTTTTTGGGTCCGGTCCGTCCTTAAGGACGTTGCGTTGGCCAGAGCCGTTCGTGTATGCATACAGGTGCATACGTATGCACCGGACTACGCTTTCTATCTTGCATTGGGCACTTGAATGTAGGCCGGATGGTCAGCTCGCGGTCGGCTTCTTGTTTTTCATCCTACGAGGCGGCAAGATTGCCAATGTCACTGTTCCGTTGTTGTATCATGCATGATCATGATCATGTCGTGCCATTTGTTGGAACCGCAAAATCATAAGCTATGCATAGCTGGAAACAGCGCCAGGCAGCTCGTCAAAGCAGGCGGGATTTGGATTTGAAGTCATTATCTCAAAACCAGTCGACCAATTCTACCAAGTTGACTATCTACGCAAGTATACACTTCAAGAAAACGTAGCACCCATCACAGCGTAACTCCACCTCCACCTCCCACTCGACCGGCTCGCCCTCGACATTCTCGAAACTCTCGAAGGAGCTCGCGGCGGCACCGGCATATCCTCCAATTTCCTCTCTTTGTACCTTTTCATCGCCTCGTGTACCTGTCCCAAACCTAGATTCACTTTAGCCTTCTCATTCTTCTCAATCCTTTCGTTTTCCTTTCTTTTCTTTTCTCTGCTGGCCGCGGAAGACAATGATCTTGTGATTGCGGAATCCCGTTTACCAGTGATATTACGCACACTCAAACACCGCGCCAGAAATCTCTTCACTTTTACGAATCCCGTTTCGTTGTCATCTGCGTCATCGTCTTCAAAATATGACCGCTGAGTATCCGCCGGCGCGGTGTTAGGCCGATGTTCTTCCTCCAATATCGCCTTCAACTTTCCAGATCCCCCGATTTCATTATTTCTAAACATGGATGGCGTAGGTGTCACGCTTCTCGCGATGCTACTTCTATTGCTAAGCGGGTAGAGTAGGTTCCAGGATCCGACTCTATCCGCCTGATCAGGCTCCGCAATCCGTTCAATCGACGTCGGACGCGGAGGATCTCCTTTGAGGTTATCGCAGGAGCTAGAACGGGGAAGACTGAGATTTCTGGGTTGAGGAGCGACAGGAAATCTCGCCGATGAACGCGAGGGGCTTACGCTTTTCCTCGTCCTTCTTAATTGTTCTTGTGTCGATGTGAGGTCATACTTCACATGCGCCGCTTGCGAGATAATTGCGTCCGGCTCAGGTGTTTCGTTCGCATCAGGACCAGAGATCGCGAGGCCGATGCGAGCGACGTCTACCTCTTCGGATATCGCAATTAACTTTGGTGGGATAGCGGTGAGAGGAGAGACATCTTCGTTTTCCACGTGCGGCTTCTCAACGGCTGCGTCTTTGTGGATGCTAGGGCTAACGAGTCTCGGGGTCTCTATTCTCATGGGGATAGGAGTAATGCATGCGCGATTCTCCTCATCCATTGAAATTTCCGACGCGGGATACGAACTCGCGCTGACGAAAGATGAAGCGCAGGATTGAACAGCATTGTCATCTTCTTCATCAGCTTCGTAGTCTTCGTAGTCTGTTACTTGACTCTCCACGTCTCTTTGATGCGCGTGTCCTGTCCCCTGACCAAATGTGGAAAACGTGAGCTGAGAGCGGGATGAAGACGTAGATGGCTTCTTGGTATGTTCTGGATGCGGCGGCGGTGGGAAGTTGGTGTAATACGGGGGCTGACTGGTATCGCGGGTTTTATACTTGGAGTATGCCCGATGAATATCCAGATCTTGAGCAGGAAAGTAAACATATCGCCGTTCTTCGAACCCACCCGGAGTGAATATGATTTCTTCGGTGGGTACGCATCTAGACTCCGGTCTATCTTCTTGCGGACGCGGCGTCGCATCCTGGTCAACAGAGATCTTGCTGATGTATGAGGGCGACGGTGATCTGGACCTCATTGAATTCCTTCTCGGAATCTGAAGCTCGAGTTTCATGGGAATGTTTGCGCTTTCTTCTTTGATATCTAGACCTCCATGACCACTATCCTCGAGCTTAAACCCGCGGTCGTGAGGTGGAGTCGAAGATGGTTCGTTTCGATCTTCATTCCCAAGAAACGAGATCGGGTTAAACTCCAAACCGTTGGCTAAATCCTGGAACCGTTGCGGGACGACAGGCGGAGAAGGATAATCATCCAACTTGATAGTGATAACCTCAGCATCAACCAACCCCGGAGTCGTAGCTTCGAGAGCTTCAGCTTTATCGATGCTAGGAGTGGGTAACTCCAACGGCGGCGGTACCACACTCCTCGGCGAAACCCCAGACGACCGTCGTCTCGCCGAATCCCTCCCAGAGCCCTCAATCACAACCTTATCCCCATCCCTCTTCCGTTTAAAACTCAACCCCTGCGAGATCGACTCCGAAGACTTCTCGATCCTCAACGGCAACGGCGGCAACGGCCGATTCTTCTCATACTCCAACAAAACCGACGCCGTGGGTCTGTTATATCTCTTCCGCACGCTCCGACTCGTGGATATAATCGAAATATTATTCGTCTCCACCCGCGAATCCGTCCGTTGAACACCTCTGATCAAAGACTGCGAGCTCATCGTTGAAATAGCCAAGCTCGGCCGTTCTTTATGGTTGTTCAATCTTGAGATGGCCGGGGATGGGTGGACCGGGTTGCCCTGTTGGAGTGGGCAGAATTCCCATTCTCTGATTGGGTGTTTGTACCCACGTGGCCAGGTGGACATGTTTTGCGAGAAGGAATCTTTGGAGGAGCGGAACGGTAGGTCTAAGTCTCTTTTATGGGATGTTGTTGGGGATACTCGGAATTCCTGCGAGAGGAGGGTTAACTGGATGCTGAAGCCTTCGGCCATTGATTGAACGGTCGAACGATATCTCAAAGAGCCGGATGTAAAACTTTGATATTTGCAATGCGCTCGTTATTCGAAAAGGGTATACTGAATAGAGGTGTGGGTATCTTGAAAGGCTGGGTAATGAAAACAAAAACGCTCGGGTATAGAGGCTCGGGGTATAGAACAGGAGCAAAGAGGGAAAACTTAGATCAATCAATGAACACAGAATCAACGAGAATGGTTAGGTGAAGAACAATGCGATAGTGTAACTTCAAGACCGGTGAATAGGATGTGTATATATATATTTAAATCTATATTTTGAATCAGATATAGGCCACCCTCAAACCGCACAGCTAACTCCCAAGATAGCCTAACAAGATACCAAAACGCTGACAACCTACAACCGGTTACCCTTTTTTGCGCCGCGCAAACCATCAGTCTCAGCACGCTGATTGCCACCACATATCCATGTTAGATTCTGTGGACCCTGTAGATCTCCTCCCTCCCAGAAAAGAAGCGCATTCAGGGATTGTTACTTATCGCGGAGGCCTGCCAACACTATTTGCGAAAACCGGTTGGATGTCGAGTTCAGGTGGTGTGCGCGAAGACGTATATTACATTAGTGTGCGCTATGATTCGTGCAGCATCCTGTAGATCTGGGGGTTCGAGAATATCACCGTAGATGTCAATGTTGGTACCTCATAGATGGAAAATAAGTTGATTTGACAAATATAACCAGTTCGCCTGAAAAATAGACATTAAAACACATTGCTTTCAATACGCTGAGAGCGATTAAAAAAAAAAAAAATATCCAAAACCGGCGACGGAGGTTCAGTTGTGTGTTCGAGTTGGAGAAGCCAAGTTGGAGGGGATATTTCCAGACCGGTTGCTACACATGTTGTCTGTGGCACTCGACGCCATGCATGCCATGAGGGACAAAAACGGTCGACTCGAGCTCGAAATCTCTCGAATATCCAGAAATTCGCAAAATTAATTACATTACATCTTCGAGAAAGCGAAATTGCCGCTATTCCGATAGGTTTAAGCAGGGAGGAAATGGTACCAGGGTTTTGCGAGTGTGATGTTGTTGGAATACCTGCCCGCACCTACCCACGTGGACCGTATTTCTCGACATGCCTTGCCTGCGAAAACGGTCTTTTAATTTACTTTGAAAAGATAGATATCCCATGCGGGGTATTTCCAACAGAGTCAACGGAGCAAAGAATCCTACCGCGATACCCTCGAAAATAAAATAGAAAGGAAAGAGAGATAAAAAATTACTTTCGAAAAAGTATATCAATCCGCACATGTCAACGGGACAACAAAGATGCAACAACCATCGACTAGCGTTTCCTGTTTGCTAAGCTTTTTAGCGCACCGATGCCCTCAAGAAACACTTGTGGAAACAGGGGGCTCGAGCATGACAACAGGGTGGCCAGATATAGGCATCCAAATGGTCGAGGGTTCAATATCAAAGATGCGGTGACTAAAACCGTGTGTTTAATTGCCTAGCTAGGAATTATTATCAATCGGGTTCGAACGTTCTCGCTTAGGGTATCTCATATGACAGTATTTATCCAATCATGAGATACGGGGGGCATCCACGGTAGTACTACTACTAGTTCGTGGGAATTCGATTCTCGGAGATATCCTGATGACGTGCTCCGATTGTCGGTATGGGGTTCGCATGTTGATTGAAAATGGCTGCCTTTGGCTAACTGAGAGACAACGAAAACTTGCCTCCACACCTGTAGTTACGAATGATAAAGATTCTCTTCGAGGGGGGTACCGGTTTCCAGTCCTGTATAACGGACATAACTTGTGAGAGATCCGTAACAATTGTGTCGAGAAATGGGGGGTGGTTGAACCAACTGCCCCGTCACGGGCTCCCGCAGTCTCGTCGAGATTCGAATCGGTTCGAAGAGCGCTCCCATCGATTGTGATGTTAACACCACAATTGATGAACATGTTCAACTGAACAAATCGTCTGGAATTAGAGTACACAACGACACGAATAACCAAAATTGGGGCCAGATAGGTCGCAGAGACCCTCAAAGTAGTTTGGTATAACCGTTTCAAGCTTCGCAACAGATGCTCGTAGGTCTGTTGTGTTTCGAAGCCGAGGTTTTTGTTGCCGCATACATTGTTGTGCGGTTTTGTGTGGTGCGGTGAGAGAGAGATACGGCATTTAAAGGCTCTCGCTCGCTAGGAACAAATCCAATCGATCTCACGAAACATATAAACCTCCTCGCATGCAAGTTGTATAACTTAACTTGCATGCGAGGAGGTATGTAAAGTCGATCCTGGTTCAGAATATGCATCCGCGGGCGCTAATATGTTAGAGATGTCACGTCCGGTTATCAAGTAGTAGCTTGGATATTGTTTATTTTATCACTATTCGTAATGTAGTAGAATACAAAGGTCCACCGGTCGATATAACCAAACGCCGCCGAAAACGAAAGTTCGAAAAAACAGAAATCGGTTAAACCCCAGAAAGGAAACAGAAGCTAACCCCCCTTCTCTTGCAAAATAATTGTAGACGGAATCAAGCTTAAGAGATGGCCTTCTTCCTTCTGGTTCCCGGACCTTCGGCGAGGCCAGCATTCCTCTGCGTGACGGCAGTGTAACCGACCAACGCAACCGCGAGGACGGATAAGATCAAGATATTTGCTGGAAAAGTTAGCACGGCTTCAAAGAATAGACAACAGTGTATTATATGATAATGCAGGATAATAAGCCGTAGTAGAGCGCACTAGGGCTGGCTGAGGAGTAACAAAGCATAGTAAGGGTGGAATGAGGCAACATACACATCAAAAATGAGGCAAAGCTCTTGAACAGGTCAAAGACGCTGACGACAGCGGTCTGCAACAATGCGAGGATGGAGGAGAAGACGGCGAAAATGGAGTCGAGAATGTTGCGGAAGATGCCAAAGATGGCGCCGACAAAGTTCTCGACGGAGGCTGTTAGAGACGGCATGGTTGTTTTTGATGTTTGTTCGATACTGATGCTGTGAGAGTGGCAGATTGTGAGAGTGCTGATGGTCCACGATGGTGATTGAAGTGGAATGTCGCGGTTGAGAGTATTTATTTATATTCGATTGCGGCCGCCGTTCGCTGTGATGCACAAATGACGTCGTTTGGCGCATTTCAGCGCGCAACTCAAATCGCAGCGCAAATAGCCGGCGAAGCAGGAAAGCCCCGCGTGATAATTAAAAATAAGCAGGTGCTTCCACGACATACTCGTATGCTATACTTGCATACACCTGTACAAGTATACTGGTATACAAGTATACAAGTGTATGTGTGTGTATAAGATGATATATGATGTAAGTACCGGGTATGATAGATGCTAAAAGTACAAGACACCGGTCCCAATTATGCCCACTCCATCCCGCCGCATATACAAACAGCCAATTCAATACATGTGCTTTTCCAAAACCAAACAGCATTTTTGTGTGCCGGAGAAAACAAGGGAAATAATACTGATACACCGTATTCACAAACCGTCATCTGTCCTTCCTGCCTTCCTCCACCCCGTCCATCTCCACGTCCACCTCCCACCCGACCTTCCCGTAGTCCCCGTCCTCGGGCCTCTTCCTCCCCAGCCTCTCGCACCACTCCTCCGCTCGTTCCAGCGTCAATTGCACAATCGCGCTGACTTGGTGCAACATTTCCAACCCTTCCCTGGCGAGCACCAACACCCGCTTCCCCGCTTCCTCTCTTCTCACCACTAGGGCCATGTTATTATTCCCGTTGCCGTTCCCGTTAGTCGCGGAAGCGTGGCTCGGATCATCCTTCGCGGCCAGCGCCCACCGTCGCGGGAGATTGGTGATGCATGCCTTGACCACCACCCTCGCATTCTCAGGGAGTGCGCCCCCCGCATACGTAGAAACCACATCCACAACCCTCTTGAGGGTCCCGATGACGTCCTTGCGTAGGTTATCAATCTTGTGCTGTAACTGCATGCTCCGCTCCTCGTCTACCGTATCGCGTGATTCGCTGTTGGCGTTGGTCGATTTATCCGAATCGTACTCGCTGATGACGCCGCGTAGCGCCATGATGACTTTATCCAGGTGGTCGTTAGCCCACCGTAGCCAGGCCAGACAGTATTTCAAACTCTTCAGGGATTCTTCGCTCAAGGCTACTCCGACTCCGGCGGTTGATAGCATGAGTCTCCTCTGCCAGTTCAGACTGACCACGTCCGTGGCGGGTTTATGCGTCAGCTGATCTTCCCGGTCGCTTCGTTCGATACCGTTACCGGGCGCGGAATCGACATCCATCATCCCTCCATCTTCGAACTGCGTCTTGCGTCGTTTGGTAGCGTGGGAGGATGTGGACGATGACGGTTGGGAGTGTGACGGGGACTGCGATTGGGAGGATTGCGAGGACGAGGTGGTGGATAACCGACGGGCTTCGAGATTCCGCCGCAGCACCGATTCGACGCCGGTCGTCCGGGCGGCGTAAGAAACAACCGAAGTCATCGGAGCGGCCGCTCGTTCAACCTGTATCATACATTAGCAATAGTACTTTAAAACGTAGACGAGGTTGTCATAGATATATTGTCATACCATCTCGGCACCGTATTTGAACCGCGGACTGTACCGCTTCCCACCCCGATAAACACTCCTCCCCGCTCTCACCGCCGTCCCGAGAAACGTATTCTGGCCCTGAATCATCTCCATCATGCTCTCCTCTCTCCTCTCCTTCTTCTCCGCCCCGCGCGGCGAACTCGGCCCACTCTTCGGACTACTAACGAAATCCGCCCGTAAATCACCCAACGCCTCAGCGGCCATGCGCACGTCCGGGTCGTCGATATCCACAGACAAATCCGACGAAATGCTGTGATTACCGTTGTTATTATTATTTATACTATTTTCCTCCTCGAGGTCCTCCGTGTTGCGGGTGGTGGTGTGCGATATCGTCGACGAAGCGTCGTCGTCCGCGAAGGTATTCGAAGACGTGGACGAAACAAGTGATTGAATCGACATGCTGCGGGTCTGCGGGTAACTCCCATGATATACCTCATGAGACGATGCGGTATTGGAAATATAGGCCGAGGATCCGTGGTGTGAATGTGATGGAGATGTGAGAATGGAAGAGGAAGGAGCGGATGAGGGGTCGGATCCCGGTATTACTTGTGCGACGACATCGCGGCCGTCGCGCGGGGATGAAGCCGCTGCGGTTGAAAACATGGCGGTGTTGAATACCACTGGCGGTGAACTCGTCGGAGGCGGTTTCGGGGTCGTGGACTGCGAGCGAGGTCGTGTCGCCATCACGGTATTTCTTTCTCTCTCTCTATTTCAAGATGGAAAGACAACCACAATGCGGTATGCACTGTGAACCGTGGGTGGTACAGACGATAAAAAAGGGGAGAAAAATAAGGCGAACGGGATCGGAATTGGCTTGTGATTTGGTATCACAAGATTTCAACAGAGAAAGAAAACACCGATAAGCTGAACGTACGTTCGAGGGGGGGGGTTACCGGGAATAACTAATATAAAAGAAAAGAGGAAGCTGGGAATTCGAACTCTGGAATCGGGTCGCCCGCTTCCAGAAATGCCCTCGGCAGAAAGATAGCACTAGCCTGTATTTCTATTTCTATCTATCCGATAAATAGAAAAGAAACACAGATATAAAGATGTCGAGAAGAGAGAAAAGAAGTGCGGGAAGAGGGGAGGATTGCGAGTCCGGAGAGTCAGAAAGGAGAACGAGCCCGTGCGAGGCTGCCGAAAACCAAGGCTACAAACACACCACCTTTGTATACACTCGTTATTCCGTATACACCTATAAAACTATCTTCCTTCGTATAGTCTGGCAGAATATAGCATGTCCTCGTAGGCAGATGTGGAGCTCCAACTTGGGTTTCTCCGCTCGCCGTGCCTTCCCAGACGAGCACGCCCACCGACACATGTGCCTTTGCCCGTCTTTCCCTCCTTGCCCCCATGCAAGAAAGCCAAAAAAAAATCAGAGTTGTTTCGCGCTAAGGTTTTTCTTCGCGGATTTTGGCATGTGATCACTTTCCACGAGGCACAGCAAAAAGAAATAACAGAAAATAGAAAAGAGAGAAATTTCCGAAAACGTGAGAAAATGCTTGTGATTTCCGCCAAGCTGGAAGGGATACCCGGCACAACGCATTTCAATGTTGCATTTTGCAATCCCACATTCGGTTCTCTAGTCACAGTGGAAGAATTGCTCGAGACGCTTGAATCTTACAAAATTGGAGATTACAGCAGAACTTAGATTATTTCGCCAGGAAATAGGAATAAACTATACTCCGACGTCCACATTATAGGTACAAAGCTTTAATAGATACATATGTAAATAGCACGCTAATGTAATGAAATAGATTGACCGTTGGAGCCGCCACTCAGACATTTGCAATGGCACCCTGCTCTGCCATCGATTCAGGAGATATCTGGTCGAGGAGAATTCTAGCATATGCCGCCGCTGTCATAGCGGCATAGCCTTGCCATCTGTCGCTTTTATGGGTGTCCGAGTAGTCGCTTACGCCGCGAATGATCAGACAAGGGAAATGGTTCATCAGACCCGCGGCCTCCATTTCGAAGCACAGAATCCCCTTTTCGGCAACCAAGCTATCGCGAAACACCGCGTCTCTCATCAGCTTATCCGCCGAGGCTATGAGCCCATAATGAATAGTGATATTATCCTTAGGAGGCCGTATAGGCCGCGTCGTGTTCAAAACAGATGGATCCGTGCCACAGCTCATCTGGCAATCATCACCCCCTGATGACCGATGTACGAAATCGCTTCGGTATAATCTATCCGTCCTGGGATCTGGTCTCCCATATTTCGCTTGAAGTTGCGGGTTCTGATCCAGAACCCTTCCAATCCAGCTTTCGAGCAGACGGCCCCCCATCGCCTGGTTGCTCCGCAGATTGGCCACCTCCGCTAACAAAAGCGGTGACGGGTGGTCTAAGTTTGCGGTATACTCAAAAGGTTGGCCTTGCACCCTGCGGCCGAAGTCGTAATGCAATACTCCCCCGGATCCATTCTCAGGTTGGCTAACGATGACATCGCCAAGTCGAATGTCATTTTTGCGGCTCGGTGCGCCCCCGCCGATTCCCGCCATCAAACAAATTTTGATATTGGGGAAGCTCCGGAGCATATCTTTAATGGCAGCTGTAGCACGGGAAACGCCGTATCCTCCACTAGGGAGGACTAAAAGGACGACATGATGTTTTCCGACGCGGCCCAGCTGGTAAGAGTTGTTGTCGTTCTTGACACCGAGGTTTTCGCCAGCCTTGTTGTGTTTTTCGTCAAGAAACAGTTTTGCCGCACTAAACTCCAACTCAAGAGCAGAAATCCACCCAACAGTGTATTTAGTTCGGTCGAACATTGGTAGTGTAATTTTGATATTTTAAAGGTATTTATCGCGAAAGAAAAGTCATCTAATACATTGGATCTAGAATCACACTTCGGAGCCCGACGAGCAATTTAAAGAAAAAAATCTTGATCAGTGAACAATTACCTACCTAATCTCTAGTCCCCCAAGTCGAAGCAGTGTACACGGCTTCGACTTTGGGGCTCCATTTGGGTTCGATGTGTACGCGCGCGGCTTATAAAGAT
Organism: Dactylellina leptospora; assembly: GCA_036971365.1. NCBI lineage: Eukaryota > Fungi > Ascomycota > Orbiliomycetes > Orbiliales > Orbiliaceae > Dactylellina > Dactylellina leptospora. The sequence continues at coordinate 300,352 of JAJTUC010000022.1, read as the reverse complement.
ATGAGAGTAAATTTACTCTCATATTGAACCCTGCACCGCCCCTGTATCGTCCCCAAGGATTTCTGAGGCGGACTCTGGTGTTGGCCTTCTTCGACTAGCTCGCGAGGCTGGAAACTTTGAATTTCCTAATGTGTGATGGTACACGGCGTCTCCTGATACAATCCTTCAATGCATTGACGAAGCCTTGACGGTTTCCTTGGAGCTAGCGGGTTCGAGCGGTTAAAATACATTTTGGAGAGTTACCAAGCTACCTGATCAATTGACACTAGGCGGAATTGATTTCACCTTGGGAGATGACGATTTGCGGTCAAATTGAGCCTTGAGCTCTGGCATGCATTTTTGGGAAGAGCTTGAGAGGCAGTTTGGATGCATCACCGCGCCCAACTCTCGCCCCTCGGTTAAACTTGCTACCGTGCTAAAAAAAGGCTTCGAATTTTATATAAACACCATGGTCCATTGGTCCCAAAGCTCATGTTCGTGCAGCGTGAAGGCAACCCTAGCCAGTCCAACCGTGCTCCTGCAGCTCCGCGAGTCGATAGCTCCCAAACCTTGTGTCTATATCTCCCAGGCACAATCCCCATTCCGCGATGGAATATCTTCGCGCATACCTCCAATATACCTTCCAGCTCTTCACTTTACCTTTTACCAAATATCTATCCGCCGCGGTACAGATCATGGGTAACGATGATTGGCAGTTTGATGTATCGTCGTTTATGGTCCTGGTGGGCGAGTCGGAGGAGTACCGATACCGTTCCATGCGGCGTTCCCTGATGGAGTGCTTGGTCGCAGCTCCAATCGCAGGCGTTCAATCATACCTGCACTCACCAACATCGTTGACCGAGGCGACCGGACAGACCTATTTTAACCCTGTGGGGATGAACACCGCCCCGCTGCGGAATATGAAGCTTGAATGTTCTCTCTACCACCAGTCGCTTTTGGCGGATGGACGCTGCTCTGTCTACGAGATTCCGCAACACAGTGCGAAAGGGTCAAGGCTGCCTTGTCCCAGAATTCTCTCCTGGGTTCTTTTCACTTGGGTCGCCCTCGCTGGAGTTTTCGTGAGCTTGTTTCTTAAAACCGGCTTGACATGGATCGGATACGCAAATATCTTTGGTTTCATCGGATGGTCCATAATAGCCCGTTTACTAGATAAATATACCATGGAACCAGTGATGACCAGAGCCTCAGACCCCGAAAGAGACGATGCCATGTTCATCATGGGCCGCCGGAATTCCTGCTTCATTCTAAAAGGGAAACGAAGGAATACCGCACAATGGACCGGCTGCGGCATCAAACAAAAGACCGGAACAACCGCCAAATACGCCAGATACTTCATAAGAGTGAGCGCATTGCTCATGATGCTTTTCATCTTCATCACAATCCCCAACGGGACCACTTGGGACCAAGTCGCGTTCATCGGAATCAACATCATCGGCCAACTCAACGTTTTGATCGGACAGAGGCTCACCGCTCGCTACTATATCCGGCGTATGAACTTGGTGAGCACCGTTGAGGTGCCGACGAGAACGCACGTTTACGCGGTCTTGATACGAGAGTTCGGGAACGGGAGGTGGGTGGATGAAGCTGGAATGCTACCGCGGACGGATGTGTGGGATAAATGGAGGGAGTTGGTGGCGACTCATGATTATCGGGGAATGGATGCTAAGGCGCTCTACGACGAATGCTTGAACATGACCCCCAAGGCGACCGTTTGATGTGAAAGCTCCTCGGTAAGTTTAATGGGAGTCATGACGTTTCAACAAGTATTTTCAATTTTTACAACTCTGTGCATCGTGCAGATTCATCGCACGTTGAGCGAGGTCTTCATTTCCGTTGCTGTATCATAGCGGGCGCTTTTTCTTCATTCCCGGGTACCAGTGTATACACTGCTCTTGAAAAGTCCTTCTTCATTGATTTCAGCTCTTCACCAAGTAGAAAACCGCGGCGCTAGAAAAGGTTTATGATGAAATATATTAAAAGACTCTAAATATACATGTGACCGAGACCCGAGCACTCACGAGTGATAAGGGCGGCGATTTTATGGCTATGATACAGGCTGGTACGAAGAACAAGTATAAGAATAACATTCGGAACCACTGTGTGGAAAGTACTACTAACAGGGTCTGAAGAGGAGTCGCTCAAATTAATAAGAATTAACGGAACCAATTAGCGCGAGCTTGCCGCGTAAAATGAAAATTGAGAATGAGCAGTGAAGACTCAAGTCTTGCTTAAGCTGTAACCTGATGTGAAGAGAATTTGTACAAATGAAAATACTAAACCTTGAGGTTTAGAAATGATATGCTTAACAGTCGTGAAATCGAATGCATGTACAATGCTAAAGATATGTAGCCAACAGTCAGTCAACAACGAATTGCGAATATTTCAGTAGGGAGAGGGATGCTCTTACAATTCAATAAACCATATGGCGATATCACCAACCGCTAACTCCTACATCACACTAGACGTCTTTCCCTTGACCTTCCTCTCCCGTCATCAATGTAAGCGCTTCGCTTCCTCTTCAACCTCAGCTCCTTTGAAACATTCAAGCTTCGACTCCTACGCCTTCCCTGTCTTCCTATCTCAAGATCAAATTCTCCACCGTCACTGCTACCGACAGCGCTACCAACCTCATCTGAAAAGTCTAAGACTCCACTTGGAGTGCTCACGCTCCTATCCACATCTATGTCTCTGTAGCTCGATTTATCGAGGGTTGATTCCGTGCGATCACTTCGAGTTCTGTCAAAAGTGTACAAGTCCAACCGGCTCGGACCTAGTGCGCCGTGAACAGCAAGGTTATTCATAGATTCCTTGCAGCTAACAACGAGAGAACTGAGATCGGTGTAACTTTTCTCGGAATTGAAATGCGGTCCCGATAAATCCTCTTGACTTGAGGAATAAATCTTTGGAGTCGGGATGGGTATCGCCGCGTTCATTGGAATCGGCGCACGGATATCTACATCGATCGGGGGAGAATACGACACGCTGCTACTGCCTGCGGTCGTAAAGCTGACAGGACTCGTAGCAGAGCTAAGTGAGCCTCCAGATGGAGCAGTATATCCCCTCATTCCGGACTTGGCCTCGTTAGCGGATTTCCCACGCCTTGAGATATCAAGCTGAGTATTCGGGTGAATGTACAGCTGTGGCTTTGGGATGCTGATGTTTGTAATTTGACTGTTCCTACGAGTAGCAAGGGATGACCGAGCGGACGGTGGACCCGCTGTCATCGAGTATCTGGCGGAAAGAGAGTAGAAGTTCAGCATTGACAGAGTTGGAGAGTATGCGCTAGAATCGCTAGTTATAGTTGAATCAGTTAAGTTTCGAAGTTCTTGCGGACGGCGATGATGCCCGTCCGAACCAGAAGCGGTGGAACCGCTGCGACTAGGCATCGGAGTGGCAGTCACATCCTCGATGTCCGTACAGGTATCGGCCCGCTCAACTTGCGGATCCACTGCTCCAATGTTACCCTTGGAGAAGACGCCATGGTGCAGACTCTCAATACTGGGCTTGAAGTCGATAGTTGTCCTACAAGATCCAGATGCCGAAGTAATGCTGACACATCGAGCAAGTTGTGGTCCGAGCTCTTCGATGTCTACGACGGACGAGCGGTCATAGCCGTCAGTCTCGGTATCGGCCTGCATAGCTTGGAAGAAAGAATTCACTGCCTCCTCAGCAGACCTGTCAGGAATTTCGGTATTATTGTATGAAAACTCGTCCTTCCCGATGGATATTATTGTTTGTCTCGAATCGCGATTTTCGTGGACTGGAAGGAATGAAGACCGATTTGGTCCCTCTTTGGGTCCCAGTGACAATGTGGTATTCGTGCTGTATGATTGTGGTCTAGCAGATCTGCGGTTACCATCTGTGAGATGGCTCCAAGCCCCCATAGAGAGTGTGTGTGATTCAAAGGTTGTGGAGTCACTAGATGTGCTATCATGGGCAGTAGGACCTGTCACGGTACTTCCAGCCACTGGGAGTGGTGGTAGAACGGGGGGCGGAGAGACCAAGGATCGATGTTCTGGCAGGAAGCCAGTATCTCGGCGTCGAATTTTGGCCGATATATCGGGCGAAAGGTTGTCAGAGGTATCGGTTTCCACTTGGCATGGTGAGCTAGGTCTTGTTCCCGGTGGCGAGTTGGGATATTTCGAAGTCGGAAGAGGTGAATTTCCTCTGAAAGGTGATTTGGGAGGGGGAAGTGGTCCCGACCCGCGCTTGAAACTATCTAGTATTGAGGAATTGGTTGTTGAAACGCTCTTGATGGTTCCGTCTGTTGGAGACTCTGGGATGACCAAATGCAATTTGGCGGTTCGTTTTGAAGCATTTCGCCGAGGGAAGGCAATCGTTTCCAAGTCAGGACGATCCGTATCAATGAGTTCACTCTCAGTTCGAATGCATGTAGGGCTCTGTCGAGGGCTGTCCCCGTTGGTCCACACCATAGGTATACCAGCTGGGTCCTCGCGAAGGCTATTGTAACTCGTCGCTCTTGAAATCCCCGGGCGAGGGGAGTTTGCTACACTACCATTCCTACTACCAGGGAGTTGAATAGAAACCAAGTTCGAATTCGACCCCTCCAAAGAGCCCTCGTGTTTGGGAAAGATCGAATACCTGAGCGAAGACTGTGAAGTACTTCGATTGAGATCAGGTTTTGGCGAGCGAGAAAGAGATCGAGTTGAGGCAGCGTCGGTAGCTAATGCAGGAGGAGCCAGGCCGTTGAGGCTCTCAATAGTATGCAATGTATATGTTCTTCCATGAGGTTTGTCAACTGGAGGAACAGTCTCCTGAGTTTTACTAATATTCATGCGAGGACTACGGTCCACAGGAGGGGCCATGCTATATCTTCCAGGCAGATTATTTCCATAGGAAGTCTGTGGTCGAGTCAGTCCAGCAACCGGGGGAGTTGAAGATGAAAATGGCCGGAGTTCTATAGGTAGACTTGGCCGTTGCTTTAGATTTGAGTTTCTAATTTCCATTGTTGGAGGTCTTGTCGGCAAGTCTGGAAGAGGTATATCTGCTGAACTTGGGCTAACCGCACGGTCCGTTCTGTCACATTGTTCTTGGTTGGCTAGTTCACTCCCCAAATTCCGGGGAACGTGATCGTATGGCGGATAATGTACAGTCTCCACGGGTTTCCAGTGTTCCTATACCCAAAGTTAGCTCAATCTGATAATACACCATCTGAGAGAACATACATCTTCACTGTTGCCTTCTGCCTTCTCTCTTGTTACGGTTCTCGCTACATATTTATATCAGCCTCGTTAGAGTACCTCGATGTGTACATTTATAAGTAAGGTACTTACCAAGAAGTTTCTTTCTACTCTCAGCACTATTTTGCGATACGCTGCGTTTCGCCTTACCAAACATCCCAGATCCTCGTGCTGCTGGTTCCCCCTGGCCCTGCTCCTTGTTCTTTGGCTCCTTCCGTCCCTTGCGTCGACAAAACAAGAGGAGGCCAACCACGCAGATAACCAACGTGGTCACACCAGCTGCTACAAAACCCACGATAATGCCAGTCGAATCGTGCTGGTCGCTCCCACCCGCAGCTGTTGTATGGCTCTTCTGTACGCTAGAAGTCGTGGGGGTTCCATGGGAAACCACGGGATGCAAGGTAGCAGCGTGAATAGGTGAAGATGTGTGAGGCTCCGTGAACCCGCTCGCCACTACAGTCTTGGTGATTGACTCTGCGAGTGACAATGCTGGTTTGCTCTCGGGTGTCCTAATGGACTGGGTAGTGAGTTTCGCGACGTCAGCGTCAGACGACTGTGCGCTTTTTTGTCGCGGCACGGTGGCTAGCGTTGTAGGTTGATCCAATATGAAGGCCGTGGTTCGTGAGAAATCTTTTGGTATTCAATCAGCTCACCGCGAAACTGAAAGTCGGTGACATCAATTGATGGAACGGGGCCACGGATTACGACTCACCTTCGAAATTTCCAGCAGCACTTCTGGTAATTCTATCAAACTCCTCTGAGTCGACCGTGATTGTCCTTATCGGTTTACCATCAATTGCTCGCTTCTCCACCAGGACAATTAGTTTATCCTCCTTATGAGGAGGCGTATTAGTTTGGACACTCATCGATTTTTCTTCGAACTGATCGAGTGGCTGGAGGCTTGGCCTCTCGATTCTTGCTAGAAATAGAAGTAAGTCGTGACGGCTAAAGCGAATTAGAAAGAGAGAAAAGAAGAAGACGCTTCGGTCATCCGGAAAAGCAGCAACGAGAAATAAAAGGCATTTTGTTATCAGAAAAATAAACTTTGAAGCCCAATCAAGGGACACCTTCCTAGATATTACAGAATTCGAAAATCCAAGGTAATATATTCTATCACTCCATAGCGACATGGATTCTAATCAGGCCAGAATGCGTGTGGTGCCCCCATCTACCACTCGGCCCATTTTTGCGAGGTCCATCCACGACCTGTAAAGTGATATATCGTGAGTCCGGCTTGCATTTCCTGCCCAGCCGACCATTATTTCAAACATGAGTTTGCCGTGGAAATCTAAAGAGATATGCAGAGGCTTATTTGGTTGCATTCTAGAATATATTATTCATGGGGCTTAAAATGCTGCTACCACAGGGATGGAATTTTGACCTGTCAGTACCCAGCAATCATCCGTTTGGGTGTTGAGATTGTGGAATTTCGCAAGCACGTCTGCGGCATGCCGACTGGTTTTCGTGTTGGGCTTCAAGGCATGTGGTTTAGCATGATGGACCCATTCTTCTTCACACAAAGAAAGCACATGCCCGTTCTTCTCGAGCAGCTGTTGGATACCAGAGAGAGCTCGTTACGTGGTTAATACGTGACTTTATGCCAAGCACGTAATAAAATTTAAAATAAAAAATTCTCCATCTTATCAGTTCCCATTTGTCACCAGAGAACGCAAGTGATCTATGAGATTATTGTTTAGTAAACGCCACACCTGTGCCTCATGCGCTGTGAGCGAGCTCTGACTCCGCACTGTTTTCTGCAAGTCGTACCAGGACATGTCCTGTCAACAGGGTTATCTACGGGGAGAGAATTTGATCGAAAACTCGGCCTGCCAGCAGATGTTGATATAGTGGCTGTGCTTACACAACCGACAATTCACATTGCATAAGCTCGAGATGTCTCATCCAGTCACAAATCGCCGTGTCGATGCGGCTGAACAGGAATGAGCAAGCTTCAGGCCTCAAGCCTCACATTGTATCCAGAGGTACCCCGTAAGCCTCACATGTTAGCTCAAGCTCCCGCCACTTGATCCGGAACCCACTATTGCATGTAACTCGGATTCTGCAAATTCTGCAAGCATGCTTCGTGAAGTTTAAAACAAGACGAAGAATGATCGTGCGACAAAAAGGTACTTACAGTAGGTACTTACAGTAGGTACTGTCTCGTATCTAGCCAAGCTAGTTAAAATTCCGAAATGTCACCTTCAAGGGGGCCAAAATCCTGGTGTGCGGCAGGGCACAACGTGCGCAGCTAAGCGATCCCAGTCGGATGACATGTCGGAGACTCGCAGCCCGACCAATCGCGATCCAAAGACCTGGAAATGCGCAAGGTGCGGCAGGCGGCAGGAATATTAAGCTTAGATATATCAAAAAAAATAGGGTCTTTTGGACCCTTTTTCTTTCCTCGTTCACTAATATGAGTTCTACAAGCTTTCCTACGATATTCTCAAATTTTCAATCAGGAAGAAGCATCGAAATCAAAAGTGCGAGCTTTCAACCAAATCTGAGTTGTCACAGGCAATGACATCAGAATATTGTGTCGTCGGAATGACGTCGCCTTGCAATTAATTCGGTCCGTTCTTGCACCGCGGTGAAATTTATCCCGTCAGAGCGATTTTCGCACGCAGAAGAGCAAGTCATCTTGTTACACGTCCCTTCTCATAATATTAAAAATCTCAATATAACCCCTCTCTTCTACTCCCCTTCATGAATTCATTGCATTCCGTTTTTAAAACTCGCCCCCAACAACCGCTGTCAGAGATGAACGAGCTGCATTTCGTCATGTATACATCACAGTACATGCTTGTATTAAAAAAAATAAAAGAGTCCACCGAATAACACAAGGGCGCAGAACGGTTAACCGGTAAAGGGATCAGCAATCGCTAACGTACGAACCCCCCAAGGAGTTCATGCATAGGACAGTCTGGGGGAGAGTTTACTTGCATGGGATCGTCGTTTCGTCGCATGGACGTGGTGTTATGTGTTTTCTCCGATGGCCGTCAAAGTACGTGATCCAGGTGTACCGAAAACCCTGGTTCACACTCCTCGAGAGAGCAAATGGATCCCCCTCGAGACCTTATCTACGTGTCACTTCTATGATAGTCTCTCGTCCCTCGTCTTCGAATCTACGATCTCGTGATTAAAATTCAATCATCTGCCAAGGTAGGGGGAACAATAAAGGAAGGGGAAAAAGGAAAATGTGGGACCGAGGGAAATAATTTCCAAGGAAGGTAGCTTCTTGACTTCGGAATCCGTCTACCGAGAAAGACGTTGGATCCCAGAGAACCTCTTTTGCCCCCCAAACAAGCAGATCACATAGCTGCAGTCAGGTTGTTTGGAAAGGAAATAGAACTGGAATTTTCTTCCTTTTCCATGGTTTCCGTTCTTCCAGAAATTCTAAACATTGTTCGGCTGAACGCTGCCGGCTTGGTATTCAGACTCTTCTTCGATGGGTAAATTTGTTAGCTTGCCGACGGAGAAAAGTGTAGGAGAGAAAACGTAGACACATGGTGTTGCTCTCTAGCCAGCATTAGTCTCAAACAGCCCTCAATCAGCTACAAGTGGTGAGAATTGGTCCGGCAGATCTTGTCACCAAACCCAATCACATTGAGCTCTGGCATGTCATGTAGCGTCCGTCTGGTGATGTTGCTGTATCATTACCAATTTCCTTATCGTAAATTGTGGCGAAGACATGTTTCGACTACCACCTCAAGTGAAAAACGTCCGAACAGCTCATTGGGTGGGGGAGGGGTAGGTAGATGTTTCTCCAAAGCGCCAGATGTTTGGCTGGAGATCTAGCTGATAGTCACGGTTTCACTCTCTTCTTCGGTGTTACACTCTGATTTACTACCCTTTTCTCAGAAAAATTGGGACATGGCGCAGCGCTAATAAACTTACGATCAAACAATTTTATTGTAGGTGACATCATATATTCTCTCGTCTGGCGCTAAGATCAATTTTGCGAACACACACAATCAAGGGTTGAAGAAGGTTTTCCTTCTTCGCGACACCATTTTTTACTAGTTGACCTGCCCGATGCAAATGGTAAAATCGTTTCTTTCACTTTCACGCGCAGCGGGTCCATGTAGCAAATCGAGAGATCTTTTTGTTGGGGGAGGAAAGACAAGGGTACCCCCATCTCGGCCAATCCATGTCATAATGCATGCGGGTTTGGTGCAGTAGAGTCCTTTTCCAATCTTTCCGGTTCGCCGAATCGAAATCCGGAGATGTGCCATATGCGAACTGAAGTGGGAATGTAGAAGACAAATCTGATGTGTTGCGCGCGTACTGGGGAGTCGAAAAAGCTCACCACATCGTGAGAAGAGCTCATCGGAAGAAATAGGTTCAACAGTATCATGCGATTATAAGCATTGGCAGAATATACGTTTTTACCATGTAAAAGCGTCCCATATGGTAGGTGCTCGTCCGGTTTCTCCGGTGATATGAAAACCTATCAGCTGTGAATTCATGAAGGAACCGGGCTCGGACACCGGTGGTCCATCTCTAGCATCTTGCAGCAAGGCTAACACCCATTTTCGCTCGAAACAAGCCGAGTTTGCTGATTTAGGATGTCCGCCGTTCCCAGATACCGAATTGCGAAGAAGAAGAGATAAGAAGGCTATCCCCAAAGAAGAGTGGGCTTTTTTGATAATAGTTAAGCTTATCATCGGAGGACGGAACGCGCGTGGGAGAGCTTATCCAGTTCATCAAGTGCTAGATGGAATAAATCTCCACCGCAAAATGCAAGATTTTAGTTCGCTTGGAATCAGATCTAGCCTCAGCTACGAATGTAGCTGCCTATCCTGGGATGGAATAATGTCCACCAAGTCGAAGAAGAAGAGCACGGAAGCACAGAAACAAGTGGCGTCCTAGATGCTGTGCGCTTGCTAGTTGTCACTGGCTCGCAGTTGCTTCTAGCCGGAATTAATGCTGTGCACAAGGGATGATATCCCCGTCGACGCTGTAAAACATGGAGATCGGTTCCCAATGATGAGGATGCAGGATAGAAAGGGTTAACTTTTTCTTCTTCAGATTAGTGGCTGGTCAAATTATTTGATCCAGGGCTGCTTTTGGCATCTCGACGAGGTTTCGCGACAAAATTGGCTTTGGACCTTCGCGCACGTGCGCATGGGAAATGGTAGTGTGTTCCGCGGACGCTAGAGCTTCCAAGAGATATCCCGCTGCGACTGACAGGCGGGCCATACGAGAAGCAGCCAGATCTCTCTCCACGGGAAAAAAAAGGTGGACCGTCTTGGTCAAATCCTATTTCAAGGCATATCCTTTACTTGAATGTATCTTTGATCGCTCTTCTGGGGTTTTGGAATCGTAATATTGCAGAAGGAGGGTGGGTTAGGCGTCAATTGGTTTCGTTTCGCACTTCGTATCTTTGCGGAGTGTTTATAATGCATATGATATGAAGAGACCAGATAAAGAGCGAAGTGATGCGATTGGGGGACAAGAACGGGTCGCTTCATGATTTCAGACAAGTTTGATTGCATTGGCCCCCGCCTTTTTGCTTCCATCTCTTTCATCCCATCATTCGTCTGCTAATTAGCAGACGAATGATATATGTGGAGACGGCAATGGGAAGCAGAAAGAAAGAAAAGCTTGGTTTTAGGTCGAGCCGTGGCAAGTTACCGAGCTTTCTTTAGGCTAAGGGAAAAGCAAGAAGACGAATCGCGATACGAAGTAGATATCTCTTGTCAGGCCGCGCATAGCATCGATGATATCGTTGTGAGAACTGGGGAGAGCTGGGTAAAAGAGGCCCGCGGGCTGCAGCAGACAGGCATCTCCCTCGTCTGGCTGGGTTGAGTCCGGCCTTGATTTCGCGGACGAAGCATATTCTACCAAAGAATATCTCGAATGCCCTTTGGCGTGACAGAATTCAAACGTCAGAAGCGATTTAGTTGGAGACAGTCGATAGAAATTCCACGTGTCTGCGTATTTGTGAGAGATGCACTCAAGTACACTTCCGCTGCTACAAAAGCCCTGCAAAGGTACTCGAATGTATCCAACAGCAAAACCGCAGCCCCCGACATCTCAAATCATCGTGCATACAGAAATTGCATTTTCAGCTGCTGCAATTAAGCTAGCGAAGTCCAACTGCTTCAAACGCCGTCGTTCAGCCTCTCTCAGTTGGCTGTCTCGCCCTACGACTCGGCATCGAGCTTTCGATCCATCCCCACGCCAGAGGGCTCCTCCCACGACCAGTTATCCGGACCGTTCCAGGCAATCTGGGCACGTTCCCCCCATCGTCGGCTGCTATCTATCTGCTTTTCGACCTTGTTTATCCCTCACATCGCAGGACGTGGTGGGACTGCTGTGCAGCATTGGCATCCGCCATATCTATACAGACACGTCTAGTCACCCAGGAGATAAGAGTGCCTGCTGCTGCTGCTGCGATCTCGAGCTCACTTCTCCCTGCTATTCCCGCTGAAGAAGCGGCGGACTCTTTCGGTAGACCTTGCCCTGTCGGCCTTAGCTACCTGCCTCTACTGCAGCAGATACCGGGATTCTGGGAGGATCCTGTTGGCATGCTTGCATCAAACTGCGAACGAAACATACCTGTCAGCGAGATTCTTCAGCTCGCTTTCTAGCTTGCAATTTCTTCAGCCCTTTCGGTTAGGCTTTCTGTGCGACGGGCCAGTAGCGTCCTGAGGAGAAAGCGAGAGAGAGAGAGAGATACCAGGCGGTACATACATATTACCCTCACCCTCGTCGGCGGAGGTCAAGAAGCTTTGCACGGCCATTTTATTCCTCTCTTCCTTCTCTCCCACGCCATTGACTTGCTCTTTCGACCCAAGATTCGACTCTCAAAGAGCCATTGCCGGGCCATCCCCTGATCAGATAATCATAATATCATCTTCGACCTCTGCCTCGAAGATTCTTTCCGCTCGTTCAGAGAGTCCCCTCAGACATCAATAAGCGAAAGCGACAGCAAAGAAAAAAGGCTTCGCCGTGCCTGAAATCGCTCGATCTTCGATCGCCTTCCTGGGCCGGAGTCCTCGAGTGTGGATTTTACTCTGATTGGTAAGTGGACAGGGAGCCTACACTAAGCTCTTACGGGGCAAGATATGACAAGATATGACCTGATACTTACTTCTCCCAGCGGACTCTTACTAGGACTCGCTCACTAGGAGGTTGGATGCCACCGTCTCGCTCCTGCCATAGGTTCTCGCTATACTTATAAGAAGAGTACCTGGCGGTACGCTTTTCGTCATCGATTCCGACCTGGCGGTTTTTTTTAAAGCCTTCCTCTGCGTATTTATTTATCTTTCTCGCTCGCAGACTCCGCCTCGCCATAACAAAAATAAATAAACGCAGCCTGGTAAACAAACACCACCAACGTCCATTCGCCAGCGTCGCCTTCGCTCTATCAATCCATCTATCTTCTATTGACCGCCGTCTACCGACCGTGTTCCCTAGAGACGACTGCATAAACTGGGGTTGAGGTGTGTATATATATAAATACACCGCTTATACGGCGTCGACCTTCCTCGACGTCTACCGACCGTAAACACCCCGACCTCTACAGGACACCTTGCCTCCCTCCGACCGATTCTACTCCCCGGAAAGAGCAGCTGGAGCAGACCGTCCTCCGCCTTATTCAATGCGATGACTACGGTGATTGATTATCACTATTCAGTTCCCTCGGCCTACACTTTCCCCGCCCGGCCGGCTCACGCTCACGCCCTCCCTCACAACATGACCGTAAAACACCACCCCAAACCCCTAAATCTGAGCAATGCTCTGCCTCGAGCTCTCCCGACAACCTACCTGGCCCCTTCTGTTCCCTCGCCGTCCATGCAGTCCATCTCCAGCCGTGGTGCCGGTGGGATCTCCGCTGGCTCATCTCCAAACTTCCAACCCTCCAACCGCCGCACAAATTCCACCGGGTCATCATCCTTACACCGCTCCGCATCCAACGGTTCATCCGGCACCTCCAACGCCTATGTTACGACGTTGCGAAAGCAGAAGGCTACGGTCTGGTGCGACCGTGCCCAGAGAGAGGACTCTCGTTTTCTTGCTCAACAGAAGGCTGCCAAAGCCCGTGCTGCTCTCGAGGTAGCTCGTGCGGCGGCCCAGCAAAGTCACGGCCGGACCAGCGAGAGCGGCAGTTCCGTTCACCGTGGCAAGATTAGCCACCATCGCGGCGGACGCAAGAGCAGTAGCGTCGATCACGAGTTCAGCACCAACCGTAGTCTTGTTGCCGGTGTGCCTGCTCGACTGGACATCGACGACGACAGCTCGGATGACGAGCAACCTGGGAGTGCCAGTGGGAGTGCCTACGGTGGTATCACACGACGCACCAACTCCGGACGAAGCTCGATAAACTCTGGCGGTCAAAGACGGTTCACAGCTACTCCATCCAGCGGAGGGGTAGACAGGACTAGCGCCGGGACGCCACAATTACAGATCAGGGTGCATGATCTCCAAAATTATTCTGGTTACGGCACGAACACCTCCAGCCCGTCGACTTACTCTCGTACATCAAGCTTGTTAGACACGGCGGTGCCAGAAGTTCCCGAGATTGTAGAAACCCCTGGAACAATAATCGTAGATCAGAGGAATGGCGGAACGGCGGGCATGCATCGACAGGAATATTTTTCCGCCCACCGGAAATCAAATAGCATTCACAGAACGAGCCCTAGCCAGTCAGAGAGCGTGTTACCGCCAAATACGCAATCGCAATCGCACACGCCTTCCAATATGGTTTCTAGCATGGCCCCGAGCATGTCTCACAACATGCCACCCGAGAGCTACTCCTTAGGACCAAACGGCGAACCCCGCGCACGCCCAGCAGCTGTCGCCAGAATGATGAGCTCACGAGAACCCGCGGATCTGAGACGGAAAGGTAGTATCGACGATAGCCGGACAATGACTATGGGCCGGGTCCGACTTTTCGTAGCGAATCCCGATCAGTGAAAAAGTGGGGGTTGCGCATTGGGGGTGGTTGGGAGACGTTCAAGGCGGACAGAAATCTAGTCCTCAAAGGGTTCCTACAAGCGTGCAGCCAAAACCTACTTTGGCGGTGTGAAGGGCACCCTCAGTCTTATTGGATCCCGCCGATAACATTCCTCACCTCAAACCGCATTCGTAACGGGTCAGCAGACTTGCATTCCTTGGTCGGTTCCGAAGCACGCCCTTCGACCCCGTTTGCCTTTCTTGCGCGCATTCAGCGACATCTCTTCCTCTCTCTCATCCTGGCGCACTTCCAATCGATTCTTCCGCTCTGCGCTAGCTGCCAACCTACGAGGAATCTCAATCATTACTACTGCCCGCCTCCACCCTTGTTATTTCAAATTTACCCTTATGGTTACTACTTTTGCCTTCTCACTTTACGCCATTAGATACCCTCGCTAGTCACACACGCACACACACATCCATCAATCAGTATGGAATTGTACATAGTACTTTGTTTCATTTCACCATTCGCTCAGCGAGCCAGAGAGTTTCTAGGGGAATTGGAGTCACAGCTACTCCCTTCTCCCTCTCGCCTTCTTTTTTGATTATTATCAGGGATGCGCCATTAATGTCAAAGTTCACCAACTGTCTTGTTCACATCCTCTTATATATGCCTCCCGACTTATCTACCTTTTTGGGACTGTCCATATCCAACTCGTTTTCTTATACCTTTTTGTTTTTTGGACCCTGTACAAATACAAAACAAAGTATACCACCGTCGTTCTTCTTTTTCTTGCTTTCTTTCGTTAATACCACCAAAATTTGCTTGCTTTTCCTTTCTCTTTCTTCGCGGCTAGGGGATTCGATTTGACATCCTTTCAATCCCAGTTTTTAATTCAAAACGTTCCCTTTATCATCTTGCTTTCCGAACGGAAAAAATTAACGGCCGTCACTACTTTTTTTATTTACCATTTATTGACTTGACTGGGTGGGGAAAGGATTTTCTGCGATTTTTTGGTTTTCGTTTTTGTTTGGCGAGGCGTTCTTCTTTCTTCACTCATACGATATTTACTGTTTCATATGTCTCGTTCAGCTACGATACGAAATCCGGTCAACATTAAAGAAACTGGTTTCAATTTTTCCTACCTCTGTTCGAGTTCTCGATCTCTTTTTCCTCTTTAATACTTTCCCATAGGACTACGTATGAGATTGAATTCAATGACAATGACAAAGAATTATAATTGACGTCACGATCATTAAAATTTTGACAAAACTTTGACGCCTAATGGTGATGCAAGATACGGTCTTGGGTTCTCTCGAGGAACCCTCAACAATGCTCCACTGTCGATTGCGTGGAGAAAATCCGCCTCCCGTGATAGGAAGAAATCCAAAAGAATAGGGTTTCGCAATGCAATACTTGAAGAAAAACTTTCAACGAACGCCTTTGTCATTAATGCGTATGCATCGCTCTGCCATCCCCGAGATGCAAAAATACCGTGTATAGAAAACATGATGCTAGTCTTGTGATGCCCACCCTTCCTGCGTCTATGTCCACTGTTTGGCTTCCATACCGTCCGGTGGGCTCGTCTCGACTTTACCCTTCTTCACTTCACCCCAATTCGTGCTCAAAGCCGTGCCGTTGCTTTCCACGTAACTCTTCATCATTGCTCGCCGGGTATCCGGGTCGGCGTCTTTGTATAATTTTTTGAAGAATCCGTTGACCGGATCTGATGAGAATTCGTCGTCGTTGATGTCAGCGTAATCGATATCATCTTCTGTTACGATTTCTTTCGTCGAATCTTTCTTATTTGCGTTTTTAGATTTTTCTGCGAGGTCGTTTACTACTTTGTCCCAGTTTTTGGGGCCGGATTTGGATGAGGTTGGGTAGGCTGGTGGTTTATCTGCCGTTGGTGCGGCGGCGGTTCCTGCTTTCGCTGTCGATGTGGTGGAGGAAGATTTGACGGGTTCGGTTGCTTCTATAGTTGCCCATTTCTTGCCTGGTTCTGATTTCTGGAGGGTGAATTCGACTTTCGTGCCGAGGACTTTATAGGATGAGGTTGATGGGTTGATGGGGTGGGCTAGAGGATCGAGGGTGAAGCTAAAATCGGAGCCATTTGCGAGTGGGAATGTTATCGATAACTAAGAGAGAAGTCAGCTCCAGGCATGAATAAGCTTGACGGGGTTCAACTTACGGATTGCTCTTCAAGTTCCACAGAGGTTTGGTCTTTGGGGACGCCCTTGACGAACAGGCTAACAGTAACAGAGGTATTTGTTTGGTACCATTCGTGTCGAATTTTATCTGCTGCCGTTGTTACGCCAGTGGGAGGTGCGGGGCTTGGTTTCGGTTCCTGGGGTGCGCTAGCTGGAGCTTTGCCTTTGTCTGCGGTCTTTGGTGCCTCGTAGTCATCAGGGAGCTCTTCGACTCTCCCGCTATCCCCCGCTGCTGATGTTGATGGTTTCGGTGCCGGCTTGCTAGATTTTGGCTTGGGGGCCTCAACGTCTGGGATCTCTTTGATGGTAACTTCGCGTCGAACATCATCATCCAGCAGCTTGGATAAGTCCATCTCCAGCTTCTTCTGCCAGAATCCAATACTCTTGTCTTTGTCGTTATACTTCTCCGCCCACGCAAAACAGACACCGGCGTCACCGTACTGCTCCGACAGAAGCAGTGATATTCCGCGACGCAGCTGTGCTGTCGCTAGTTGCTCACGGTTACCCTTTCGGTGGGCGAGGACGACGGCGATTTCGGCATCGGAGAGAGCGGATGGATACTTTGCAGCGCGCTGATACGCGGTGGAGCGTTTGATGTAGTAATCGACCGAAGTGGGGATCCCTGCCAGGGCTTGGGTGTAATAGTCGATGGCGGCGGGGTAGTCCTGGGAAGAAAGAGCGGCGGCGCCTTTCGCGGCCAGGTTCGCGGGATCAGAGGACATGGCTATGAGCAGGCTCCGTGACAGGCAGTACAGCTCTGAGTAGTGTACGGTAGAGAAGTAGTAGTGGTAGCTATCGCGGTGGAGATGAGGCTGGCGATGCGATGAGGTTGGTTGGTCGTTGGTGTGCGTGTGTGACTTTGCGAGAAGGATTCCCCCGCCGAAAAGGGAAACACCTGTGCGACGTGAAGCGACACAACACAAAAGATGCAACGCGGACACAAATGGCGGGAGGATTCAGCCTAACGGCGCTGCGACTGCCGAAGCCTACGTGAACTGCGTACTACTATCGGACTACTTTAGGGCTGCTCCTGGTGCTAACCTGGAAGGCAGACACATGGGTCTACGTACGCCAGTCGCTGGGGCTGGGGTGCCGCAAAAAATGGTGGTTTCGGTTGCCATTTATGGTAGCATCTTCCCAGGATGATGCGACCAGCGAAACACTGCCCCAGGATTCAAACCCAGACACGCTACTAATATAACTTCTAACTCTTCGGCCGCTCTGTTCTCGTGATTTAGTCTTTGTTTCCAATGGCATACATTTTTCTTTCTTCGTAAATAGAAATATTTCTCGCAAACACCATCCTTGTTATTTAATCAAAATAATTCTCTCGATAACAGTCTTTCGCCACCGTTCCGCAATGGGATTGTTCAGTAGAAAAGACAAATCGGCCCGTTCGAGCCCGATGCCCGACACGGCTTCCATAATGAGCGGCACCAGCAATCGCTATTCGACCGCCCCGCCGAGCTACCGGTCCCGTTACAGTAACGAGTACGACGATAGCGGAGAACCTACCTCCTACCGCAGTTACGATTATTCAATCGATCCAAACACATACGATGGTAATTATACTCCTCAGGCGCCGACGTATGCCATGAACTCAAGGGAACCGACTACATATACACCGTCGCCATTCCCCGAAAAAGGCGAACCGACGACATATGGTTCCTCGTCGGCTTCTATCAACCGAAGAACCCCGGAGCCATCGTCCCACGCTTACCCCCCGGACAACGAACCGACATCGTACGGTCGTTCTCTTTACGCTATGGATGAGACTCGCCCACGCACTTCTAGCTCTCACAATCCTTATGGTCCTTCGAGCTCGAGGTCTACTCCCAGCCCCACGGCTCCAGCACAGCGAAATAGCAATCCATACGACAACCAAGCCTCTAGCTCTAGGACCCAACCGCGGAATAGCAATCCATACAGTACCCAAAGCTCAACTTCTCGGGTCTCGCAGGGGACCAACCCATACGCGAACCAATATCCTTCCCTTCGAGGTACTTACAGCAATTATGGGGAGCAGAATGCCTACGAGCCAGCGACATATGAGGCGGCCGCCCTCCAAGCGGAAATGGAGGAAGAAGACCCCAATAAAATCAAGCAATCAATCCGATACACCAAACAAGAGTCTTTGAATTCCACCGACCGTGCGCTCTACGCCGCCGCCAGAGCCCATACGTCCGGAATGAACACCCTCGCCAGCTTATCAGAGCAAGATGAGCAGCTGCGGTCAACACAGACTAATCTTGACCTCGCAAAAGCGCACGGCGAGCTAGCCACGCATCAAGCAAAGGATCTCAAGATCGCAAACAGACCGCTGTTCATGCCGCATGTGAACAATCCATTCTCAAAAGGCAAACAACGGGCGCAGGAAGAACGAGAACGCCTCCTTGTCCACCGCAACTGGAACGATCGAGTACAAACCGAGCGAGCTCAGATCGCTCAGCGACAGCAGCAGAAGGCTGTCAAGCTCGGTTTAACACCGCTCAGCGCTCGTCCGACACCTGCGACTGCACCAGAAGAGGCAGGCCGAGGGAAAAAATGGGGGATGTACCAGTTCGAAGCCGACGAGGAAGACGAGGCTATCGAAAAGGGCATTGACTCCAACCTCAACCAATTAGCATCCGCGACCGGCGACTTGCATCTGCTTGCAAGAACTATCGGGCAAAGAGTAGACGAGTCGAATAAACAAATCTCTCAATTAAACATCCAAGTGAGCCAAACCTTGACCACTATTCCGCTTCGAGCTATCAAACTAACCACTTCTCTAATAGGTACATGAAGTCGACGATGGACTGGTTCGAGCAGGGCACAGACTCAAGCCCTATGGGTTCTGAGTGGATTCTCATATGCAATACAGGCTCCTTTATCCTATTCTGTGCACCAATTAGTGTGTTTCACGTTGCATTGCATGTCCTTCCGCCATATGGCCATGCCTGGAGAAACGTGCATGTTTCTCCAGGCATGATTATGAGTTATGACTTAAGGCGTTTCGATGTTCTAGAACTTCGAAACCACGATAATTGTAATGTCTAATTAAATTAGTTGAATCAAATCCCATCCCTATCAGCTGGTAGCAATCGATATTAAGATGTTTCCCCACCGTCTCAAAAGTTTTTGTGGGACATCGAGGGCGGTGCAAGGAGGTGGCCAAGTCAAGAAACCGCACGCCAAACACTCGGCACTAACGTCATCAGGAAAGGCTCCGGCTTGGATGATTTCTCAGAACTGCCGAACTAGGCAGTTTTCACTCCACCACGTTTCTTGATTTAGTAGGGTGTTTCCTCTGGGAAGGGCTTAGCCTAAGCTGGCGAGGCAATGCGAACAGTCGTGTTCGAGAAATTCGGTGCAGAAAGGATCCAATCAGTCACCGCTCGATATACGTCACCTGACGGGAGTATTTCCCCTCTTGATCGCATTGTTTCGAAAGAGGCGTTTGATAAATATATATACCTTCAGTCCCCAGTAGACTTCAGTTAGCAAGGTCTCCACATTACACAATACCATTATAATCTAATGCCATAAGCTCATCGCAATGTTGATAAAAGACAAGCACACGGAGGACGCGACCGAATACTCCCCAAAACTGCAATTTTCGGCCCTAGAGCAAGTACTATTCGTTCCATCGCCCATCACTGATAGAATATATTCGGGTTGGTGTACGGCGGACTTTATTATTTTTAGTCAAATTTGTAAAAGTTGGCGACGGCATCTAGTGTCCGGTAAGCTGATCCCAAAGTACCAAAACAATTTCCTTCTCAAAAGCTAACGGGGACTACAGCCGCAATAAATGATAATATAGCTAATATTGGGAGACCACGGTCTCAAGAATATTCTGATTGTGATACTGCTACTCTTCGAGAAACCACAGCCACTCCTGATTCTATATTCCCTTCGTTCCTACGAACCATTACAATTCCCGCTCAAAATCACAGTCGACAACGAGAATGCTACGCTCATACTATACTCGGGATATCCTCATACAGAGAAGAAAAGTATCAAGTCACTAGTCGAGAAATCGGGATTAGCCCCCGTCAGCTCAATACAATATTCAGCTACGATATATCGAGATCCGTGACGAGCATTAACCTAGATGGATCAATTACATCAGGATCAAACTACGAGTGGATTTTCCGTTGCGTAAGCTTGGAAGAACTAAGCATAAGATGGTGCAGTGGCTTCAAAATTTGCGATATCGCGGAACCTCTCTTAAACTTCGAAGGATGGGTGTCGGGACGAAGTAGTCGAGATTTGCGCGAATTGAAACGATTAAAGAGGTTGAAGTTCTGGGGCACCGCGGACACAAGGGTATTATCTTCTTATCGCGCAGGTGCCACTGTCAGTATCGAGACGATGAGGGAGATCAAGAGATATTGCAGAGCTTTGATGAAAAAGTACGAAACAGACGTCTCGTGGTGCAATACTGCCGAACATTGGGATACATCGATAGATGTGAGGAGGTATACCGACAAGTGGTTGTGCGATAATGCAACATTTGCTTGTGGAACATGCAAAAAGGAGTTTGCGGGTCGGTGCATAGAATGCGATCTGAAGAATAAATGCGAAGAGTGTCTGGAATACGTGTGCGACGACTGCTTGGTTCTGCTAAACATGGAAAACTGTGAGCATTTCATCTTAGAATAGCCTCGTGAAATAAACTAACACTGGACTTCCTAGGCGACGACGACACCACGCTACCCTTCCCTCCTGACAAAGCCAACATGTTAGAATATCCGTGCAACGGCAAACAGTGTGGTGATAGGAACCAAAAACACTACTTTCACCCTTCGTGTATTCCGTGTCCTCGGAAAGAGTTCTGCGATAAGTGCGACGCTTTATATTGCCAACCTAGAGATAGCGACGAGGTCTGTCGGTCTTGTAATCCACCAGAGTCGGCTCCCTCTCTAGGCGTAGGTGAAGGCATTGACACGGAATGTAATCAACCCCCTCCTAACGGATATGAAGTATGCTTTGATGATGATAGCGAAAGCGGGAGCGTGCGCAGGCTTCTACAACGTCGAGCCTCTGACAAAACCAGATCGAGCAGTAGCAGGCGGAAGAGAAAGTTCTTCCGTCTTCGAATACATTCCCTTGTGTATTTTTTATGTACAATCTTTAATTGAATTAGACATTATAGAAGGGATATCGAGTAATATAGAAAGGGTATAGAAGGAATAGACAAAAGCCGAAACATGATTATACTTCATCTTCCAACAAAACAATTTGCGTTCCTAATACAATTTAAAAGGGCCA
The DNA here is from genome assembly GCA_036971365.1 of Dactylellina leptospora. NCBI lineage: Eukaryota > Fungi > Ascomycota > Orbiliomycetes > Orbiliales > Orbiliaceae > Dactylellina > Dactylellina leptospora. The sequence goes on along the minus strand of JAJTUC010000022.1, from coordinate 278,783 downwards.
TAACTCCATTCTCCTCCCACTATCAAAACAAAAGCTTTTGTCAATACAAGTCCATTAGACTATTCTTCATCATCGGCTCGTCTGTGATGGTGGTGGTGATGCCTTCTTTCCCCTTCCTCTTCGGAATCTTCTTCCCGAGCACCACCCCGCTCGTATCGGTCGTGGTACATTTCACGACTCTTCTCTCTCGCCTTTTCTCTCGCCTTTTCCCTGTACTCGTCCCACTTTTCGGCTCCGCGCGATTCAAGCAATTTATCGGCTTCTGCCGCGGCAAATGCCGCCAATAGGTCTTTAGCTAGAGCATGGGATACTGGACGTCCTTGCTCGCGTTGGTGTTTTTGGAATTCGTGGAACGCGGCAAAGGCTGCTGCACCAGCGAGGAGCTCATGGCTATAAAACATAGGTATTAGCAAATTTCGTTTTTTCTACGAAAGGGATTTTGCATTCGTATAAGTACCTTAATTTGCCTTCATGTCGGTGACCCGAGTCAGACTCACGGTCCGAATCTTCTATCGGAATATATATTTTAGCCGATAATCGGATCTCGATATAATGAAAGCATATGCTTACCATCGTGATGACTTCCCATTGCGGTTATCTTATTTGAAGCTTAAAAGCTTTTGCAAGGTATTTCGATATATAATCGATAGTAGTTTTTATTTGAGGTTCTTTAGAGGTGTTGTGTTGAATGTTGTATATTTTGAAAGGCCAAACCACAAGTGCCCCTACCTTCGCTTTTATACAGCGCCATACCCCAGAAACAGTCTACCAGATCCCGAGACGGGCCGATACTAAAGTCAGACCACTCTTGCACCAAACCCCGGATTCTATCATATTTCGTGATCTTTCCCCAACGGCACGAACCCGACCTCCCGACATTTTTTCTCGGAAATATTAGTAAGGACTAGCTGGTGCTAGGGTGTTGTCCTGCCTTCGTGCGAAGGGTAATTTTTTCTTTTGACTCGATGCTTGGCTGTTTTCTAGTGGCTTCTCGATGCATTGTGACGTGATATTACCCTGACAGAGATATTCTGAGCTCGGAAGAAGAAGCTCTCTGAATAAAGGTGTGCGTTGACGCGTGTTGTGAGTAGATTGCGGGCACCGGATCCGAAGAGCTCTCGAAGGTGGCCTAGTTCGGGCCTAAGAGTTCTCAAAACAAAACCGCGAAGAACTTTCTCGTTAGAACGTGTTCGAAATTTCAGGAATGCCGGAGTATCTCCGAGGGCCGCGCAACTCCGAACGGACCCTCAATCGCGTCACAACATATTTCACCCTGATGATAGTAATAGGACTTCAACAGTGCTCAAAATGTCTTTTTGTGTCAATAGATTGACTTCATTTTTATGGAAGTTATTGAAATACATTTCCCGCCATGAATGATACGACTAGCTCGGCAGTTTCGCTGTTACTTGCGAGACAATGCATTACAAAAGAGAGGGAGCAAGATTGATCTACTCTCATTGTAGACCAAAGCAGATTCTCTGACAATGCCATATCCTCTTAATCGCGACGGTGGTGGTGGTGGTGTTCCTGCTGGGTGTAGGCATTTTGCTGAAGATCTGGACTCCACTGGGACGCCTGGTTCTCGTATTGTTGGTCATACATCTTTTCAGCGTGTTTCTTCGCATCCCACTTGAGCTTCTCCTCATCGTAATAGTCTCGTCCTTTGCTCTCGATGAGCTTGTCTGCCTCAGCAGCGACAATTGCGCCTAGGAATTCCTTTGCTGCACCGTGAGAGACGGTGCTGCCTTCTTCCCGTTGTCTCTTTTCCCATTCGTGAATACCGGCAAAAGCAGCGGCTCCAGCAACGAGTTCGTGACTATCGAAAGGATACACAATGCGTCAGTATTTGGTCTTCTGGACTTTCGTATGACCAAACAGAAATGATATTTTCTGGTCGCTTATGGCAACACTAGATTATGATCGGTTCTCTCGGATTTTGTATCGCATATTCAGTCCCATTATAGTCGGCTTACCTGAATTTACCCTCGTGGTGGACTTGCTTATAGCCGTCATATGCTTCGTCTAGGTCCCAATGAGAATGTTAGAACCATAGCTGATAAACTTGGGCAAGCTTCGGAACGATGCATTCGTAAGTGTAACGAAATACGTATACATACCGTAGCTGCTCATTTTGATGCAGTTGTAAGCTTCAAAGTGGGGGGAACAATATAACCGCTTGAAGGCGTTGCGTGTGTTGTAAAGTCCGCGTATTTCGATCAAAGAATGATGGATGACTGATGGAGTATGAGCACGAGAAGGAGATTTTAGATAATCGGATCTATCAGTTATTTAAATACTGGCTCCTAGACTACCCCGCACCAGCTCAATCGCCTCGTATTCTAAATTTTAGGAGGGCAAAGAGTGTGTATGTACCCGCTACATGTTCCTAAAAACACAGCACGCCATATCGTCATGGAATGCTTTTAATTCCTTGCAAGTCCGCAGCTAGAAACGTTTGCAAACGTATGATGGTTGCATTCAAAAGAGACACCGACGCGGCCGAGGCTATCCTCGGCCGGAGTTACCGTCGAGACATGTACCATCTACAAGTTGAGGGAATTCGCCATGTTTTCACAGAACCACAGTCCTATTTCAGGACGCGCGTACGGATCCCAGATGGCTTGGTTCTTACCTCAAAATGTCAAGTTTGAGCGTCTTTTAGAGACAACTTTCAGCTTGAATTGTCCATAGTTAGCCCTCTGAAACTATTGGGCAATGGGTTTGGTTCATTCCATGATCGTCCTAATCAAGTAGCCATTCAACCAGGGTGCTCATCAAGGAGTTAAGCTTTTCCTTCCAAGAAACTAGTCCCACACTAGCAGGGGCCAAGGCGGATCCGGGAGGGGTCGGCTTTCAACAAAAGCACCCTCTCCCATATTCGCCTCTAACTTGATGGAATATTCCTGCTAATCGACATGCAAGAAATCGAGGAAGGACGGTTAAATCGGCAAATTTCACCAGCGAATCAATTTTTTGTTGTACTAACGTTCGAGAGACGAACGTGTCAATCGGAGGGGAAAAAAATATATGTTTTGTCAGATACGAAGCAATTTTCTAAACAATTATTCAGGTAGCCCTCGCCCATACATGGGGAGTCGCGGGTAATCTTGCTTCGCCTCCATCGCTGCAGCCGATCAAATACAATATAGGAGAGAGGTTTTCTTATCGCGTAGAGAATTTCAACAGTCTTCAACGCCAAGTTGGCAAATTTGAACTTGTGTGGTAGCCGATGGAATTGATCGAAACTCGTGAAACACCTTGCATTGATCCAAAGACAAATCACCCGCCTCTTGGTCTACACCATAAATGGCGATTGTCGGTCCCCATTTATAATTAGAACCTGGGTTGAGATGTATTGCTTGACCCCAAAAAGTTACTTTGCAAGATATCCTGGTGTTGTGTCTCGAATTCCGGACAGCAATTGTTCCAAAAAAAAAAATATTGAGGGCGAGTCTGCAAGCTCAGTCGCGGTAATAATCAGGTGGCTAACCATTGATTCTCATGCTCTAGAAACATCTGTTGATATGTTTACTTACATATTATCGCAATTTTTGCAATCTTCTTCCGGGAAGCATACATGTATGACATGCAAGTCTGACCATAGAGCTAGGACCATGGGAAACTGTCATTCCCAATTTAAGGATATCCGCACATCTAAAACGCCACTTCCACGCTCGGTTGTTCCGCGGAGGCGGCAGTATCCACAGTCTTTAGTATCTAATTCTCGTTACTTCCGGAAGTATCCCACAGCATCGATCCATCACGCCCAGGCTAAATTGGGCCAGGGCATGTCCACATGTGTTGCACGAAGCTGTTGTGATCGTGAACAAGGAAAGGCTGGTCACGATCACAACAGGTTATAACTAAATCTTAGTAATTCTTGCATTGAACTTTAATCATACTGCAGATGCCCCCAGAAAAAAGTCTCGTGCGATGCATAGAGCGCTCAGAGCATCTATTTAGCCATCCTCGCTTATTAGAATTCTAATAAAGGACGGGAAGAGGACACGGAAGCAAGCGACTTGGGAAAAGTCATCAGAGTCTTCTACGAATCATGCCACTGCAAATTCTGTTTCACGTTATGTTTCTCACACCGCCTCCTGTACGTGCGGGTGTTATTTCTTATCAATCGAGCACTGCCTCTCAGTTCGCTCGACATCTACCACTAATCCTCCCAACCGAGAAACAACGGGAAGCTTGATGCCGCCTGCATCTATTGAACCGAACGAGATGAGATGACTAACCAGGGAGCACAACTAAAATGGTAAGAATCACACAGAGTTGCCCTTTTTTACACCCACTCTCAGAGTTTATCATGTTTGTAAATAATTTACCCCCACCGAATCTCTCCACAGGGGAGATTATATTTGCGCTAAAGAGGCCAAAATTAAGAACCCGATATGGCTATCAATAGAATCATAACCACATATCAAATCTACTCAAATTTAAATGTGACTCAGCAAAACTTGCTTTGTAAATCCGCCATCTGGCGGGGAAGCGTCACGGAATAGCTGCGTTGTGCTGACTAGTTTGGTGCCCTGTAGCGAAACGGTGCCTTGCATGAACCTGAAACCGCATCATCACTAGAATGGAACAGGTCGATGGAGAGCTCGCGGGTTCCTGCCAGACGAATTACTGTGCAAAATACATCCCGCACGCTAGGAGGAAGACCCTGCAGATTTTCAAACCGAATTTCGAGCGAACTATGATCACTGTCATCCTGTGACAAACCCCCAAGAACCGTCGAAGAGGCTTTGGAAAGACCTTACAGCATGCAAGAGAAGCCCGCTAAGCATCACATAGCCTTGCTGCGTCACCTACGAGCCACGGCTATGTTGGCAAGAAGCTTTGGTGAAGTAACGTCGCGGCATTCACACTTGTCAACTGACGAATGTCTGTGCGAACGCAGCGCATAAGCTTCAGAGCCCAGAATGCGAAGACCTTAACTGCCAGATACCCAGAAAACCGGATTTGATATATTCAACAGGCGGATTCGGTATCATCGCATTCTATTTAAATTGTATTACCGGACCTGAATATATGTGATGCTGTCGAAAGATGTGAGGTTTAGTTGCGACTCGCTGAATTAGCCCTGGCATGTCAGGTCCCGCACCGCATTGTGGGACCTTTTGTCGATTTTTAAAATCCCCCTGGCACCACTAGCTATTCATAGAATGAGTAGCATACCCGAACAGCCAACTCTCCGGAGAACAATTTTGATCCACGGGCCAAGGTGTTGATCTCATATTTCATCTTCTCTTCTCAAAATCTTAGTCCTGGGAGTTGGCTTGGTTGTCTGATTGTGTGCGTCGTCACCCGGTCAAAGCCATGGCATCTTTCATGGTCTGTTCCGGTGAATGATGTGGGCACCTGCCCCCAGGATCAACACTACTGCAACATTCTACGCCTCAGTTCATTACCGCTCGGGTTCTGCTCGCGAATTGCTATCAAAAAAGATGATTTTTTCTCCCTCCTCGCGCGAGCTCGCAGTCCTGTGAAGCAGAGCGCGCTGTTTGCTACCGAAATGGAACGATCGGGGTAGACCTGTCACGAAAAAATGCAAGAGTTCAACGCCTCCTCTTCTAGGCGAGGAGGTCTCATGCAGGGCCCTGAACCACAACTCGATGATGGGCGTCCTCATACATGTGCCTTAAAAAGGGTGGCCCCGGTGTCTGGGGTCTTTTTTCTTGCTGCAAGCGGGAATAGTATCTTGACAATACATGTTGCAGAAAAACCTGGGTGTCGTCGAAATTTTGGGGTGTGCATGATGCATATCAGCTATCAATATTGGGATGCTGCGGCCTTGGGCAACCTATTAAATCATGGTTTAATGCGGAGTATTCCTACCAACGGCCTCATATCTATTCTGTCAGCGTAATGTTTCCTCTTTCTTTCGTTCTTCAATTCACAGAATAGAAATCTCTAATGGGGAACCTTTATTGGAAACGTTTATAATTACAGATCGCCCACCCATGGAAAATAGATGAAATTTCAATCCGTCTTTACAATCTTTGGTTGGATAATTAGATTCAGAGGAAGGAGAACCGATATACGTTAAAAAGTCTTTCTCCTTTCGAGAACTTCTTAGCGCATCTTATCCTTTTAGTTTTTTCTTTCTTCGAGGTTTCAAAAGAAGTTTTTTTTTTTTTTTTGACCGATTCTGAAAGCGGAATAATACGTCAACAGGAGGCGTCTATCTGCGTACTAGCTCAACAATGTCGACCAGTGCCTTACCATAACAAAAGTCTCAGTTCGGAATAGATTCAATATATACCGACCCTGAAACCCAGAATCCTGGTCATCCAGTACTCAGACTCCCTTTTCGACATTCCTCTCTTAACCACTATATGCGCCATCGACACCTTTTTGACAATTGTCTCAACACTGAAAATTTGAATACAAGTAGAATTGTTCGACTTCACACATCTTCTCTTACCGCTTAAACCGACTCTCCTACTCGATCGAAGTCCATCAAATAAACACCCGTTAGATTTCTAATGGAATGTTTTGATTATGTTTTTGCAGTATGAAAGAGGAAGGGCGAGGGCGACAGACGAAAACATGGATATACAACGACTACAACACAGGAAGAGAAGGATGCCCCCGAGCTCTTCCTCTGCACACCTATATCCTCGACAGGAGTCCACACCGCCCCCCTCTGTAACTTCTCCAAACGCCGACGCGAGAATATATTTCCCAGGCTCTGTAATCACGGACTCGACAACTACATATACAAACCCTGGATTCGTAATACTACAGCAGTGGACTACGGTAATTGAAAACGGTTCGACCGTAGTTAAGAACCACATTACAGTTGTAGATATCACAGCCTCGCAAACCCCTCACCCTACAAACAACGTGCCTAGTGGGAATTATATTGATGCCACCGGACTTTTAACCGACAGCGCGCCTACAGATTCGCCTAGTATGTCCCCGACGACATCCTATATGACATCAACATCATCTCCTAAGCCCACCATTAGCAATGCATCACAAAACGATTCGAATCAGTCTTTCAACCCTGTTCTAATCTTCGTTGTAGTGCTAGTACTTGTGATAGGAGGTCTTCTATCTACGGTTAGCATTATTTTATATCGAAGATCGAAGAAACGTCACAAGGATTCATCCAATAGTAAGGAAAATGGATCTAGTCGGTGCGAGAAAACCGACATGAGTCGATCTTATGCAACGACACCGAACAGTGGGCTCATGGAGCAAAACTTACCCCCACCACCGCCTATCTCTCCTGCAAGTACAATACCAGAATCTGCAGTATCACGAAAGCCGAGCGCTCTATTGCCTTCTCCGATGACCGAATTTCCAATGTATCCAAATTTCCCGGCGCCACCGAGCATACCACGGAAGAGTTCGAAGAGGCCGGCTTCACCAGTCCCTCCAGTGCCATCTGAGATTGCCCCTTTGAATTTCAGTAAACTCAGAGAGATTTCAACAATCGGCCGAGAAAACTCCTCTTTGACAGTTGACACTAGCGACGTCGAAGCACCAGCACCTTCGTTAGAAACACATGGAGCGTCGCCTTCTACACCTTCGCCAGCCTCGCGGCACAAAAGTTTTGTTAGCCTAGAATCCGCTATTGATCCGGATCTCAACTTTACGGTTTTCGGATCGAGGCTGTCAACCCAATTTGGGGAGGCCGTGGAATCCCACGAAAACGAACTTACAAATTGGAGCGACTATGAATTTGGTAAGAAACACCATAGCAGGGGAAAGAGTTTACACGGTTCACCTAGCCCGATGAGCCCACGATTGAGCCCATTAGGAGAAAACTCTATATGGGAAGAAGCATTGATGGACGTGGATTTCGAATCCAGAACCCCAACGGAACCAGCAGAGGGAGGCCCAAGTTCTAAAAACTAAGCGTAGGATGGTCTCGTAAACCAGACACCACACAAAGCACTCTGTGCGCAGGAGCAAAAATCCACATGTGGATTTTCATTCACCAATGAATCAGAATTTCGCAATTGAGGTTGACATTCTCGAAGGGTGTTCTGGATTGAACTGAATCGGATATAAACGGTTATATGGGCCAGAGATCCTTATTTTTTCTCATCGCACAGTTTCCTTTCTTTTTATTCCTATCATTTTCTTGTAATTTTTTATCTTCGGCTAAGCCCTGAAGAGCCTTTGGGCCCTACATTTCCCTTTGTTTGAGATACCACATACCAGGCATTTTGTGCATTTGCAGAGGGCGTTATATCTTGGGTTCAACATTTCTTTCCATTTTTTTATTGTTTTTTTTTTTTTTGGCGTATTGACTTCGCCTCCTTACAAAGTGAGACTGGGCAGCTTGAGGCTGTTAGACTCCTGCCTCTGCTGGTAGAGCTTGGTTCGACCTCACTAGAACACATTTTGTATCACCAGAGGTGTGGTTGTATACATCTAGCGAGTGTCATCTACTACATGCCAGTAACTTATCAATTTACCATTTCGCGAAATCAAAAGTATAAAATAAATATACCTCAATCACTTAATTGTCCGAAAGATTATGGGATATCGTACCGCGACAAGCAAGCTAAGGATTCAGTTAGTCTAGACGTGTTTAGTAGGGGGATCGGTTCAGATACTCTCTCTGTTGATGTGGATAAAATAGGCATTGCCCACGAAAGACATTTGCAGGAACGCACGGCTGCATTTGTGGACCCCACCACACCCAAATGCCCAAACCCAAGCGGAGTCTTTAAACCGGGACTGCCGCTGGGGTCTCTCTGAGCCATGGATTACTGCTTCACAGTTAATATATTCGCAGCGCTGCAGACATGCATGTGTGGCAAAGCCCAGCCAGTGGCGTTTCCGAACATTGGATCTGTGTTGAGACTTTGTATTGGCTCGGTCTTATCCCTTTTTTTTTTCGTCTCAACTGGCAATAGCCTCTTTAGAGTGTGGCAAAACATGAACTGTCAGATATGCCGTTCGGTACCTTGTTGAGTTTTTCGTAGTATGGCCGTGCCGCGGCGACACGTTTGAGCGTATGTTTATCGTATGATCTTTCTGATATGATACAACCGGAAATGGTCAGGCCGCGTGCTCGAATGAGAATGGGGACATGCCGTTTCTGCTATTCAGTTACTATCGTAGAGCCTTTACAGTTATTATAGAACGTCGGCTCAAACTGAAAGATCGTGGACAACATGTCACAAAATCATCAAATTGGTCTTGCGTCGACCGGTTCAATATATACTTACAAGTAAGGAAAAGGACGGGGGAACACGGAGTCTCAGAGGCTAATGGGAGTACTTGGAGGCTTGGTGGCTGGCAGTGGCTTTTCTCTACAGAGATGACAGATTCGAGCTTCAAGAACGCTTTTGACTCCCCAGTAACGTTATCCCTAAACGAAATTCAATGTCCCTTGGCATATACCCTGTGAGTGGAGTCCCAAACGGGGAAATCGACGGATGTTCCGCGACAGCTTTTTTCGGAGACAGAATCGAGGTGCTGGAATCATTGCTAAATTTGCTAGCTTCGTTGAATCCTGTTGTGTTTTTGTGTCTACAAGGGAGATCCTTCTCATGATGCTTGATGCATCCGCTCACAAACGGTGTTAGAGTCATGTTATCAAAAAAATGCAGAGAATGATACCTTGTCCACACAAGTGATCATACGCATGTCCTAGCCTATGGACGATTGGTGAGACATGGAGGATAGCCAGCCATGGACTGGGCGCCTCTGGACCTTGATGTTTGGATGCGCTGGTAGGGTGGGTGGACCTATACGTTGCCAGCTACTATAGTCTAGTTTTGGCATTGTGCAGTAGGCTTACTTGAATGTGCACCTTACGATTTTACTTCGTACGATGCTATGTGCAAAGCAATAGAATTGAATACCATCGCGATAGTGCCCAAGCTGTTGGCGGCTTCCAAGTGCATGCATTTGGAATAGCTCTACTTGTTTCATAACTTGGCCACATATGTATCCATGTGTTACGGCAGTTGCCATTGTGAGATGTATGCCCTATATGGCTTCTTCATTCTAACTGCGCGAAGAAGCCTTTTGTTTCGATTCCCGACCGAATACTAATAGCGGCAATCTGCTATGGAAGTGCGCCAAATTCAATTATATTACCGTGCACATTCGAGCGGATTCTGATATTCGTATGGTGCGGCAGTATCCACCTATCATACTGTACCAGTGATAGAGAATAGGGGAAGATTTGCTGGTTGGTCAGCAAGCGTGGGGCACGTTAATCACTCTATCAGGGGCCAAGTGGCCCCAACCTTGTTCCATATGCAGGTACCGACATTCCCGTGTTGCTCGCTGTTCGGTTAAACTCCAGTTCACCCACCCGGTGAGTGTATTTTTTTCTCGTTCCCACTTATTTTCCCATACGCCTGGCTCTTCGCAAGCCCGCAGAGACCGAAGGTGAGGAAATTAATTGTATTGGTGAATTCTAAGCCTAAAAAAACTGTATGTGCAGCTGGTAATACCAATAACTGCGCCCTCTAGCATCTCATCAAGCAATTACGGTACTGTCCCAACGCCGAAGAGTAGCTGGCGTGTGATGAGAGCATAATATCGGAACTGAATGGGGAATTCCCACTTTGGTCGGCAGTCTGATAGGGAAGCTTTGGCCATTCATAGGAACCGAGGAAGCGAATCTTATGATATTGCGGATCATAAATGTATAAGATCGCTGTGTGCGAATATTTTACAATCCGGTCGCCGACCGAGGCTTGTTAGGCTTTTCTTGTCCCGTTGCCCATTGTGCAAAAGCGAGGGTATGCGGGAAATATACAATTAGGCAAGTGCAAAGACAAGAAAAAGATTGAAAATTATATTGCAGCCTTGAATATCTTAAGCTCGTACTTTGCAGTTTTCAATCATTTCTAGAAGAGAGCCATAAAACCCCATCGCTTTTCTGTGAGCCCTCGGTAATTTGGTTTCCGAAATGGCAGATATTTTCTCGTTTATTCGAGACGTTTAACAGGCGGTACCGTTCCCGTGGAACAGTAACGTTTTGAGTTTGAAATTCCACGCAGCGGTAATGATGTTCGGTAAAGTTGATAGCCTGAAGGCAAGAACAGGTCTTATCACAGTGCGTAGATAACGCGTATTAGACACCGATTCGCCGATTTTCCGCTGGACTTTGACGACGGTATCGGGTTCAATAATGCAAGAGTAGCTCCTCCTTGTTATAGATTCGATCTATCCAGTCAAATTCCCTTACAAATGGCGATCAAACAGAGCTGCTTGAAGCAAATGACGGAAATATCCGCTAGAAGCGATCGTTTTACCCGGCGTTTCTGATGGAATATCCTGTACAGATGCGGGGAACCCATTGAGCTAGCTAGATGTCTATTGCAAGTATTCCTTGTGACGGCTGGTCATCGTGGAGATTAAGTTTTCACTGTCCCTGGGTCCTGGAATTAGTGCAATCACAGCTCCTTCGAAGGAGCTGTGATTGCACTAATTAATCGAATTCGATTTGATCTTCTGGAATGATGGAAAATTCTGGGTTGTTCAGATTCCGGGCGCCCGTGAAACAACAACCAGTTCGTTATTGAGGGAGTAACAACCCAGGACTTCGTATCACCGGAGTCAGTTTCCTGATCAGACGGCGGGCTGTCGGATTGCTTGCTGATTTTGAGAACAAATGTTTGAAGAGGGTTGCACACCAATAAATTCAGCTAGCGCTTGGTCCTCCAGGGTTAGAAACCGAAATGAAAGATCTCTCATCCGATCTCATAGCGTCGGATATTGAGTGACGAAAAGTCTTCGGGAAGAGAGTTTCCAGCAAATAAGGTGCGGCAAAGGTGCAAAAGAAAGAACTAAGAAATAGGGGAGAGTGACAGCGGCGGGTAATCGCTCTGACAGAGCGGGTCAAGAAAGCATGAGTCAATGTTAGTCGATTTGATGTTCTGGCATTCCCGATTCTTCCAAAGTCCATTGTCGATGAAGCTCAATCATATTGATTGTAGTAGAAGCTAGCTTCTTCAGAGCAAACCATAATCGAATCTGCAGATGTCTGGAGGACAGCTGATATTCTGCTTGTCATAGGAGAATTAATAATATTTCCCGCGTTGCTTGCTACTACTGATTGCGTCTGCAAGCTGCATGAGCGAAGTTTATCTCCACGTGATGGGCTTTCTACCAATGTTCGATCTCTCGTTGGACCTCTTGACCAGCCAACACTTCATCACTTTACCCTCAGACACCGAGTTTCAGAATAATCCTCGAGCAAACTTAGCTGTGAGACGGACAGACTGATTTGTGGACTGGTTGCTCAAGGTATTCCGTCTATCGCCTCGTTAGACGAAGCAGAGCATCTTGGATGGTCGTGTGCTGCATATATGCTGAGACTGGAAGATACCCACTAACTAGCGAGTATCCATACGATTGTCCATGGGACCGAGTGCCACATCGCGATCTAGGAAGAACAGTTTGCAGGAAAAGGGGCACAAAAGAGCTACCGGAAAGTTGTTAAACCGCGGTTTGTCGGGATCCTGGACCCTGTCTCCAGGAATGATCATGGTCTTGACAGGCGGTCACATCGAGGGGTGAGGAAACCAATTGATTCATGGATAAGAAGCAAAAAATACTGAAAAGCGAGTTGAGAGAGGACGGCTTTTTGAACTTCTCGCATCGTCCCTTCCCCAGCTTCAGCCATCATTTGAACAATGTGACCGACGCTTCCTTTTTCCGGACTGAGATTGTTTTATGAGAGGAAGGCAATTGTAGCCCCTATTTGTTGTTGACCAATGCCCCCGCCTCTCTTTATGATTTGAAAGTTACCCGTACCAAAACACCGGAAGTGCGAGACCTGGTGGTCTCGGTCGTGAAAATGTCCATATGTGAAGCAAAATATGCACCAATGGAATGGGGCCGCCATGACCACGACCGTGATTCCGGGACGGGAAAAAAAGGCAAGTTGCGGTTGAATATGACGATAATCTTCGCCTTTTGGGCCTCCCGTTCAGTATCAATATAACATGACGATGTGTTTGACATCTTTTCAAGGTTTGAGTGTTCGCATAGTATACTATAGTTTGCATAAATTTTGTTCTTTTCGTAGCGACTAAGATCCCAAACTGGTGACGAAAAAATTCGGGATATCTGCAAGAAGAGAATAGCGGTCCCAGAACACATGCAGGTGTCGGCTGGCCAAATCTTTGCAGAGATAATGGCTCGCATCGTATCTGAGCGATGAATGAGCCAAATTGCCATCCGCTAAAGAAGCCCAATGGCTTGCCGGCTCGTTTGAATCCCTGCAGGCACAGAAAATTTCTCACTATCCCTCTCACTTCGAGAATCTGTTCAGGAGAAGTCTTCTTCACGAGCATGCATGCTCGGATGTGTTCACTTGACGTTCACCCCTATATCAGAAATTGAGGGACCTCGTTCGCCAAGGCTACGGTATTGAATGGGGGACCAGAACAAAAATTTCAAATGAGAGCCGTCCCTGGATAGTGGGGACCCGTTTTTTTTTTCTGGTGAACCCACTTCCAAAGCATAAGAGTGGAGCCTGATGGGGGGACCACCGGAACCTTGCACCAGCAGTGCAGCAAGCCTTCGTTCCTCGCCAAGCCTAGTCCATGTAAGGAATGGGTTTGCTTGGGCCGTCGGCTTGTCCCTTTTTAATGGGGGAAGGTTTCTATCCCGCTCTTTAGTAGCACTTGCAGTTTACTATTGAATGATCAAATGAAGACTCGATGACACGCGATGTCTAACTTATCTCAGAAAGACAATTAATGCTGCGATCAATTGACTTTAAAGAACGGCATGACGAGCAAAGAGCCCAGCACAAAGTTATAGTCTGGGCCGAAAATGTTAGCTGTCGGGGAACTGGTATTGAAGCTAGTCAGTTAGCGGCCGTGGCACTTGAGGTTGCAAGCCATGCAACCGAGCTACTCGGGCGCCGTGGAAGGGCAGACATATCTGATCCCTCAAGGTTTAGCAGGGCGGGCAATCAGGAGCTGGACCAAGTCACTGCCACCACCGGGATCGAGCCCAGGTGCCGGTACGACGGCTAGATCGGTGCTAAGCTGCAATGAGTCCAGACAAAAGGAGGCCTTGGACTTCAATTAGTACCAGCAACCTCGCTATCGATTGCACAAGTGATCCACCTGCGGAAGTCTCGAGCCCTCGAATTTTGTTTTCCTCGTTTTCTTTTCTTATTTTCTGGTCCGTCTTCTTCTGACCATTTCCCTGCACACTAAGCTGCCAATTCCTCTTGTTCTTTTGTAACGATCCTTCTACTCGCATTTCCTTCGGAACGCTCTCTTCTTCCTTCTCACTCTCTGCTTTTCCTTTTACCTCAAGGAAAGCGATTGAAGTCGCATATCCTTCCACCTTTCCGCATTTCGACTGGACCAACAATCGTAGAAAAGAAGAAGAAAAGAAGAATCGAAACTCGGATAACCTTTCGCAGATAAGGAACACCGTATACCCACGAGGGGCGACGAGACAAGACAGAAACAGAGTACCTGGCGATTATATCTTTTCGTCGCCAAACCTCCAAGTTTGCTTCCAACTAGCGGCAAAAGGAATTTTAAAAAGGGTTCAGTTACCAGAAAGTGGGTGCCATACTCGCATACGTCGTTCCTGCGAATCGCGGTGGATCCAACCCGTTCTCCATTTGTTTTCCTTTGCCTGTTTGCAGGAACGAAAGGCGGTTCCGAAATCTTGATTTCCCGGCCCTCTTCGAACGGTACACCAGTGTGCACACATTTCCACTACCTGGGGTGAGTACTATCAGACGATTATCATTTTTCATACGGCGTTTTTCTGCTTGTATTGCGGGCTGCTGTTTCTCCCCTCGGCTTCTCCTTTTATACACGCATCTTCCACGGTTACCTTCGCCGGGTAGGCGTTGCTTTTGCAAGAGATAAAACTTGGACAACGGCGGCCATTGCTTCTTCGATAGTCGATTGGTACGCTGTTTCGGGTCTCTCAAAACGCCATGGTAGAGAACGTCTGATACAACGTACATCTGACATGTTCTTCACGTTGGCCCTTCGGAGTGTAGAGGAGCTGCAGCTTGACCCCTCGCGAGTTATCTCAGTAGTTTTATTAAATTTTCAAGAGATATCGCAGGTGGAGAGGCTGTGATTGAGTGAGGAAGTGAGCTGGTCTGCGTGGGTACTTAGCAAGTATATGTGCGGCGGTGGGTATTGTCCTAACTGGACGACAGGTCAACGCTTCTTTTCTTCTTCCACCACAGGCAGCGCATATATACATACACACGCTCCTTCAACTTCCACTCCCCACTCCCCTCCTCCCTCCTCTCGCCCATCCTCCTTTTCAAAGTCCCCGTCCCCTTATCACCCCATACGTAGATATCGCCAATCTGTTTCCTGTCCGCTTCGGTTTCATTTAGCCGTTTTGCTCCCCTTTTGTCCCTGTCTCATATTCGATTCTCGTCTGTTGCTTTTACTTCGCATCGAATCAACCCTTTTCGGATACCTCAATCCACCCATTGCCTCGATATCAGATGTTTAAAGCGTTATCGTACTTTGACAATCTGACACCTTTTCAAACAACCTAGTTCGATCTCAAAGCTCAAATCTCAAATTTTCAATCCAAACTCCAGAGGAACTATCCGAGCGCCTCGGCTTTAAGAAGGTTAGTTCGACCCTCATCCTAGCTTAGCTAGTCGCTCGTCGCACAGACCCTGCGAGCAACTAGACATTCAGCCCCATTTCTGTCTCTCAATTAGTCTTTCTGTGCGCTTTATTTGCGAGTCTCGTAGACCTAGATCTATAAACCAAGACCCTTCCGCCCGGGCGCAGTGGTGGTTGGACTCTCTTCTCCTCGTCTCTCTCTTTGGCCTTGACCTTCCGCGTCCAGACCTTTTCTCTTCGTTGCGCAGTTCAACTTACCACAGCTCTATCAAACGTTACAGGGTCCTAAGATCGAGCCATCGAAATTTTAGGCGAACGAAACCAAACTCAATTTTCGCGCCATAAAATTCCTTTTCTTTTTGGTCCATTTCTCATACGACCACTTTCCTATCTCGAGTAAAAATCGCTATCGCGTACTATCAAAGCACCTTCCCTTCGCTTTTGGACGCCGTCTTGGAAACAACGTGGACTATAGTACAAAAAGTCAAGGTCCAGTGCGACACAACAACTCAAAACCCGGGGGATATCTTGGACTAGGAGGATACCTGCAGCAGTTACCTCGAAATCGGTCTATTCAGTACGACTTCGACTTTGCATAACCAGAATCTATTTTACGGTGTTGAAATTGAGGTCGATTTAAAATTTTGGAGATACGACTCGCGTAACTGAATAAACTTCAACAGCGCATACGAACGGAAAAGACTATTGAAACCCCGAAATAGCGAGCATCGAGCTCCGAAACCTTGTTTAAAATGGGCCTCTTCAGCAAGAAAAGCAGTTCCAAGTCGAACTCGCTCTCATCAAATGACATCCACAAAAAAGGATCATCAACATCCGTCAATTCTTCTATGAAATCACCGACAACGCCAGGGTCAAAAATGAGCTTCACTAATGGAGGGCTTTTGGACACGATCCCAGCGTCGATGCAACTGCCAGCTCCTCCCAACCCACATGCCGACCCAATTGCTTACTTGCGAAGTCTCTACGCGGTTCGGGAGAGGACGAAATACATCATGGACGCCGCCCTGAAACAGCAATTGACGAATTTCGTTTTTGACAGGACCAAGTGGGAGGAAACTGTTAGTTATGTTGTCTCGATAATCAAGGTAATTAGGCTTCTGATTTGCCATATTTAGATGCAACCTCCAAATTATGAGCGTATGAGTTTAGCTGCGTTATGTTTCCGACGTAGTCAAAATCGTAATGATATACTAATCTGTCGGTGGATATAGAGAGATTATGCGCCTGATTATAACCTGATCCCACCTCACGGCCGATGGCAACATTTCGAAGTCGGTGGGCGAAAACGTGTCGACCTTTTGATAACAACCTTCGGACCGGATATAGACCCCATCGAGAAGACAAAGCGGTTGATCGATTTGTTCTTGGTTTCGGTGTTGCTCGATGCTGGTGCAGGAACTAAATGGACCTACAAGTCGAAGGACAACGGGCGATTCTATCGACGGAGTGAAGGATTGGCAGTCGCAAGCATGGATATGTTTAAGGATGGCCTGTTCTCGAGCGACCCTCACAATCCTTTCAGAGTTGATGGATCCGCGTTAAAGTTGTTGATGCCCGATGCCCTGGCGCGCGGTCTACAAATTACAGCGAGCAACCCAATCGATGGTCTACACGGAAGAGCAGGACTTCTACGGAAGCTTGGTGTCGCTCTAGACAGGAAAGAGTTCTTTGGTCCTGATAACAGACCTGGAAATATGTTAGGTAATTATTTGCGCCGTTACTATTCTGCGCTACCAGAGCTAATGAAGTTTACAATTTAGACTATCTTATGAATCACCCAACCACTCAAATCCACGACGGAAAGCCACACATCCTTGTACCGACGCTGTGGACTGTTCTTTGCGAGGGATTGGCTCCAATCTGGCCTCAATCTCGAACACAATTGGACGGCTCTTCCCTAGGAGACGCCTGGCAGTGCACCACCATGCCACCCGGCCAATATTGGGAACGAATAGTTCCATTCCACAAGCTCACGCAATGGCTCACCTACTCGCTCATGGTACCGATGAGCAAAATGATGAATATTGTATGGGTCGGCGAGCACCTTCTCACAGGTCTTCCCGAGTATAGAAACGGCGGCTTGTTCATCGATACCGGCCTGCTTACTTTGAAAGCGCCGCAGATGAAGAGGGGCTTGGATGCCTACCATGCGAATAGCAAAAAGGAAGGACAGCCGAATGTCGAGGTTGTTCCTATGTTTTCTGCCGAGGACGACGTTATCGTTGAGTGGAGGGCTTTGACGTTACAGCTTCTCGATAGACTACTACCTGATGTAAATGAGATGCTTGGTCTGCAAGGACACGAGGCTCTGAGTTTGGCGCAGATGCTTGAGGCGGGAACTTGGAAGGTAAGCAGACGCACTAACTCCCCAGACTTGAACCCCCAACTAACATAGAAGTTACAGGGAGGACGAGAGCTCGCCGAGGTATCTCGACCGAACACCAAGGAGCCGCCTATCATGATCCTCTCGGATGGCACTGTCTTCTAAACAACACCTGGTCAATACATTTGTTTTAATAAATCTTTTACTCTCGACTCTTCTTTCACGGCCTTTTTACTCTTACGGTGTTTAATCTGCTTTCTTCTCTTTATAACCATCGTGTACTAAAAAAAACCGGGCGAGAACTGGGTGTTCCGTTGTCTACATTTTCACGGGTTTCTCTTTTTTTTTTTTTTTCAATTCATGGCTGGTCTTGGAAATTACTGGGATCCTGTTAACGTTTTTCTTTGGTTCGATTCGGGTTTTTATTTTACTGGAAAGAATTGTCATATTATGAGCGAGAAAGGACCAGAGATGATGTTTCTTTTTTCTTTCTTCTTTTCATATCGGTACAGCCTACTTCGTTGCTTTCTATTCGGTGCTTTGTGCCCTTTGCATTCCTACCAGTAAGCGGTTCTTCTGTTGAAATAGCAACAAAGCGAAGAGCATCACTTTGGCTTGTTACTTTTACAGCTACGACGCGGCGAAAAACGTATCAATAAAAGGCGGGACATGAGGGACTGTTAGACAGGTCGGAAATAAACAAAAAGAATGGCTAAATTCCATAAAAATTTCTCTGTCTGGGGATACCACTTCTTTTCGCCCGTGGAAGAGAAGTGTATTTAAAGACGGGTGATTACAAACAGATGAATGTTTCCAACATCTTGACGATACGGCATTCCTGATGCGAAACAAGTTGGATGTTGGACAGGCCTAAGCGGCCAATGCCAGTAGCCAACAAAAGTCGCGATCGTTCCGAACGAGACAGGTTGAAGTCCCTGCGTAGTGCATTTTAGCGGTTCAAACAAGAAACAATTTATATGCTCGTCTCGAGCCTGACTTTTCTCCAGGATGTCGAATTTCCCGATGGACACGCCGGCATATAATCTCAGAGAATACATGAATTTAAGAAAAGTAAGCTGCATTAGCACCCACGGACGTTTCAAAAGTTTACATTGACAGATGTCAGGTTCTTTTGATAGTACCCCACCAGCAAATACACCCACTACTGCACTCCTGCAGCGACACGCCATGCAATGTTCGGGGGACATGCTTGAATGAGGAATAACTACTCACCCAAAAATGCGGGGAACCCATGCATTAGCCTTGCATTCAGGTCATGGGAGGAACGAGGAATCGGATTGGGCGGCGCCAGCGGTCATTATTGCTCTTCGCATGTTAACTTTCCTGGCCTGCATTTTACCCCAGATTTCAATGTTCTTTTTTTTTTTCCCCTTCTCTTGATGTTTTAGCCTCAGCTCGCCGTGCAAAATTTTTCTTCGCTAGACTTGGACTATTTTGGTGTATTCTTTCCTTCGGCCCCGGGAAAATTTGCATCTTGACTAGCCTCCTTTCAAGATTTATTTCGATTCCCCAGCATCCGCTTTTTTCTTTTTCACTCCGCAAAGGCTCGGAGTGTTTGCGCCATTTGAGTTGGAAAAGTAAAATTCCTCAGCAAAAGTCATAGTCTGCCACCACGAAGTTCTTTCAAACATCAACCGACCCTCTGCCTGGATATCATCGAGTTAGATAGAGAAGGCCTTTGGTTCCGACGACTTTTTGGATATTTGGGGTGGATGGTACCGACATTGAGAGCTAGGACCGATACCTGGGATTGCATTCTTCGTTAGGTAATCGCGGGCAGATGCCGTCATAGCTTCGTCAACGAGATTGAATTGATTCTAACCCGGCTCCAAGAAAACCTCAGAAAGCCGTTTCATACCCGCTCCTATATGGTAAACGAGATATTCTTATATCAGCGGAGGAAGTATACGCTCGGTACCCGGAGACCACAGGCCTCTTAGGAACACAGCTGTCTTACGGTGTTGCACACAACCCATCGGACGGGACGCGCGAAATCCCCGGATATCAGAGAGGACAGGAAAACGACTCGGTGGATTTGGCATCATAGGGCCGCTCGCGATTCAAGAATAGACTTCGCTGCGGAGAAGCACCGAATCACTTCCGAAGCGATGTTCTTGCCCAACCATCACTCCCTCTTCGAAGCCCGGTCGATGGGAAACGGCGTCACGGCGACAGCAGCGCAGACGACGACATCGTATCCTCCTGTCGGAGGAGTCGCGTTAACACTGGAAGCAGTCAGCGGGATTACAGGGTAGGAACAAATGATGAGCGACTCCTATCAGTCCCGCGAAAAGAGGATGCTACTCGAGGCATCTCGCTAGACCGCGATATCCTGCAGAGGATCTGGACCTTGTTTTTTTCTCCGATGATGATATGAGGATTATGATGGCTGACGGGATGGACGTCTTTCGATTCGAATGGGTGATATAGATCGGTGTCAATTGCTTGCTGGTTGGTTGTCTTCACCCCGCAGATTATAGAGAACGTATGTCATGCCCCTGCGCGATTTCGTGCGACCCGAAGCTTGTGTCAGCTATCAGTATTTTGTGTCACAGCGTACTGACGGTATTTCTAATATCTCGTGTAGTTCAAACGGGGCTCGGCAGAGGGACTTTCCCTGACATTCTTGATATTATGGCTTTTGGGGGATATTTTCAACGTTTTGGGTGGGATATTGCAGGGTGTTCTGCCCACCATGGTATGCTGAAATTCAAGACGGCCTGACCAATTCCTCTGCTAACAAGCCTATTTGCCTTTTCAGCTTATACTGGCTATATACTACACATTCGCGGACATTGTGCTGCTCATCCAATGCTTCTACTATCGCGCATACGCTAGACGGTCACAAACCGAGGAGGAGGAAACTAATGAAGCTCGTGTCAATGGAGCTCACACGACCGCGGCTCGTCCCACGACGGCGGATTCCGAACGCGAGCATAATGAAGAATCTCCGCTCTTATCTCGTACCATCTCCGACTACTACGGTGAAGAACGTCGCGGGAGTCTCTCCATGCTCGCGGAACACGCACACCATCTTTCGCCCGCCAATCCCTTACACAGCCTCCCACCATCTCGTCCTGATAGCCCGTTGAAGAACTACACCAACGGGGAATACCCGGTTGGCGGCGGCTCCCAACAGGCCCTCGATGGCTCTTCCGATCAATCTCGCGGTTCCCAAAAGAGTATCTGGAAGGCTATTCTCAGAGATGGATTCGCCGTATCAATCGTTATACTTGCAGGAGTCGCCGGATACTATCTTAGCCCATCTTCTCACCCTTCTCAAGATCCGCATATTCCCGAACACCACCGAGAGCCTCTTAAATTCTCTTTGCTGGGTCAAATATTCGGTTATCTATGCGCGGTTCTCTACCTCGGTTCCCGAATCCCACAGATCGTTCTGAACTATCAGCGAAAATCATGCGAAGGAGTTGCTTTCCTCTTCTTCTTGTTCGCGTGTTTGGGTAATGTGACATATGTGGTCAGTATTCTGGCTTACGAGCCCGGGAAAGTAGAGGATGGTGAAGGATATTGGAGGTATATTGCTGTGAATGCAAGTTGGCTCCTGGGGAGTATGGGAACTTTGGCATTGGACTTTGTGGTGAGTAAAGTTATCTCCTAATCTCATCTTTCGGAGTTGACATTGGTGCTAATTTATGGGTCTCGCGCTTAGATATTTGTCCAATTCTTCTTGTACAGAAAGGACGACGATTACGAAATCCCTGACAGTGCTATTATCAGCGACGAAGACGACTGAACGACTTTCTTGACCTTTATTTTGTTCTTAAAATGGTGTGGGAATCTGTATTTGTATTTAGCACGACATTTGCATTAAAGTGACGGAGGGAGGAATTGCTAGACAAAAAAAAGCGGATACGTCGTGTTGATATTTTGTTAAAACGCGAGAGTTCTTGACTCATGAAAAAAGTTAGTTTTTGTATTATATACTGCATCATAGGATACCATCTATTTCCTTTACGATTATATATAATGTCAGTTTTAAAATATCCCTACGGTATATCTCATTGGCACTGGTAAAATCTAAGAGGTTTCGCAAGTTGCTTCTACTAGGGTTGTTCAGCGATTAAAGGTTGAACTAATTTGATACTGTCAACGACTAAACCTGTCCGTTGATGTAACCTGCCGGGCTAATCGAATGTTCCTAGACACGGTGTATCTCCACAGAAAGCTATAGGATCGAGCCAGCATTTCCAAGAAGAAATCTTATCATTGAAGTAAGAATTGGCGCCTTGTAAATCCCAACTGCCGTCGCCAACATTACGTTCCGAGTTACCATAAATGCTTTGCCCGGAACAATTTATGTCCCTTTCAAATGTTCCATTCAATTAGTTGATGCGTCTTCTACTATAGAACTGTGTCCACTGACACATAAAACTGACATCGCATTGTCCAGGCCAGTACCAAAATCGTACTCGCAACGTCATTGAAGGATGAGGGCAAATTAGCTGCATGTCATTGATATTAGTGCGATACTAACTTGAAAGAGAGGCCTTTAGTTTCTGTGCTCTTACCGCATTCATTGTCGTTAGAATTAAGCCAGTATCTTGTGCCGCTAGCACCTGCATTGCTAGTGAGGGAGCCCCAGGATTCAACGTAGTAAAAGCAAGGACATGGCGCGTATTTCTCTGTGCATTTCCATATGCCGTCACCCCCCCTTCGCCCCGCGCAACCGTTTCTAAAGCAGCTGGCTCTTGACCCACAAACCCGCTATAAATATAAGTGTTAACACAAGCTTTTCATACGCGCATATTCTACTTCGGGTAGTGGCAAACTTACTGGCGTTGGAGTACACCTGCATCCTATGAAGTTCCCGGTACACCGAGCGATACCCGAATCTCCATCCCATTGACCATTACACCCGTTCGCATCACAACTCTGAGGACTTCCACAGGTACTATCCGTAGGATTACAAAAGCACGGCGCCCAAGCGTTGGTGCATTGCGGGTAAGGGTTATTACCAGTGAATTGGCCGTTGCAAGTCCCCGCGCAACTACCACGATTCCCGCAAGTGCCCCCGCTACCTTGAGTAGGGATGCACCTACATCCTACGAAATTACCAGTGCAGTATGCGATACCGGTATTCAAATCCCATTGACCGTTGCACCCGTTCAAATCACAGCTTTGGGGAGTGCCGCATGTGTTAGTCGTAGGATTGCAATCGCAAGGGGCGTAGTAGTTTGTACATTTAGGGTACGGATCGTTGCCGGTGAACTGTCCGGCGCAATTATTCGCATCGCAGCTGGCCCGGTTTCCGCAGGTGTTAGCGGTGGGGTTACACCGACAAGTCGCGTAGCTTGCCTTGCAGGTCGCTTGTCCGTTGGAGTTGAAAGTGCCGCCGCAGCCGTTGGCATCGCAGCTTTGCGGGGTTCCACACATTGCTGTTGTGGGGCTGCATGGGCAGCCGACGCCGTAGTTTTTGCATGTTGCGGATTGTCCGTTGTTATTGAAGCTGCCGGCGCAGCTGGTCACGGCGCAACTTTGGTTTGGGCAGGTGTAGCCGGGAGTATTTACAGTTGGGATACAGTCGCAGCCTGCGAATGTAGTTGACTTGCAGGTCGGGTTACCGTTGTTGACTACGGTTCCCGCGCAGGTGCTAGCTTCGCATGAGGGTGGCGTGCTTGCACACACGACTCGGAAGGTTGTGGTTGAAGTGGTTGAGGTAGTCGTCGAAGTAGTCGTCGAAGTAGTCGTCGGAGTGGTTGTCGCGGTGGTTGTCGTAGTGGTTGTCGAAGTGGTTGTAGAAGTAGTAGTAGCTGAAGTGGTCGTCGGGGTAGTAGTCGAAGTAGTCGAAGTAGTAGTTGTTGAGGTAGTAGTAGTAGTAGTACTCGAAGTAGTAGTTGTAGTTGTAGTTGTTGAAGTCGTCGTGGAACTGGTGGTCGAAGTTGTCGTATTGGCTGTTGTCGTTCGAGTAGTAGAAGTAGTAGAAGTAGTAGAAGTAGTAGAAGTAGTAGAAGTAGTCGGACTTGTAGTAGTCTGCGTCGTTGTCGTGGATTGCCCGGTTGTGGTCTGTGGACCAGTTGTAGTAGTGGTCGTTGAACGTGTAGTCGTCCGCCTGGTCGAAATTGTCAGTGATATATCGAGATAATATTATCTCTTGAGGAGGAATATCCATATTCCTTGCAAATATGAAGTATAGCTTTATAATCGTCTCGGGTACTACTCATATTTGCTTACCTCGTCGTGGTAGTTGATCTCGTTGTATAAGTTCTAGTCACTCCAGTAACAATAGATTCAGGAAAACCGAAGAATGGTAAGATATCCTGATTGAAGTAACCTGGGCACAGCTCTGCTCCTCTCTTCCTCAAGCTATTCGGTAAGTATGATATCCCGCCATCTAATGGATAACCAAGCGCGCCAAAGACACTCAGGTAGAAAATCGCGGCAGTAGCTTTGAGGAACAACATCTCGATTGTAAAGGGAAATGACGAGAGAACGGGCCATGGGACAATAGCTACGGAGACGGAATATGGGTATGTGCTTCGAAGCTTCGCATGATTTTAAAATGTGTGTAAAGCCCTCTTTCAATCGGCCCTGCTTCCCAAAGTTTCTCCGTATCACAGCTGTGATACGGAAATGCACAGCCTGGACATAAGCCTAGATCCATGACTGGGTACACGCGCATGCATGCATGCAGAATAGGTAACCTTTCAACCATGTATTCGAATTGGCGCAGCGGGCAATGCTCTACATATTCAACATCACCCTCGGATAATGGTTCCTCTAATTGGATAGATCATAGAAGCTGTTGCCGCGGCTCAGAAGTATTGCCAAAGTGAGCGATTCGCATATATCTCAAGCCCCCAAATCCAACTCGCCAAGTTCGCCACGGCGCCAATGCGCATGTGTGCTACCGGGGTAAGCTATTATAATGTAAAGTAATCAGAAAACTATTTATCCTGGTCCTAAACGCCCAGTTGTCAGTTGGTTCGGTTGCATGCTTTATCCGTGCCGTAACAGGACCCCGACGCCGTGGGGCTCTGTTGTTTGCTTAGGTGTCGACATAAACGCTCGCACTTCCTTTATCTATAGATATTTTCTGCATGCATCCTGGCGCTCCCCGGTGGCTTAGACTATGACCAGTGAGATATTTAAGCATAATTGTAGCGAGAAGTTTTGAAATTGCGAAAGATATGTATCGATGTCGGATTTCTATCACCTACCGGCGCAGGGGAGTGGGTCTCCCGCATGCTGATCCCGAATTCGGCTGAAGCTATAGCGGCTGCAGATATTGGCATATGCACGGATACGGGATCTGTCCTACATATCACAATCTAGATTGCATAAAGTCGAGTAGTAACGAGTAGTGCAGTAAAATATCTTGGAGTTTGTGGGGGTGACACATATATTGACTGGGGAAACGGCCTGCTAGAGAATATTGGACAATTCTTGAGCCTTCGAACCCACTCGCCCGCACAGCAGAAAGCTTTCTGCTGAAGAATTTTCTTATGTTCTATTGTCAATACCTTATGCTCGAGCTCTTCTAACAATGCGCATGAAAAATCTCTTCTTACTGCTGTTTGGTTCATCATGGTGTCCCTTTATCAATGGGCAGTCGGTCAATTGTATTACTCTACCAGAGGGCTGCGATGCAGAAGCGGCTTTCACAAGCGGCGTCTCCAGCGCTATTGCGAAATTTGAAGATGGGCTCTTCTACGGCGGAAGCTCAAGCGAGCCGATCATTATGTCTACCGCGCTATATCGCGATGCTCTTGCCATGATATCTTACCGTTGCAGAGACGGCTCTACCCCTCCCCGCTTAGAGGGATCTATCATCCGGTTATATCTTCGGAGAGTCTTATCTTGTCCGAATCGCTGCGGCGGAGTCACACTAGCTACGGATACTAACTGCGGATTCGGTGTCATAATTGCGGAAAACGCTGATAGTATCGGTTGCTTTTCTGATGCAACTGATATAACCCCATCAGGTACATCGAGCGCAGCTGCGATGCCAACGATTAACCCGGGTTCTGGCGGATATTCGTACTATGGCTGCTATTCCGATGATGTCGGAGCAAGGGTGTTATCGAATACGTTTACCGATACGGACGATATGACTATTGAAGCTTGTTTGGATGCTGGTGCCGATTATAACTATGTGGGCGTTGAGTACGGACAAGAATGTTGGTATGGAAATACATTGGGTGGTACTAGCAATTCAGAATCCAGCGGATGTGAGATGACTTGCCCCGGAGAACCAAGCGAGCTGTGTGGTGGCGGTAATAGAATCCAGTTATGTAGGTGTATAAAACCGTAGCCTCATTTAGGGCCCGAGCATCTTATGCTAACATAGGTTTTCAAACAGACAAAAAGGATTCTTATGATCCGCCTGGTACACCGGATATAGGCACCTTCAATTCCAGGGGTTGCTATACGGACACTCCAGAACAACGGGGTTTGGAACATAGTTTCACCGATTGGGAGGGTATGACAGTCGAAGTCTGCATTGGCCTTGCCGAAGGGTTCAGGTACGCTGCCTTGCAATACTGGGGAGAATGTCATTGGGGAAACACTCTGGGGCCCGGGTCGGTGCCCGCGCCTTCGTCAGAGTGTAATTACCCATGCACCGGAAACTCAGCCCAAATGTGCGGTGGGGGGAATCGCATGAACCTTTATATTGATGACAAAGTCGAGGCACCATCCATTAAGCAAGGAATCGATCCTTGGACGTTGATTGGATGCAGGGTCGATAGTGCTGACCCTAGAGCTCTCGAGCACGTGGAAGTTGACAGCTCTATGTCCGTCAAAATGTGTCTGGCGTTAGCGGGGAGCTTCAGGTACGCCGCCGTTCAAGGCGGGAACACTTGTTATTGGGGAGACGAGCTACGAGGCTCGAATACAGCAGCGGATGAGAACCAGTGCAATACCATCTGCGCAGGCGAACCTGCCGATTTCTGCGGTGGAACCCTGAGAAATATTCTTTACGAAAACCTTGACTACGACTCTATTGATGTACCAGGGATGATAGTGATCTTACGAAATATGTGGTACCTGCAGAAATCTATCCAGACTCTTCTTGCCACATATATCGCTCAGAGGAATGCAGCCGCGTCGGTGGCTGTTCTTACTGGGACTTGGACACAATTATTGGCAGTCGCCGTATCCACTAGTAAGTAATAAGTGCGTATTCATTCACACTATATATAGCTATAGGGCACTGATATAAAACGTATTCTTGCAGTGCTCGCCAATATCCAACTTCAGGGGAGAATCCAGCTTGCCGCTCGAACTCTCCCTGCATATTTACTTCTGTATCTCGTTAATCGCCCGGTATGTCAACTACCCGATCTTGCGCTTCTTCGATTCATCCACCAAAAGCTAACCGGTCACATAGGATGCTCTGGCTCAATTCGAAGCGAGTGTACGCCTTCCACTTCTTCTTAGTCGTAAGTGTCTCAACTTCAAAGCTCCCCTAGCTACCTGTTATGCTTCTTAGAAATCGTTCTTCAGACTATCAGAGTTCGTTTGAAGAATTTTGTCAAACACCGAGGCAGAAGAAACTTTGAGCAACCAAGGGACAAATATTTGAGAGGATACTGACACTATGTATGCGTGTAGAACAGATCATGGAAGGACTATTGAACACTATCATAGCTATGGTTCAAATGAATCATCCCATCCGTCAGGACCTGACAGACGACTTGCCTGCTGTACGCTCAAATTCCTAAGATTGCAAGCCATTGTTTGCATTTTTGGTACCCATTAAAACTATACTTTGCTAACATTTACCCCATCGATGAAGATTATCACTAGTGCCAGTAAGTGATAACTTGATCCTTTATTAGATTACGGGAATACCAGCTAACTTTCCAACAGTTGTTGGTGTGTACGGCGCTCTTGCCTGGCATGAAGACCTCGCGAGTTTCGGGCCATCAGAGCCTGTTGACACTAGTCCACCTGATCCGGACGAAGCGGATCCAGACGAAGCAGATGACGACGAATTGGAAGAAGATCCTGAAAATCCAGAATTCCCCCATTGTCCTTGCGAATCCGAGAATTCATGCTCCGTGAACCTCCCAGATCGAAAGCTTGTGAGATCGGTAGAAGTCGAAGGGTTAAAAGAAAAATTAGCCCGCGAGCCCGCAGTACGTCCTCGAACCCTCGAGAAGCGTAAGTCCGGAGCTAGCTACTCGTTATCGACGTGCCCTGCTCTGCAATTCCGAGCTTTAGACTATCCCAGCTCCGGAGACCTCCTTAGAATCTACGCTGCTTACCAGTTGGTACCCACTCATTTCGACGTGCGTTTCAGTCAGCTTCTCAACACTGGGTTATGCACTTGGACGCTCAGCCGGTCTCTCCAGCGTATTCCCAAGACTCCTGGAACTCTAGCGCCCGCAGCTGAGTATGATACGGTAAAAAAATTTTAAATCATTCCAATGTTACAAAGTTTAAGTTGAGCTGATCAAACTTGTAGGAGCATGCCTTCGAAAACAGCATCATGAAGGGTTTCTTTGATTGGATACGATCAACGGGTTGTGCCCCGTGCAATGAAGACGCTATCGGACCAGGTATACGAGAAATGTTTTACCAGCCAAACGGGGATCCGATATCACGTTACAGATGGTATCCATTTGTGACTCTCATGAGAGAGCAGCTATCCTGGTACAATGATGCGTATCCGTGGGATGGATTCGTCGAAGATTTCTTTCTGTTGGAGAAACGTATCAATATTTTTAAGCATTCTGTCATAACACCGAATAAGAATCTCAGGGATAATAAAGGTAGGAAGACGCTGGAAGGTTGGATCCACCGGATTGGTAGAATCCAGACGACCTTTGCGTATATGAACCAGCTAGACGTTTCCTCTGCCTTTCTTCGAGTTTATTTCCGTATCAGAGGGGAATTGTAAGTTTTTCCTTCGCTTCTCCCCTGAGAATATTCGGTCCATGACTTTGCGCTGATATATTGGTTCGTCAAGTGGTAACTTTGATAATGACCGATGGGGGATTGACGTCCCGCCTCGTGCTGCGACCGGGTCTCAATGTTTAGCCGCGACAAGCGCGCCAACTGGCAGCGGATGGAATGTGAGGTTTTATTACTACATCCAATACATGCTGACCCAATGCGAGATAAAAATGGCGGCTTGGGTGCTGCGTGTGGTGACGAACCTGGAAAGAGAAAGGGATGCCCTTTGGCCGGTTGTTCCTGGTGGGCCAGTTCCGCAGGCTAGAGTGAACTTTGATCTCTGGTTGACGGTGATGCAGCTACCGAACGGAGGTTTGAACGTTAATGCATATAAATTCGACAGAGTCTTTTACCAGCATTTTCAATTGCCTTGAATCCAATTGCAATGGGATATTTTCTCTAATTATTATCGATATCAATGACATTTCTTCGAACAATTTCAGCCCATCAATGTAATTCTAGATTATGATACGTGAGAATGCGGTCGGTGACTTTAGATACCGTCCCCGTCGTCATCGGCATATTCAATCTTTTTATGTTTGCTGCGCTGAGTAATCGGGTATACCGGCCGCTAAAATCCACCAGTCTTCGCCGACGTTTTAGCGCGTTGTTTCTTTCGAGCTAACGTTATCGGAGCATCTTGAGAAATCTGTAGCGTTAATACAGCTGCCTTTTAAGTGCTAGTGTTGTTCAACTCGCGTACTCGCTAACCTTCTCTCAGCCTTAGCCCTATAATCCTTTCTTACCGGCATTTGGCCGTACGCTTCTTTTTTTCGATGATATCATTTTGATTACAAACGCCCCGCGGATTAGTAACGGTCCGTTTTTCTCACACCGATGGGTGCGTATTCCTATTTTGGTAACGTCGAGCTCACAAATCGGAAGCTTCGGAGATCATTCTATGAGGCAGCCGGAAGGGTGTGTATATATTAAATCATGTAATCCGGGGTTTGCGTGCGTAAGATCCTTGAGCTTGAAGGGTCCCATGATTGGAAATTCGGTTCTTTAGAGTTCCTCCGAGGAGTCATTTGGACTTATTTGAAGCGGGGAGAAAGGTATATAAAGAGGTTGAAGGATGGAACTGATCGGAAATATCATCATTTCAGCATAAGCTATTCAATACGCAACGAACATTCCAAAACAATTGGGAACTTCTAAATATCTATACCTCAGAACCGGATATACGTTACCTGCTCAAAAGTCTCATATTATATTTCCTCGAAAATCTTTATCTCGGAAATTCTTATAATCAGAAGCCACGATAGCGAGCCTACCAAACACCATACAACAAAGCTTCTAAAAATAAAGTCTTTTGAAGAAAGAAGAGCCATCAAAACAAAAGCCATGGGCTCCCACCACCATCATCGCGAAGAAACCGACCGTGACGGGCACAAAGGCAAACGGTCGCATGAAATCCTCGCCGGTGCGGCCGCATTTGCCGCATTCCGCGCCTTCGAATCCCACCAAAAAGCACAGGGCAAGCCTGTCTCTCATGGATTGGCAAAGGAGCTCTTAGCAGCTTTTGCAGCCGCCGAAGTTGAAAAACTGATCGAAACTAAAGGACGAGATAAATGGGACGAGTACAGATCGCGATCTAAGACTCGAGAAGAAGCAAAGGAACGAAGCCGCGAGTTGTACCGCGACCGATACGAGAATTCTAGTAGCGGAGATTATGAAATAGAGGAGGAAGATGGGTCTCACAGGAGGCACCATCGACATAGCAGGGTGATTGAAGAGCCAAGAAGATCACAAGAGAGCCTGAACAGACGTCGAGAATACGACGAGCAATACTACCACTGAATAGCCAATGATCATATGTAACGATGCGATACCCACTGTCTTTATAGCATAGCGACTTCGGATTACCTATCTCACTTTCCTTTTTAGCTTCTTGTAATATCATTTCTTAGCTTAGTTTAGAACTAGCCTTAAACTAATAGACGTTCGAGCTCTTCTCTCAACTACTCTGATCGTTTGCGTTGTGTCGTTGGTGCCGCATCAAAATTTATCAAGAAAATTTCTGTGCGACAAATGGGCAAAGCTCAAGCTTCAAACCTCACCTTCTCTCGTGCCCACTTGCGTCGACGTAGTTTCCTCTCAGATACGAACACTCAGCTCTCGCTGTTAAAACCGCTAAGATGGTCACAACCGTCTCCTCCGCAGCTCCTTCGAAGCCGACCATCCACCCTCCCCCACCTACACTAGACGAAGACACAATCGACGACCTGCTCTACTTCTCCCGTACCGGTGAGCTCGAAGACCTCCAAGCTACCATCGGGGAGCTGTCGAAATCGCAGAACCGCTATGCCCTCGAGATACCCGCCGCAGCAGTAGATCCGTTCAGTGGGAACACATGTCTGCACATGGCCGCAGCGAATAACCACGTAAACGTCGTCGAATATATTCTATCGCTGGAGGCACCGCCGCTAGCTACGCCCATCGTACATCCCGAAGTTTCCTCGACAACCGCGGGCGGAGATGCGGGGCTGTTAGCGACAACAGACACCACAGGAGAGGAGACTACGATACCCGCGAGCTATCTGCACAAGTTGTTGAATTTTCCGAATAATAGTGGTAACACGCCGCTGCATTGGGCGTGTTTGAACGGGCATATCGAGGTGGTCAAGGCTCTGGTTAAGGCTGGATCTGATCCAGGGGTTTTGAATGCGGCAGGACACGACTGTGTGTATGAAGCCGAGGTGAACGATAAGAACAAGGTTGTGGAATGGGTGCTAGAGTATGCCGAGGGGCTAGACAGCGGTGTCGGAGTTGTGGGAGAGGATGAGAGGAAGGAAGATGAAGGGAAGGGCGACGAGGAGGAACAGGATAATGCTGACGTTCTGAGGGACGAAGGAAGCCACCATGAAAGCAAAGAGGAGGGGAAGGAGGAAGGCACCGATATCGCTATGGAGGGGTTGGATTTGGAGGAGAAAGAACCCACTATACGGTGAGTGGATATCGGGAATAGCAAATAAATTATAGACACAAATGGAATACAAAAACATTTGAAAACGAGTCTGCGACTGGCACTAGGCGTAGATGTATTCGTGCAGTCGATATACTCGAGAACACCATCCTCGTTGGCCCACGTGAGAGAATGGCATATACATACAACTGAGTATTCACGTTATCTACCTCCGCAGCCTAGATTTGTAGTCTCGTGGGCTCGTTAAACGTGTTGTGATGTTGCACAAGATAATGTGCACACATTCAACGTCGCTCAACACGCTTCTGCTGATGCTGAGTTCGTCTGATAAGTCGCAAGAGGCTCTCCCCGTCGACGATGACGGGCCCGGTCGTATTGCAATTGCTCAACCAATGGCTGCCGTTTTCCCAATGAACCCTCGCCCGCCCAGCCCTTTGCATGCGGTGTCTCGCTTGTTTTGGTGCATGTTTGACCTTTTTTTTTTTCCTGTGCAGAGTTTTCCGAATTGAATCGGAAAGCCCCTTTGCAAGGAATTCGAAGTGGTAAAGTCCAGGGCAAGGTGCGTCATTGCCTGCTAGGGTGGTTTATGTGATAAGAGGGTTGGGGAACTGGGCGACTGCGACGAGCAATTCACGCTTCCCATCGCTTCGATTCTTTGTTTCAATTTACCAGATCTTATTCTTCGTCTATACCCTCTCATTGGCAGCGCAGTGTTTTTTTTTTTTGAAGACAACGGATGGAAGACGCCTCAAGGTCGACAATCGAGTAGAGTGTTGCGCTTGATATCGCCGTCAGGGATGTATTGGAAGGACAATCGGTTTCCTGTTCGGCTATGAAGTTCGCAAAGTATGATCATGTTCAAGCCTCTTCGTTACGCAACTTTCTTTCTAACTTTTAGTCGCGTGCGTTCCAAAGGCAATTGGAAGACAATCTCGTCCCTGAATGGCGGATCAAATATTTAGATTACAAGGTACATCGCTCCTCGCGCTTCTCTAACGCTGGAGTTAATCAATAAATCTATTATAGGGGGCGAAGAAGAAGCTCAAGGCCGTTCGACGCGCGATACGTAACGCTGAGGCTGCCAGCGCATCTACTCTCGGGTACCCGTCACCTCACATCGCGGCCGGTATCGCTCATCGATTTCGTTCCGGATCGGTTGCACGTTCCGCAACTTCGTCGTTACAACAGCATCTCTCACCGACAGGGGATGGCCGTCGAAAGTCCACTACCGACCCTATCTCCGGTACACCGGCGTCGAACGGGCTCACTCCGTCTCCAGCGGCCAATGCGACACCCGGGAAAAGAAAACAAAGCGAGCGAGCCGTTGTCAGTATCAAGGAAGATGAGGATGAAGACGAATTCGATAGACGCAAGTCTCTCACTCGGAGAGGGGCGTTAGCGGAGCCCGACTCGTGGAAGGCGGCGAGGCAGGAGGAAAGCGCTGCTGAAGAGAGAATACACCTCAATCCGTCCCCTTCGACAAACCGGTTAACTGCCGCGAGCGGTGGTTATGGCTCGATTTCACCCAGCACCGATGTTCCTGCACGGCCGGCTACCACCATTGCTATACCCAGCCGACCTTCGCTCCCCCCGGAACTCGATCTTCCAGGACCCGCGCGACCGCTTGAAGAGCATCCTTCACCGATCTTGCGACGTACACGTACTTACGACGATTCTATATCTTCAAAAGGTGAAGCGGTTCCCAAGGGTCAGCGAACACCTCGGTTCGCGATACGGAGCATTGATCCTGCAAACTCTTCACCCCAAACTGTTCTCCCGACAGATGACCAAGGCTTAGAACCACCGAGAGCGCAGAGCGCAGATATACCGCGAAGCACTAGTCACCCGATATTTAGAAATGTATTTGGTAACCTTCGCCGCCGTGTGACCGGCCGACGTACTTCTCTTCCCAACATACGCAATGCACAAGTCTACCTGGAGATGACCGAGGATGCTCAAAAGGAATTTTTCAATTACCTCGCCGCCGAACTTCAAAAGATTGACGAATTTTACGAAACCAAGGAGACGGAGGCGAAGGAAAGGCTGGCCCGGATCGAGCATCAGATATCCATCATGACCCGTAATCGGATATTGGAGAAGGAGCGGGAACGGCAAAAGGCTGCAGATGGCTCTGCAACCCCAACATTTGATTGGAAGCACCCCAAAGGCATCGTGACTGGGACTGTCCTTCAGGTCAAAAAGCGGATGTCATTGGACACTAAGAACGGGCACGCTAAGGGCGCCGTCAAAAATCCCATGTCACCCGATGATTCTGGTATCCGACCTACGATCGCAAAGTTAAGTACCGCAGCGCTCGAGGCGGCAGCTGGTCCAGCACAACCGAATCATCGTACCACCACGGCATCTTCGCTCGACGATTACACTCGGCGGACGGAGACCCAGCACGTTCGTTATAAGACTGCAAAACGTAAACTAAAAGCTGCAATGATAGAATACTATCATTCACTAGAGCTGCTCAAATCATACAGTCTCTTGAACAGAGAAGGTTTCCGCAAGATTCTCAAAAAGTTCGATAAAACCGCCCACACTCACATTGCAAACAAATACATTGAAGAGAAAATTTTATCCGCAAGTTTCTCCAGCAGCGAAAAAGTAGAAAAATTAATCGCTAAAACAGAAGACATATTTGCAACCCACTACGAGAAAGGCCGAAGAAAACATGCCGTCGAACGATTGAGAACTCGAGAACACAAACGGCCTGCTACGGGGGCTATGTTCCGAGGTGGTTATTGGCTGGGCATGGCAATACCGCTACTGATACAGGCGTTATACGAAGCATATTATAGGTTAGAAGATGGGTATGGGATGCGACACGACAGTCAGGTCAGCTTTATGCTGCAGATTTGGGCTGGTTTTGGGTTCCCGATCATTTTCATGTTGCTGTTTAGTCTTTGCTGTCGAGCCTGGGTTGAGGCGAGGATCAACTATGTTTTTATCTTTGAGTTCGATACGCGGAACAACTTAGACTGGAGAGAACTGATCGAGGTATGGCGTTCCAATATATATACGGTAAATGAGACTCAAAGCTAACATGTTGGTTATAGCTTCCTTCGATGTTTGCATTCATTCAGACTGTTCTGATGTGGTTTTCATTCTCTACGTTTTGGGGCGACGGATTCGATAGGATTTGGTTCCCCCTCATTTACGTAGTTATAGTTCTCCTCGTCATCCTAAATCCTTTCAAGTTTGGTTACTTTCATAGTCGAAAGTGGCTCCTTTACACATTGGTGAGCCGCTCTCTGTTAGGACCCCCATCACTGCTTATCGGCTAACAATGTTGATCGCAAGTACCGTCTCGTCTGGGCTGGTTACTATCCGGTTGAGTTCCGTGACTTCTGGTCTGGCGATATATTTTGCAGCATGACATATACCATCGGCAACATCCCGCTCTTCTTCTGTCTATGGTCACGAGATTGGGATAACCCTTCGCAATGCAACTCGTCTCACTCCCGGCTCCTCGGATTTTTCACCTGTCTACCGTCGATCTGGCGTTTGCTGCAATGTTTCCGTCGTTACTACGATACGCGGAACGCATTCCCGCATCTGGCCAACGGGGCGAAATACAGTTGCGGTATTCTGTACTACATGACTTTGAGCATGTGGCGGCTAGATCAAGATGATCATAAGATCAAAGCAGCTTTTATTCTCTTCGCAGCTATAAACTCGCTATATACGTGTGAGTCTGGATACACCGTGTTTCAGAAATACTATACTAATCAAAGTATTTGTTGACAGCCACGTGGGATCTTTTGATGGATTGGTCTCTGTTGAACTGGTACGCGCCATCTCGATTACTGCGCACGGAATTAGCCTTTCGAAGACCTATCGTGTATTATCTGGCCATGGTCATCGACCCGGTTATCCGATTTAGTTGGATATTTTACATCATATTTGTCAACGATATCCAACATTCAGCTCTATTGAGCTTTATTGTTAGTCTCACGGAGCTCGGGAGACGGTTTATCTGGTGTTTCTTCAGGATGGAAAATGAACACTGCACAAAGTACGCGGAATCTTGTCTTTTTTTATCCCTCCCTCATAAAAACCCGAAAGCTAACATGATCTTGCCCACAGTGTCAATAAATTCCGCGCTTATAAAGACGATGTTCCGTTACCGTATGACGTTCCATTCCCGACTCTCCCATCCTCCCGACCACATCATACCTCATCCTCCAACCGAACCCCAAAATTCACCGCAGAAACCCGAATAACAGGCGTAGAAGCCCGCGTCGACGAAGAAATCGCAGCCGTAAGCGGCGGTTTACCCCCCTTAACAATCGGCAGACGCGCGAGTCTAGTCGTCTCAGTACCCGCGACCACCACCGGCGGAACAGGAATGAACCAGATAACACCTAGCACCATCGAAACAGGTGGCGCCACAGTTCCAGCGACGACTTCGAGGAGAAGACGGTCGAGTGCTATGTCTATCCTTCCGGAACGAACGCCCTTGTTGAGAGCGTATACCGCCGCCACGACCGCGCACGCGCAGGATTTCGAAAGGAAACGACCGCCTACGAGTGCGACTGTTGCGGAAGAACCCAGCGATTTATCTTCGAGTGCGCCGGGGAGGTTTAGGGGATACATCGGCTCTGCAGCTATCTACGACGACGACGACGACGACGATGACGACGATAGCGAGAGTGATGAGGATAGACGAAAGATGAGATACGATGGTGATGGAACCGGAGGAGAAAGAGGAGGGTATGCGCCCAGCTTGGCAGATGATGCCGTGGAAGGAATGGCTGGATTGAGTTTGAGAAGGACGAGAACTGGAGGGAGAGGTGCTGACGATGATGCTGCGGGAGATGGTAACGGGATCGTTACTCCGACTGGGTTTAGAGGCACCAGCGCAGTTTTGAGTCCCTCGATCGTTCCGCAGCAGCAGCAAGGAGGGGTTAGTCCTGGTATCGGACCTTCCAGTAGACAGGCTTACGCGGGGAGGGATTATGAGAGGAACAGAAAGCGGGGAGGGAGTACTGGGAGTAAAGGTGTGAAATGATATTTGGACAGCATGATTAAATTTTTGAGGAAGGATGTCTTTTGTTCTTGCTTTTAGCAATATGTCATGCTTGAACGTCTTGTGGTTTACCTATTTGCGTTATAGAGGGAGGCTAGTTGAGGAGTTGGATCGATTTGATGTGTTTCGAAATCTAGTTTAATTTATATCATGGCCTTTCAGTGTTCTCTACTAGAAACCCGATTCAATTTCTTCGGTTCGTTGTTCTGTGATAGATTGGAATATGCAAACCCTTCAAAAGTACACTTGGCCAAGTGTTCAACTGTCGCATTAATCGAAGTCTTCAATGCAAATTCAATGGGGGAATGGATACCCGCCATTCTTCAAGCTAATCTAATTTGACAGGACAGGCCACGATCCGTGTAAGATGATATTAAACGGGAGGAGAGGATAAAATCCAGAACGATCATGTTGCCGTCAGACGAAAATGGTGAGAGACTTGGTCTATTTTCACTATCGTCATCCTGTATAGGGGGAATGGGGAGGAAAGGGAGTTCGATGTAACGCTAAGGGGTACACATAGTCATGCTAAAATAAATGAATTCTCAGGGGAAATGGTAATGGTAAATAGGCCTCCTTTGTGAAAAATGGCAATGCTTCGTAATAGGGTGTGGCCGATTGATTTAGAGGGAACCAAAGGGAAAGTAAAACAAGAAAAGCGAAATGGAAAACGTCAGGTCATCATGCAATGACTGCTTGACCTACTCATTCGAAGTAGATTGGATAACACTCATGACTTTTCTTTCCAGCCTAGTTGGATTTTGAGGCCTGTTCGTGACAAAAAGTAGCAAATTTTGAATACCAATGCATGAAATATACCGAAGAAATGTTGTTCAAGTCAAATATTAGAAAACTTTTATGTCATTCAAGGATGAGGGTTTCGGACCCAGAATCCGTTGACTAATAACAAAATTAGCGGATATGTCTAATTCTGTAAGATATGGGAACGTACCATCTTTGGAAAATTCACAAAACCATCGTTTGGACCCTTGTTCAAGCTCTCGAACACAAAAAGTGTCCATGAATAGTTTGAGCATCGATTTCGTGACTCCAGGACATCTAAAATAAAATTAAAGCATTAGAAGATGATACCGGACTTTTAAACCAAACAGGCCTACTCACTCTCTCTTCAATCCCTCCAG
Source organism: Dactylellina leptospora (assembly GCA_036971365.1). Taxonomy (NCBI): domain Eukaryota; kingdom Fungi; phylum Ascomycota; class Orbiliomycetes; order Orbiliales; family Orbiliaceae; genus Dactylellina; species Dactylellina leptospora. The sequence goes on along the minus strand of JAJTUC010000022.1, from coordinate 240,814 downwards.
CATCGCGACTTTTGTTAGGTCGGTTCCTACTATGAAATCGACCAACTTAGAGAGTATCATTTGAGAAGCAACACCGCAGCAGTCGAGGCCATGGAGTGTACTGAAGGCGAAGAATTGGACAGTTGAACTCAGCCCCAAGGCGAAGGCAAAGTCATGGTTGGCAACCATCTCAATAGTGGCGGATTTAAGAGGTTCTGTATTTGCTTGCTCAGGTGTGATTGTGCGATACGGATCCGAAAGTCGAGGGTAGAGCTTGGCCAGATAATTGGCATTCGGCGAGCGCTCACGACTAGGCCACTCGCGAGAAGCGAGGATCGCCGGTGGAACGGATGCACCGGGATTGCCTTGGGTGCTAGATTGGCTCTGGGTGGCCGATGAGCCTGCCATCGGCACTTGAGGTCCCGGGGGTTGAGATGGCCCGGGACCGCTCTCAAGAGGGTTTAAAACGGCAAGAGGGCTAGAGACAAATCGCTGGTTAGCATCAACGAAAGATATATTATGCGCTGTTTGGCGCACACCATGATGTTGGCATTGTGCACGAGCATCCTCAAATGGCAGGAGAAACTGACGAGAATTGGAGGATCCCCAAAAAGGGCGACGATGCCCTTGACATTCGTCATTGGGAGGGGATAATCCGCCCCAGGCACAAATGGTGGAAAATCCACCACCTGGCCGAGATACAAGCAGGTGCCTGGTCTGGGTACATTGGGGTTCCACCCCAATGCAGAGTCTTTGTTATAAAGACTCTGCATTGAAGTTGGTCCCCTACTTGGGATATATGGGGAAATTTGGGGTGGGCCACAATGGCCGTAAGGATGAAAAGAATGTGTAGGTATGGAAGTGTGCCTGTACCTTGTGAAGTTGGTGGTATTGTTGGTGTGGAGGTGATGAGATGGGATCAAGGGCCGATTAGGCGGTCGTCCTGGAGGAAGAGCTTGTCTCTTCTTCTCCGGTGGCCAGTACTTGTTACTAAGTGGATCAATTGGAGTTACGTGGTTGACGACACCATCGAAATCCGCTTTTGGAAAAATGATATATAGTCAGCTTGAATGCCACAGAAAGGGTAAAGAGACATATAAGATATTGCAGACTCACGAACTAGCATCCTCAATCTGTATTTCTCCCACTCTTCAGATTTAGGACATTCATCTTCCCACATCAATCCGGAGGTAGCTGGAATCAATGGACCCAAGACCGTGTTACGTTTTTTGAGGAGATCTTCAGACTCATCCTCGAGGAAGTCAAGCATCTCATCAGGACTACCGATGTCCATAGGGTCTTCATCTTCCTCGCTCATTAGTTCCTCCCCGTCGTCATCTGGTTCTTGAATCCACTCAGCCTCAGAGTCATAATCGTAGTCAATATTTGGAAGACTCTTCTGGAAGGGATTTCTTCCCTTAAGGAGACCAGACGTCTTGGGAATTCGCGTAAACGTGCCGCGGTACGCTGGTCGAACATCTTCTGCGTATTTGAGTGTCTTTCTCGCTAGCGATTTTAGGTGTGTTAAATAGTCCTTATTATCTCTTTTCTTTTCACCAAAGAAATTTGGAACAGGACCCGGTGACGAGTTCAACCCTGCAAGGATCTCTTTTGTAGATAGCTTTGGCAGATTACCCCTTTTAATACGCTTAGCAGGGGGTAAAGCGAATGCATCGTCGAAATAATATGCGGGAAGGGGATGGGGAACCTCGAATTTGGGAACATCGACATCCATTGCCTCGCCGCACTGAGGGGGTGCTTTGAGAATGAATCGATCCATTTCTTGACAGATGTACCTTGTTGCAGCCTCATCCTTTTGGAAGCTATGGGGAGGAGCAACCACGACACCGTCTCTGACAAAGAACGGATGGAAATACTTGGCAAAATCTGACTTCTCAGGTTTGTCGGTCATCTCAACCTCCGGGGCGGTAGCAACAGTCACAGAAGGAGCCACTGGGGGTTTAGACTGGACTTCACTTGCAACTTTGGGAGTGATAGACGTTACAGGCTGAATGGCATCTTTGTTTGGCGTTGGAGGAGCTGTCGATTTAACAGACGCGGCAGACGGTCCTTTTATAGAGAAAAAAGAATCCATGCGTAGCTGGGCCTATACAGGTCGCCATGAGTAAAACACGTCCACCAGAGTTAAAGAGTATTTAAGAACTTACTCTATCCTTCTTGGCTTTCTCTTCTTCCTTTCTCACTTTCACCTCTTCCTTCTTCAACTTATCAGCATCTTTTTTAGCTTTCTCTTCATCACGCTTAGCTTTCTCAGCAGCCTTTTCAGCTTCCTTCTTCGCCTTCTCCTCATCCTTGAGCTTCTTTTGCTCTTCTTTTTCGGCTTTCTAGGATTTACAACATTGTCAGAATCGATTGCGCCACCAAGACAGAGAGATGAAGCTCGAGAAGAGAGGTTCCATACGAGTCGGGCCTTTTCTCTATCCTTTTCCTCTTTCTCTCTTCTCTTCTCTTCTTTCTCTTTCTCCTTTTCGGCTTTTTCTTCGGCAGTCAACTTCATCCTTTTCTTAGGCGGCGGAGCTGAAGGATCGTTATTCCCGTTCAAGCCAAGGGTCGACATCTTGCTCGTCGTTTCGGTATCAGGGAGTGCGTCGTTGGGGGTCGGGGTAACGGATCTCCTTTCAGGTGGAGGCGAAGGTGGGGCAGAGGAGAGAGGACTGCTCGGCTCAACCGTATGACGGGCGGTCGTGAGCAGGTCGCGTGGAGGATCGGTAGCCATGATGAATGGATAAGGAAAAGACTATGCGACAGCGGCTGCCGTCAAGAAAGCAATAGGATATGATGGGATAGCTGCGCACGTGGGAGGTCAGATAGCGCCTATCGATAGAGCCGGACTGTTTCGAGCAACGGATTGGAGCTTGCCTTGTGCGTCTAGCGGGGATTCAAAGAGTTCTAAGGAATCGACCAGGCCGACGGATAGGTGGGGATAACAGCGGTAGTATATGACGCTGGCGGTGGTGTTTGGGAAAGGTGAAGTCGAGGAGATGTCGTCGGTCTGGTTGTTTTGAAAGTGTCGAAGATGCTTGCAACAGCAGGAAGACGCGCCCGACTGGCCGCAGACCCTGCCAAGCTGCCCAATCTACGCGCACCAGAAAAGGAGGCTGTCAACACACATTTTGCAACAGCACCGCCGTAGTGGCTAACATTTTACTCTCGAGCACTCTCTGTTCGACATTATATACGAATGAGATCGCTACCAGGTGGTGATATCGGCATTTGAGCTCCATAACCAATGTCGAAGAGGGATATCTTCTTGTGCAAGGGTTATCTCATGACATCTCACGACAAATTGTTCCCAAACCGGGACGCTGTAGCCATCAGCATGCTATACCATGATATATCTACTAGCACCAGTATTACACAGAATGAAGCTTCGATAGAACCAGTCTCGCAGCTGATGAATTATGAATTACATGCAGAAGTGACAAGCTTAGGGTGGCCAAATCTTGCCATTCGCTAGTTAATATATGGCTTTAGTTGACAGGCTACCCAGAAATCCCAAAATAGAAAACCCCATATATCCGTAACGCCCCCAACATGACAAAACTTTTTTCTCCTTACTTTTACACGACTTGCCTTACGAATATGTCGTCAACCGCAATCTGGGCCCTATCGCAAGTCACTCCAGTCGCGCATTTCGCCAATAATGCAACATCCAGATTGACATTGGCATCTTCCCCTGTATTGAACTGTATGCTTATCCATTTCCAACCGCTACTCCTTTGAGATGCGGGCAAAGCCATCGAATTCGCAGCCATACGCTCGCCGTTGCGGTAAACCGCAATTTGTGCTGTCAAATCGAAGTTTGCATTGGTGAGCTTCTTAACGTAGTAGCCATATTCATATAGGGTGTTAGGATTAAGTGCGAGCGACATGTCGGGATCCGTATATGTCTCAAACCACGAGAGACTTGTCGTCAAAGGATGGAAATCAACTTGTCTATATGTTCATGTTAAAATCATCAATATTCCCTCTAGATTGGCATCGGGGCCACTTACAAGTATTTGGAACCGGAATAAGCAGTGCCAGGTCCTCCAGTTATGGAATAGTCCACTCCGCCACCAGAGTTCTCAGAATCGAAAAGCCAATTCAGTGTTCGATCTGGAGCTTCGAAGCCATTCTGATAGGAAGCTGTTGTTTGTGCCTCGAGGACCGCAACCGTCGTTACAGCAGTCGAAACAGGTCCACCACTCGTCGATGTTAGATAAGTGAATGTCTTCGTTCTGCGATTATACTAGGTCAGCGGGTAGGGCTTTTCAAAAACAGGTCGAGATCCATACACCGGAGTTAGACAGCATGATGCAGCTGATGCCGCAAGTTTCGCTGTAGAGACGATAGAAACCTGACGGCCTCGAATCTCAGGAATTTGAACATGTAGTCCTGGATCCCTAGATGCTGCAAGTAATGGTGCAAAGAGTAGTAGTATTCGAAGTGCCATTCTAATGAGGTTAAATTTCTGTTTCTCAAGAAGAAGAATTCTTATCCACAACCCTCATCAAGCAATCTTTAAATACCGCGGAGTGAAGCCAACGTATATTTATGTCCTCCTGCCTTAGTTCCATAGTTCATCTCCACCCATGAAAGCGTCAAGAAAATTTAAATTGGTAAATCAAAGCGGGAGTACGGATTCTATTTATGTGCTTGTATATGTCTCCAAGGGGAGGGCAGACCAGGCGAAATCTAGTATCTTTGAGCGCAGGTGGGTGCCTTACAGGCTGTACTTTAAAGTGAACCAAGGTCAAGACTTTTAACCCAAAGCTTTGCAAAGTTGCAAGTGTGGTCCGAAACTGGTCTTGTTACCATCATAATGTTCTGTTCACATCGGCAATCTTATCAATTTCCGCTGGTCTAACAAGCCGCCGGGGCGATGCGGACGCGCCGTATCCTTGCTGAACTGTCCTAGAACCTCCTCTTGGCCCATACCTGCCAAGCGCGCCCAGAGAGAGGCACAAGAGCGCTCATCTCGATTTTCCTTAGGAAACATCACGATTGACATCAATTGCAATATCAATGAGGCCTCCAGCCTCTCTAGTGCCTCCTGACCACAGGGCCAAGCACGGAACTCTACAGGATTTTTAGCTTAATTTGGCGCATTGCGGGCGCAAGTCTTTCGTATCAGCACCGCAGCCATGCGCAAATCCGGCACAGCTGGAACTTTTCGCACAAACATTTAAACATGGAACCGAATATTGTGTTTCGCAAGACTCTTCCCGTTAAAGTAGGCTTCGGTGCCTGGTATCATGGCGACATAAACATCAGTTGGCTAGTATTTGCTGGTTACATGTCCTCATTTAGCTATAGCTACTTAGCTAAGTAGTTATTCCGAATCACTTGTTGCTCGAGCCCAGACATCTGCAGATGAGCCCAATAGTATCCAGTTCATAGGGATCAACCACCGATGAGTACGTCCGGACGTCCTCGTTCGCTACCATACAAAGCATGTGTTTGTTGTAATTATTTAACTCGTTGCTAACTGTGTCCTGTCATATCTTCCTTAAACTGCGCCGCTAGTACTGGCCAGTTGTCATGCTGGTGTTTCGTGTAACTGTGGCCAACACAACATTTCCAACACCTGGTTAAGAAGTGTCGCATTCTGACGTTGGGGACAAACTATCCAGCTTGCTAAACTTGGTCCATTGTGATATCGATAGGTGCTACTCCCGAGTAAATCGTCTGGGCGGACTCGGTTTTCAAATGTACATTGATAAAACGCATAACCAGAGGTGGTGATGCCAAAGCACTAACCAGTCGGCGTAATTCAAGCAGACCGAGGCAGTGTTATAACGAATCCCATGGGGTCCGGATCTGTGGGCCCGCGTGTTCAGAAATGACAGGAGGAGGTGGTGGTGGTTGAAAGCTGTGTTCATATGATTCAAAAAGTGATACATCAATTCATAAGCGTCGTGCTGTTACACCTTATAGTCATGGTTCTTAACGCATTAATATGCACATAATATGCAATCGAACCTTAAGGTTAGGATCCAACTTAACTACATTCACTGGTGCCGATTTCGAGAATATTTGACGAGATGCCGGAAGTAACTCGCGTCATAGTGTTAGCCTACTGCCTAGCTCGTTAATCTTATCTGAATATCTTAGGGTTAGAGCGAACTTCGAAATAATTGACAAGGATGGAGAACAAGCGGGTTAAAAGCTGAACCCCCCATTGTGCATGCCAATGCAGCACTCATGCATGCATATACACAATCATTTAATTACAATATTAGAAAGTTATATCTGGATAGATACGCGATCATTTACCGATAATCGGGTAGAAAATCCTATTTAACACGCACGTTTAATATCTGACGGTGGATTCCGGGATAACATCCATTTGGCAAATGACGATTAGAATACCTCCAAGAAAGCAGTCAAACTACCTTCAATCCTTACACACCGCCTATAACCTTTACATCTGAGCTATAAATTAAATCACACTTCCTGACTTCGGCGTCGGACGACTGCTTAAATCGATATTTATACCAAACCCAAGGTTCTGACAGTCAAAAACTACGAAAGATACTAGTAAATGCGTAGTATAGTACGCATACCCTAGGTGCACCATTGGATCCAACTGAAGAGCTATGATCGCGGTGGGAATTGTATCACTTTTATTAGTAGTAAGGGTTTTCTACCTATGATCGTGATCACTACGCTTCAAATCTACTCAAAGGTCCACACGTGCCTTAACGAAGACCAAAAGACCTCCCTCGGAAAGGCACACGAACTACCTTGAGCCAGTTCTCATACATAAATTCAATTTCAAGCCTCCCGGCCTAGTTCAAAGGTGTAAACACTTAAAACTAATAGAACAGATGGCACTCAGGTCGCTTGTTTAACATATATAATAAAATTGACACACTTATGAGACTCACTCATTGAACGTTTGCCTGAGAATAATGGTCTAATAAAAGACTACAGCGTTGATCAAGCAGAACCCAGCATTCGTTAGCCACAAGGGGGTTCTTGTTTTATACAGCTAACGTCCAAGCTTGGTGATGTTAAAAATAGCTAAATAGCTGCCAGATGGTCTTCGAAACAAACAATCTTTACGGGTCGGCAGCGACATCCTAGCGTAGAAAAAGTCGTCAGATAATCCCATTTTCCCTTACTAGATCTCGTAATTCTTGAGCCTTCATCTGGTTTATGGTAAGTAAACGTCACAGAGGGATTCTTGTCTTGGTAGCCACGTCGCTATAAGATACTAGAAACATATCTCGTGTCGTATTTTGACCCGCATATTATATAACATCAGGAGTTTTATGATATGCAAGTAAATATAGAAGACGAGATCTCTGACGATCACGCAGTTAAGCGACTCTCATCTTAGCCAATTATAATATAAGCGATAACACCTTAAGATGTATATTTATAATAGCTCTGGTAATTGCTATGACTTGGAATCTAAATGTTGGGACCAATGGGACCAATAATATTATTATAATGGGGTGCAAAACCAATACAGAGTGCGTATGATATTAATTAGTATGCATATGAAGATCCTTAGTTATATAACTGAAGTTGCGGTTCGCCTAAGAGCCATCACGAACTCCATACCAGCAGGAAATCAGACAAGATTCTTAAGAACTATTTTGAAGACTGTCACCAATCCCGAAGTGTTGATGTCTACAACGAGAATGGGAAAGAAGCATAGTCTCTGAGTCGCTGATGAGCGATTGAGCCAGAACGGTAATGATTAGATTGAGTCTTTGAACCCAAGTCTACGTACTTTAGGATTATTATATCTTAGAGACAGATGGAAATTAATTTGGGATTTTTATATACAATATGATAGTTTAATGTCAGTATTCTGCTGATTGCATTAAAAAATAATTCACTTTTACGTTGGTCCACTATTCCGAAAACGCCCTTTACGATGGAAAACACCGATAATGTACAATACTTTTAGAGTGCGGCGCAGCACTGAAGCGTCGCTATTCTCCACCTTCAACTCCACGAAAGACTTTTGACTGACTGCAAAGAGAGAAGAATCGGGTTAGCCAGAGTGTTCCGCATGTAGATTGTGTTGTATGGCTGCAAAGACTTTTATCTTACCAACAAAGAAATAGGTATCACGACTAGTGGAGGACCGAAGCCTCCGAGAAATAAGTGATTTTTGATTGTGGGGGGATTTCGAAACTCTCGACCGGAGCAGACACAGAGTATCCTCCTCATATTGCTCTTTGCAATAGCGAGAATAGAAGAGGATTCTGGACACTGGCGCTCTCTAGTCTTTCCCGAGGAGGTTCGATGGGGCTTGAAACTGGAGTGGGACAAGATTGTATCGATGAGATGATACTATTGGAGATAGCGACTTGATATCGAAAGGAAGCGATCGCGGTGACATCGGGGATGGAAGAAATGGACCATCTTCGTCGGAGAACCATTTTGGCTGTGTATTTTGTTAGAACTGTGGAATGTGTGGTTGGGTTTCCTGGTGTCTAAGCTTACATATGAAATGTGTTTATTTTATCTCACTGATAAGGATGCTTTGAGCCTTCTAACAACCAACTTGCCACGAGGAACACGTTTTGCGGAGATTGATGATTGAGTAAGTTGGGAGAGCGAAACTGAACGAAATGTGATTAGATCAAATAGTCTGTGGTACCTTTGCGGGAGACATGTCTCATAACTTATATTTCGAGGGAGGGCGGAATCGGATGGCGGATATGGGGTATGGGGAAGACAGATCCGGCCTAGAATTTTAGCACGTTACAAGATAGGCCAGGTTAATCCGGTCTTCTGCGGGAAAAACATCGACGACCGTAAATTGTATTGAGCCCCCGGCTGAAGTTCAGAATGGGACGCAGGAAAATTTTCCCTCTGCAGTGGCAATGCCTATGGCTTAGCCAGAATGCCGTCGCTCGCCAAGGTTCCCAAACCTTGCGTTGTAATTGATTGCACGGGATCAAAAAAGACCGCATTGATCAGGCATTGAGCATGTCGGGAAACGTTGCTTCACATCAGGTTTTCTTTTGCTATCAAAGCTTTTACTCCATAATCTCTCCGGGACTAGCTCGTGGAAGGGCTACTGGTTCTTTGTGCTGAACAGGGCCCACAGGGATATTGATGTGGAGACAATGTCCAAACAAGTGCATGAATGTGATACTTCTTGCGTTATAAAGGCTAAGTGCCGGGGTGCTTGCTCACCAGCAATCGAAAATTCTGATCGAAGTTTTCCCACTTGTGAACTCCGTACGCACAGTTATTAACTTGCGTCCGCTTTTATCCTTCTCCATAAGAAAAGGCTCATATACTCGATTTTCCAATCACGCTTGGGTATATTGTAAAAGCATTGATTATCCTTTTTTTTTTTTCTTTCTAGAATAAACTGATTGCTCGCTTCAATTACCGTATGCGTGTGTGGTACGGTATGCCGCTTTTGATAGACTTATACGAATCCGCGTGAGGGTCACCTGTTTTCTGGAAAGTCACCAAGTGCTCAGGCCTTGGCCAGAGCTTCTCCACACATTCAGTCCGTTCACAGTCGAATTTGGAAAATCGTATCCAAGTCAAGTCCGCACTGGAGCACAGACAGTCAATGTCTGACATGAGGATAGTTTTGTATCATTGGTTCCTAGTTTCCAATTTTACAAGTTCCATCGTGGTTGTCGGGATTCCTTCCGTCACTGCTGTCAAAGCGCCAGAAACATTTCTGGTCCCAACGCACAGGTAGGTGGACGCTCAGACGAAACATCATTGCATTGTTCATGTGCGCCTTCTAGTTGCATCTAGAGTGTTCATTGGCCAAGGAATATTTTTTTCTCGGCCGTGATTCACATTCTGCCCGGGCTAGGTCAAATCCCCTTTATAGGACGGCTGATGGTGATGAAGTCGTGAGGACCTAGAAGCTAGCAGATTTATGTTTTAGCGAATTATGGGGTATTTGAGCTTCTCTAGTTCGAAAGATTGGGTTAGGCTTGCGTTTTCAGAGCCCTGCAGGATAGAGACGAAGTTTTCCCGTCCCAGGAGTTGGTATTTTGGACTACGGTATTCAAGATTTTCGGTTTGATCTATCCATGAAAAATGACCACTTGACTAAGAGACTCTGGCCTTGACCCTGTTGCACGTTGCGGGGTTGAACTCTCGAGATCGACGAACAACCATCCATCGAAGCGAGAATGCGGGGTACTAGTATCTCGGAGAACAAGACTCCATAGAAGTCTAAAAAGAAGCTAACGGGTAAAATTCATGCTCCACCGAAAACTCTGCGGGGTAAAGCTTTTCGATGAGGCGTAGCTCTTCAGACTTTCGCTGTCAAGTTTTACTCGTCGGCGCAAATCCTATATGCATGTTGGTGTCCATCTGACCAGAGATTCAAGCGTTTTAGCATCACAAAGCTATGTCGCGCTTTTGACCAATAAACTCTCATCAAGTGGACCCCACAAAGCACAGGGCATTTTACGCTAGGAGCTCATTATAAGATCCTCCAATCAATTGGAACACCGGGGAAAACTTAATCCGTTGGTGCGTGAACTTAATCGCTATGGTTAGTCACTTTTCCGTCAAGGAAAAATTGACACCAAGTAAAATATCAGGTTGAAAAATGCAATAGTCTTTCCCTGTATCAAAGTCAGATTTGTGGCCATATTTGGTGATATGAGAATCCAGGCCATAAAAATTGGCATGCAATGCAATCTTTAAGCCTATGCAAGCGCCATTCGGTACCTTAACGGCAGAATTAGAAAGATACCAAATACCGGGCCACAGTCATCTAAACCGAAGGCGGGAAAAAATTGATAGCCGTGGTTTAGGAGCTATGAACCGGAAACAAATGTGATACACCTCATTTGTAACGATCATGTTGAAAGAATAGTACTACGAAAAGACACAATTCTCCAGTCTGTTCCGTTAACCGTACTGCGTATAGAGTTATCAATTTAGATCTAGTCTGTGCACCGAGGAACGAGGAGAAGAGAGAGAATCAAGCTTCAGATCCCAACCACGGCAAATCCAGGCCGCATAAACCACGCGAAAAAGTATAGTTGCAAGCAATCTCGGCCTCATTGAGGGAGGTAAGCTTTTCAAAGTCTCACCAATGGTAACTTTGAAGGTCTGAGCGGGAACGCCCCGAATGAATGGATTTGGGAAAGTTAAACGAATGCCATATGGCAGACTTGTCTAGACGATGATAGGAGAACTGCGTGGCAAATTTGATGATGAACTCGTGCTTTGATGATGCCGCATCCTAGTTCTTGCCTGCGAGCCGTCAACGGTCTGGCGGAAATCATTGAATCGTTTGGGGCTGTGATGATCAGCTTGGGCCCTCAAGCCTGCTTGCAAAGTTTGCTGGCTGGTGGACTTGCCGAAGCGACCTACAGAATAATCCCTCGAAGATAACGTGAATCAGAATTCCCTACCAATAGCTTAGTCCTGACTCAAGTTTGAACACCAAAACCCTGATTCTGGAAACCGTTCTTCGCTTGTTCAAGATTTACGCTGCCGTAACAAACGTTTGGTTGCGGTATTTTTGTTGTTTCTACATTGACCTCGTAAACAGCATTCTCAGGTAAAGCATTTAGGCGAAAGTGAAAACCCAACACTCTCAGAGCGTCTCAATGCACGCCCATGTACGCTCGTGCTGGCAGTCCCTGAAAGTGCATGAGAACCCAGGCATCTACCGCTTCAGGAAACTGGCGCAAGGGCCAGCGTCCGATAGCGGCCGGCAATCCCTCCCGAACCCAATCGCCTAAACTTTCTCTTTTCAAAGTGTGTGTGCTTTCTTTGCCGTGCACGCTCTACGTTGGCTATCAGGCCGCCCTCGAAGCCCCGCAGCTAAGACCAGGGATGGTGAGCGTTTTCTGAAATTAAATCTAAATCCTTCCCATGTCTACCAAACGATGAAACATATAGAGAACATAGCCAGAATATTCAACCCAGTAAAAATCGAATTATATTTCGATGGCTGCTTCCACCCTCAGGGTTCTCCGTTCCAAACCAACCATCGACGAACTAGGCCTCGTCCTTTCTTTTGGGTTGCGGCTGGAGATACAAATTACAAACTGGGTATGAATTGGAAAGCCCTTGTTGAGATGGGACATGGAAAACCCAAGTTTCGTAAGGCTTATTCGTTGAATTTGTTGCCCCTTGCAGGAGGCTTTTTTCCCCCTCATGCATCTGCGCATTCGCTCTTAACGACATCTTGATTATATGCTGTATATAGAGTTGCACGATGCTGCAGGGGCACAATCAAACTTGCCGAGTAATTCGCTACTTGAAATTAATGAAGCTACGATATACACCATCTTGACGCAACGGCTATTGAATTTGATTTGACGAAAAATGACACGGCTCAGCTCGAGGCAAGAATTGTCGCGCAAGGAGAATTTAACTTAGAGAGGTTCTCGTAAACTAGATATCCTGCAATGAAACCCATTTCCTGGTCGGTCGCTGATTGCCTTGAAGCACGGGCCATAGCTTAGCAAGGCCCGATGAACGGTTAAACGCTGCCGTACGAGTAATATCCTTGGTTTAAAAAGAAAGGGTGTGTCTCTGTGTCATGATAGGAGATTTCCGTCGGTACGATTGGATCCGTTAGATCGACTAATTCTCCTGTTGGCCTTCTGGAAACTTGAGGTAGCGAAATTTTACTTCTGGATAATTTCTTAAGTGGATTCATGTCGTCAAAGTCTCCCGATGCCCCGGCCCGAGGCAGTTTAGCGCTAATATTGACCGTCAATATTACTTCAACTTCGTCGATACATCAGTTACCTGTAATTTAGATTAGATTGGAGAATGACTGGCCATTTTAACTCGGCGATACGGGTTATGTTGCATTTGTTCTTTTGATGCGTTGAAGTCACCATCTTGCAAGAAAGCGATGCTTTTTTAAAAAAGAATCATGATGGAATGAACACGAGCCGAGTGACCGATCAATATGGAAGTATGTGTAGCTTTTTTGATTAATCTACAATGACATTATCTCATCCACGCCGTTTATCAAAGTCCAAGTCCCTCCCAGACAGATATATATACAATTGAATATTAAAAATTTGTCATCAAATTGAGTTGAATGCACGGCTCATCAACTCTTGTAGAGCATGATCGTGAGAATGGAAGGCAAGAAGACGAAAGATGAATCTTCAGAACTGAATCCTTAAGCTCCCGGTATCCCAAATAACCCATAGAAGCAGCAAAGTAAAATTTCCAACAAATAAAAACCAAAATTTTTTAGAACTACAGGAGACGGAACGAGATTGAAAGCATTGCAACCTTACTCGCGCATTCTGGAATACTCCTCTCCCTTGTAGTTGGTGATTGGACTCCAGACTTTGACATTGGCTTCTGGCTTCTCGTTGTTCGAGTTGCGAGGATAATCTCCAAGTTCAGAGGCGTTAGTGTTGCCGTCCTCCTCACTGACGATACTTGGCTTGCCGTGTCCCTTATAGCTGGAAGAACCCTTGGAGTCCTTGCTGACGTCGGTGCCATCGGAGGTGCGAGAAATTATTCTTGGGATGTGCTTAACAACAAGAGCACGAAGGGCAGGAACGCAAGCGCAAATCAAGGCAAGGTTCATTTCAACACTAAAAGCCAAATGTTAGCTCGATCGCAACTTTAACAGATAAAGCAACATTGAGAGTTTGGGGAAACTTACACAGCCCAGGCGTTGATCGGGTCACGGGAATCGTTACCATCAACGTTTCCGTAGTACAAGAATTTGCGGATCATGATGAGACGCATGACGGAACCGACGCAAGCGACCAAACCGACACCGAATGTACAGACGGCAAGGATACGCTCGCGAGTGTTAAGCTGAAGTTGCCAGACCATGGGGATCGGGATAAGCCAGATAACAACATCAGTGAAGATGCCGACTCCTCCAACTGCCATAAGAACGGTCATTTGGTCCAACTTGCAGGTCATGGCAACATAGACATCGGCCATGTAATCCCAAAGGTTAGGAACATTGCATTGGTAGACCCAGAGGAAGATACCGCACATGGCGTTGGCAAAGCAGATGAAACCGGTGACATAGACGCTGATGCGGAGTGGCCTCCATGCAGAGAGCTGGTGGTAGAACAACAAGAGAGAAATCTTGATGGCCAGGACTGCAATCGGGTAGGTGAAAGTGAGAATATCATAGGCTCGTTCGTAGCTATGAGCCTGGTTCCAGGTTTGGTCGCAGTAGAAACCCCATTTTCCAACTATTCAGAGCGTGTTAACTTGGAATCGAAAGGGTAAATTTAACGATTTAGAGACTTACCAGCAGTGCTCTCGTGGACAGCCAGACCGCCCCACCCAATAATCAACAAGTACGCAGCAATAGTTGCCCAATCAAAAGCTTGGAGCTTTCCGGCGATAGAGATACGGGACCATAGCCTCAAAGCCAAGACGATAGTAGACAAAGCAGTGAAAGCAGCAAAAACTGGAATAATGAAAGAGTTGACAGTTGGATGTGGTACTAAAGTCAACAGGTCGGCATAGTATGGCGCAAGGTCGCTTAAATTCAATCCGAGACCTCCATCAAACAGGAGGTAGTAGTCTTCACTCCAGCCAGTTTCCGCAATAACATCCGCTGGGTTTGGTTCCGTGGTCGTCAAGTAGTAGTTTGATACCCACTTCAAGATATCTTGAGATGGAACGTCCCACCATTTTGGGGCAGCGTTTGCTGCCATGTAAATACATAGCGAACCGAGAGATTGGATATCATCCGCAGTTGGGACGTAGGTGTCGTCGGAAGACATTTTGCTTGAGGTAGTCCAAAACAAACTGGAACCAGCAGCAAAATGATTACTTTGTTTCGGCAAGTAAGTTAGCGAGTGTGCTCAACAGTAGGGTTCACGAGTAGTCAGAGACAACTCTATTATATCTGAACAAAACGAGCCTGTGGAGAAAATATGAAAGCTGGAGAAAGGAAAAAATTGCAATTTCTCCAAAAACCCAGCGGCTAGCTATATAAATGTGGGTTGGTGCCGGTCTCCCGCTGAAGGCAAGTTTTTTGTGGATGGCGCGATATAATGGGGCACATATAATTCTTCTGCCCTTGGCGCAAACCTAGCGACATGAGTGGCTCCTGAAGCGTATCTAAAACTTTAACTATGCTTGAACATGCATAATTCTACAGGCTTTATTATGTGAATCGCCATGGGCATCCTAAGTTGGTACTTTGAATTATACAGAAAAGTCTTGTCGCTGCAAGTAGATACCCGAATAATCGGGTACAACGATAAGACGCCCCTGGGTTTATCACCATGATAATGCAGGAAGCGATGAAACGTAGGCTCAATAGAAGCTGGCCTCGCACGGCCATTATCCTTTACAAATAGATTTGCTGGTTTCCATGCAAGACCCTGATAGAAAATATCGAGCTACACCGAAGAAAGCGTGGTGAGAAAAGGCAATGATCCATCTTCAAATCAGGCAACGCGACTTGGGTCTGAGTTTACCCCAGAAAATGGCAGAGACATGGACGATCTAAACCCTTTCCAAGATAGTGGTAAATGCTTGTTGCTGAAGTCCAGAAAATCTGACTATCCCGTACGGACCACTGAAAGCGGGGTACTAGCGCTCTAACGCACTAGCTCACGAGTCCGAGCCTTGAGATAGTCCGCTCTTTGCAGCTCCTGCAAACTAGTCAACGGCATGAACTGTTTCTCCGCGATTTCTTCTGGAAGCTTTTGGTGTTCTGGAGCAGCAATATTCTGATTGGTTACATGTCAACCGAAAATCCCGCATGACCGGCGCCGGATAAATAGCGGGGTAGCAGGGGCCTCTTGGACCCGCCAAGCGACGAAGTGGCTGGGGCCAAGCTGGAGGACAAGCCGTCTTTCCGCCTGACCAAAGCATTTTCCCGGGTCAAGTCACAATGGACGTGCCAAGTTCTGCATGGACAGGGAAACCTTGCCTTTTGCCAGCATCACTCCGTCACGAAATTTTTTTTTGAATTTTGCCTGGGAAAGCGCTGTGACCACCACCACTACCAAGAAGTGTGCCTTTTGCTTGAAACGAAACTTGGGCAAAATGGATGGTCCTTGCAGACGAGCACAGACGACAACGCCTGAGCGCACATCACTTTTGTCAGCGTGGCTCGAGAAACTGGGTAATGGAGGGCGGCAGCAGAGCACGGCTCAAACGTGTGCCTCTCTCACGACGAAAACGTCACTGGAATACGAAGCTGGGCGCGATTATCGGTCCTGGATAGCGGGAAAATCGGATGCGAGAAGTGAAATGGCATTTCACAAACGTTAAGAAAAATAGAAAGTATTCGTCATTTTTTCTGAAGAGAATCTTTCCATTTTAAATGCTATTATATTGCTGCTTGAAATATACGAAGCATACGTTGTACAGTTCAAATAATGCCCGACAGCTGGTTTTCAGGAATGTCGATCTAACTGTCACTTTGACAAGGGGTCACAGTTTATTGTGTAGGTGTATAATACAACGCCCGTTATAATTGATCTCGATGAGACCCCGAAAGTGGAGGCGGGCAGCTGCTCTTCGAGCTCCGCTGTTTGCCCGCTAAGTTGGTTGGAAAGTCCAGAAGTGTCTTTGATTGATGAATTAATCACGCGCTGCAGGGTCGCCTCTGGTAGCATGTCGGCAAAAGACTCTTCAATCTTCTGTGCCTTCAAATCTTTTCGGTGGCCAGTTATCTGATAAAGCTGGTCGTGTTGATTTAGGCTTTATAGAGGCTTTCGACTCCAAAATTCTAGCCCTTCCCCTTTAGGGATTCAAGCTCAACCGTTTGCTGTTGCACACGATGTCCCGGGCGAGTTTAGGTCACCCAAGCCGAAGCTTGGGTGCATTCCTGGCTAACGGCTCGTTCAGCTGGAAAGAAAAGGGAGATTCTGGTGTGTGTAATATCGACAAAGAAGAAAAACCGAGTGCGCCACGCAAAACAAAAAAACGCTCGGGGCATAGGCGTGGTCCGAGTCAATTTTTTGTTCCTGCTTCTGCCGTCTTCCCGTTCAGTTTGGATGGCTTGGTGGCTGTCTAGCCTTGACAACGATGCTCGTGGTCGCAGTATGGATATTGTAATTTCGCCATGCGGTCGTTTAAATGTACCACAACATCAATGCACACGCAACGTGATAAGATCGGTTCCAGCTCAGCACTTCGCTACATTCCAGTATGCGTTTATCTGAAATCCTGGGTGTCCTCTCCTTTTCCAAGGGCGCCACCGAAACGAAAGAGTCTGGCTTGTCATTCTCAGCCGTTACATGTTGCAGACCAAAGTGATAGAATGCGTTGACCCACCGGTGCTGCAGAGTCCTCGAAGGTCAATGCTGGAGAGGACGCTGAACGACGAAGAAACTTGCTAAATCCACAGGCTATGCCAAGAAGAGACTACTCCGACCCCAAACAGTTCCTCCGGACTTTCGTTGTCGGACCGTCTCCACATACGAAGAAAAAACGAATATGCCCACCCTTTGAGCCACTGAGAACACGGGATCTGGGATCTGGACCTGGGGAAGCGAAAAGAAAATTTTAGCACCAAAGTGGTGGGTGGGTCCAGCGTTGTGATACTCAGCATATTGCGCAGGGTTTGACGGATCAGAGCTGGCCCATTTCTGGAAAAATTATTGGGTCTATTTTACGCAGTGTAGGGATTCCACGAACCCCTGGAAGCCCGAGGTGTTCTGCGCTAGGACTGGTGAGTGTTTTCGCCCGGAAGCTGCTTCCATTATCTGCGAGTTGATGAAATATCTTAGCGGTTCAGAGATTGAGACCAACGGTATTAACGCTAGCAAAAAGGAACGAGGCAAAATGGCTCTGCACGCTTCTCCGGACCTCTGCGTGGTTTATTGTCATTTCCCCGCAGAAAACAGGGGCAAGGGACGACAAATAATTCTGCACAACTAAGCTCATCCTCGAGAGCGGCTCCAGATAAACGATGTATATATAAGAACCAAAGACCTCCCTGAGCCGAGAAAAAAAAGTCCAGGGGCCTCAATAGGTACAGGATCTACTCTGTCGACTATTTCATCTCATCTTCAAGTTCAACAGAAGTGATCTTGATCTCGATCCTCAACCTTCTTTTATACATCTTGTCCAAGACTTCTATCTTTCACATCGCCAAGATGTACGGAAGCAAGATGTTTGCGGCCTCTGCTGCTGCTTTGTTTATCTTTGCCGATTTGGCTGCCGCAGGTCTTCCTCTCTGCGTCGCCAATCGATGTCCCAAGAAGAGAGAACTGTTCGGAGATGTTGGAAAGTACGACTTAATACCAAGACAAGCTGACCCTTATTCGACTATCTATCCTTTGACACCGATTCCTACTTGGGCCGCCCTTCCATACTCAAGTTGCGGTGGTGTTGCAACTATCAGTGGATCTACGACAAAGACTATCTGCCCTCTCGAATATTACTGTCACTGCAAGGCTAGTGGGACAAGTCTTTGTCTTCCTACCAGAACAACCGCCCCTGCTTCAATCACAACATGTTCTCCATACAGCGGAGTCATGTCCGACCCTCGTTGTGAATTCTACTGGCAAACTACGCTCTCTTACATGGCTGATGCTTACGGACAATGTGGTGGTTACGCGGATGCCGTTATTACTCAAGGTTTGTTATTCCACTCTTTGACATACTTCAGTATTTCAGGTTATCTGATTTTACATTTTAGCTTGGGATGTGGAAACTCTTTGTCCAGTCAATTACAGATGTAACCCGCAAAACTTCTGGTACAGCCAGTGTATTCCGGTTACTCAGTCTCAGACCCCAGTCAACCCACAGGTTTACTGGGCTTGCCCGAGTGCCACCTACTCATATGCTACTTCACAGGGGTAAGTTTGGTAAAATCTTGATAGTTTTTCCGATTTTATATGAAGACATGGACTAACATCGTCTTATAGAAACCGATGCGGTGGTCACTGTTTTAAGGCCAATGGTAAGGTCGATGGTCTCTGCCCCAATAATATGAAGTGCTGGACCCAGACCTACCCAAATCCTGGTTATGATGCTTTCTGCTATTCTACATCGCCAGCTGGTGGAAATTGGGCAACAAATCTTTGCTACCCAGTTCCCTATAACTTCCCAGGAACTGGTGCCCCGACTTGTACTCCACAAACCGGTGCTACTCAGACCCCGTACGGCCAATGCTTTGGCTCTACCGTCAACTCCGCTGGTACTTCGATCTCGTGGAACGGGCCCTCCAACTGCCCATGCGGTTACCAGTGCACTAGCTACAACCCATCGTACGGTATCTGCAACAACATTCCAAACCTCCCCACTAGCATGTGTAACACCGTTGGTGCTGGAACCCAGACTTTGGTGAGTTGTTACAAACCTCAAAAAATGCAATATTCACGGGATACTAATACGATATATAGTATGGACGTTGCGGTGGTAGCACCTATACCAACGGCAGCGCCGTTACATGGTCTTCTCCAACTCTCTGCCAACCTGGCGCTACCTGCGTCACAGATCAAGGTGGCTGGTATGCTCAGTGCACTTCTCTTGCTAAGAACCGCAAGCGTGCACCGAGCCCAGCTGCTGGTCCCGCTCCAGAGCCTCTCCCCGCTGCTAATCCTGCTCCAATGGCTACTCCAGCGGCTACCTTCCGAGAGCACTACGAGGGTGCCCAGCCAGCATTCAGGCCGAGAACCGCCATGTAAATTGTCACCTCAAACGGGTTCCATCAATTCATTTACCAACAGTAATTTCTATGCAAAATCTTTATTCTTTTTCCAACATTAACGGCGCATAAAATGGGACTTTTTTTGTTTTACTATTATTAGTGCGCATCTCTTTGTAAAATACCATTCCATTTCCAGGGAGGACTCATTCCGTTGGCGTTCTTTATTCATTCGCTTTTATCAGTTTGAAGCGAGAACTTTGGAAATGGACTGAAAGGAGACTCCTCCAGTATATAATCTTAGCACTCTTATGTTTATATCAATATTTATGTATATTTTAGATACCCAGAATTTCAGAATTCAGCGCACTGGAGCATCTTGAGCATTTGTAGCATATGCGTAGACGCAGACTTGCTGAATATTGTACTCTAGTTTCTATATCAAGACCTTCCTCGAGACCGTCAAGAGCATGTCGTGCCCGAAATATATATATGCGTGATGGTAGTACAGATCTTTTTCGATCTTGCTTCGTCAGATCTCAGTATCCACTATTCTGACCCACTATCTCCAGAATTTCCCCAGAATATCTAGATGCTGGAGAAGTCTCTCGCTTCGGCCTGGGACGGGCCTTCTAGATCAATTGTCGATCAAGACGAGGGAGCATTTTTTGCAGTGTAGGGATTAAGGGTTGTGGTTTGTTGCACGTTGTTCGGGGACTCGGTACCGCGAAGGTGGGACAAAACACCAAACATGTCACGTTAAAAAGCTGATGGCGACTTGTCACACATCAGTGCGCAATCATCACTCGCTTCTCCTATTATCTCACACGTTTCTCCATTAACGAAGCGAAATTACAAAGGGCGAGACACTGGTCGTTCTGCACTTGTTTCTCCAGTCCCAATATCGAATAGGAGGACCTCACAGGCTTTCTGTTTGGGCCTAACTTTGTATCTGTCCGCTCTCATTTCCTCCCGTTCAAGGAGAAGGCCATGACCATGCCGAGCCGCGGCAACGAAACCTCGTGCACAGACAGTGACAAGTAAATGTACAGACATGCACCGTGCTCTCTTTCTTCAGCTTCAAATCCCAAGAAACTGATTCGAGCTCTGAGCTCACGATCCACGTGGACCTGTTTACTCCCGATGCACCCAGCACTGGCCAGTCCGTGCCCAAGACATATTCCAGCATTCGGATCTGAGAAACAGGAAAAACCAGTCTGGTGTCTTCACTTGCTGGGCGGACTTCCTTCTTCCGTGACGGTGCAAACTCGGTTCCTGATACCAAGCCGTACATTATTGCCAAGATCTTGCCTCGCCCGGAATTTTTCTTTTTAAGAAATTATAATTGCGTCTCTTGATTCTTCGACAACCAAGAAAGAAAGAAAAAAACCTGCATACAGAGCTGCTTCTCATCACGCGCCATCTCTTATGAAGAAAAAGTCTGCATGTCGTACTCTCGGCCAGGCGCCTGCACCAAAGGTACTCCGGTCACAATCTCGCAGGGAAGTCTTTCATCCGAACACCGCAATTAACTTTTTCCAGCCCAAACCCGGCCTGAGCATGGATCCGGGGAGATATTCCAGGACGAAAAAAAGCAACATCGTAAAGGACATGGACCGGGGTTGTTCCAGCTGCATGCAGTGTTCGATGGAATGAGTTCCCAACAACACATTTAGCCTGAACGAGGTTCAAATTCGTCCTTTTCCCATGCAACCATGATAGACCCAGGCATCTTTCTACTGGTGGGACATGTGAACATATCCAGCATCTTGCACTGCCGATCTCTGTAAACAGAAAAGGAAGAAAAAAAAACCCTCGACTTCTTGCCAGATCAAAAGTGGAGACGATAATATGGAGACCCTGTTGAGTACAGCATCCAGATCTTCCTCAGGTTCTAGGATCCTGTTTGACAGGGCCCTCGACAACGCCGTATATTATATGGTTTGCCTGAAAGGTGATGTTATGGTATATTAATCGCTCCCAGGTTTATCCAAGTGGTTTTCAAGCGGAGCTAACGCTGAATCTGCTAGAAAAATCGGAGTATGGCGATGGGGTCAGCCAGCTGACTCGGATCCCTTGTCTTCCCCGCTTTGGTTTTCCACAGGATGTCTCAAGTGTGCGTCGTAGACAAAGGGCTTGCACTTGCAATGGAGACCGAGGAAGTTCTGTTGAAAGCAGGGAAAAGGAGGTCTTCTCTGTTTTCATTTCAAAATGGTGATGGTATTAGCGACGCGATGGTGTGCAGAGAACTTGGTAGTCCCTCCGTAAATTCATTTTTAAAATATGCTCACAAGGCCTGCTATAACAAATGCCGTTAAACATCAGTAATCTTCCCGCTCGTATTCATCGCTAATTTTAAGCTGTTGTGTGACATTTTGAGATTGCGTTGACATATGTTTATCTCAAGATAGGCGTCTCGTATTTCCTATCGAGGGCCCCGGATGCAATAGTACTTACCATATCAAAGCCTAGCTCTTGGTGCGCAAATTGAGAGAAACGGCAAACGGGTGTGGCATCCATCACTTTGAAGGAAAAAACTCCGAAACGAAACATTGATAAAAGGTCTCAACCATCAAAGAACAAGAAACCGCTTGGTTTCTTGGTGTAACATTGCGTAGAGTGTGCTAGTTAATGCAATATTATTTGCCGCGGGTTATTTATGTGGCTTGATGGTGGTCTGCTCTCCCGTCCTTGGTGGCTACGGTAATTAATGTTGGTAATAAGTCCACGGGATCGAGAGTGTTATACATATGCGTGGTCATGAACCTCCATACTATCTTACGATCAGGACCACCGCTCTGAAGATTCCTAGAATTCCAAGTCTCAAACTAAATGATCATCATCTTGATCATATGGCCTTTATTACAGCGATAGGCTATTCATGTTCCAATACAGTAACTGGTGATAGACCATCAAGGGTGTGTGTTCAGATGTGGAAATCGAATCAAGTTTTCACTTTTTGGATGATCCGGCCTCCGTGGAGGCAAAGAGCTTTTCCGATCATATCAAGGGACTTACTTCCGGGACGATGTTGATATGACTCAAGCAGGCGTCCTTTTGCTGTCTAGGGACTTAACGCCACATCAATTTCAAATATCAAAACTGAGGTTGGGGCTGAATAACTGAATAGGTATCACTTTCCATCGGATAAAGAACTCCTTAAAACATGCCTAGAAACCTGATACTATCAAGAAAGATGTGATATGGCCGCCATTTGTCGGCGTCTGGTGGTTTCGGGGAGTTCTGTGGGGAAGACAATAGATATTCCAATACACAATCCGGAATGACAGACATCTTCCCAGCCAAATTCTCCACTCAGATATCCACAGCTCCACAGTGGAATGATTCGCAACAAGGGCAACGCATTGCATTTATGCGGAGGGTCCACAGTGGGTTCAGCGGATGTCGAGATTCACAGGGCATGACGGGAAAGCATACCTGCTTACGAATGTTGCTTCAAGTTTTATGTCGGGTTGTGGATCCATGGGACAGCCTTCGCCTCATCTATCCAACGAGAAAGGAAACCCGCGGTTGAGCTCTGCGACACCAAAAGTTTTCAGTCCGGGGTAGTCGACTGTCCCGGGTTTTTCCATTGATATGCGCGACGGAGGTTTCCCTCCGAATGTTCTGTGGCAATATCTGGGCTTGTCTTCCGGGGCTTGAACCAATGGCTTGTGATTCATGGGTTGGATCGTTATCCACTGGATGGGTTGTCCTCACCTTCACGAGGTAATTTGTGGCTAAGTATTTCTTGATTTACTTCATCGGTAGACGGACCGGACGGCTACCTAGTAATGCAAGGTCATGTATATGCACACCCAGATCATATCAGGAAGGGTCTATTGCAGCCACAGTAGATAGTTTTCCACGGTCCCATGTCTGCCGATCTTCGTAGACCCAAGAGACTTTGGATTCGAGAGGGTAAGTTGCCATCGATGGCATAGCAATATGTCTTCAAGAAACAAAAATCATGTTATCTCAAGATGTCGTCATCAAGTTAAAAGAAAGAATGAGTACTCTTACCAGTTGCTCGTAATATATTGCGTATGTGCTAGTCTTTAAACCCAACTTATATGTCGAGAACAACCGGCCCAAAATATTTGCATCTCGTCTCA
Source organism: Dactylellina leptospora (assembly GCA_036971365.1). Classification (NCBI taxonomy): domain Eukaryota; kingdom Fungi; phylum Ascomycota; class Orbiliomycetes; order Orbiliales; family Orbiliaceae; genus Dactylellina; species Dactylellina leptospora. Next base: position 217,186 of record JAJTUC010000022.1, on the reverse strand, counting down.
GCGTATATGTACTGGCGTGCGTTGATAAATATTTACAAAATCACGAGATCTCGTGAAGTCTCGAGATTTGATTGAGGAGCTCAAATATGTAGATAGAATAATAAATGTTCAATCTATATTATAGTAGAGCTCGATGACAAACTCACTGTGCACGCTCTCCTCGCGTCCAGCACGCGTATAGATAAAAATGCGTTTTTCGGAATCGCTATGCATCACCGCCACATTGTGGTACAAGAACTCCAATTTTAACACATAAATATGTAAATAATAAACACTTTTATATTTTTTTCCATTGATTAGTATTTATTTAAAAACATTCTAATATAATATTAATAAATAATTAAATATTTTAAATTATTAATTCCAAAATTAATATTAAAAAATTATATTTTATACCTTATATATTAATATTAATATTAAAAAAATATTAAAAATTGAATTTATACACAAAATTACCCCTTTTACATTATAATAATAGGTATTAATAATAATAATAGGTATTTAATAATTTATTTTAATATTTTATAATATATATTTAAAATATATTAATAATAAATATTAATTTATATGAAAAAGATATGAAAAAAATGTGAAAAAAATATATTATTTTACATAAAAAAAGTATGAAAAAGTATGAAAAAAGTGGTTTACGGTTAATATATCTTTGAAAATCGTGTACCACAGTGCCAGAGCTCTAGATATTTAAGGAAATTTTCACAACAAGTCCATGATATCCTTCTGTCATTCTATTTAGCTAAAACCACAACAACGAGTGTACGACAACCTCTATGCTCTTACATTCTCCATAGTCATAAAGATACCAGGCTGGCCTGGTACATAGATTGCATGCATATGCCTCCACCCATATACTCTATCAATGCTTCTCTCTGCTACGATTTCAGAGTGGATAGACGAATCAAGTATGATATCACTTTGATCTAACATGATCTTGTAAACTATGAAGAACACAAAACATAGCATTAGACATGGCTAGCCTCGGAGGTCCATAGCTAGTAGGCAGGAGGAAGATTAGTGGATTCATTCAACGAACGTAAGTGGAATCTTATCATTATTGGTTCTATTGCAATGGAGGTTGAAGCTAACATCATGTCACCTTTCAAGCCACCGAAAATGATGTCATACCATCTCCCCATGCGGTTCTCTAGGGCTTTAGAAATGGAAGCAAGTGCTTGTGCCCGTTACGCACCACCGTTGTTCGTTCATTGCGTCGAGCGCTCCAGCCTGACGAATTATCGAGATGTCCTTATGCTCAACTGATACAGACATATGTTCTTAAGATCTCCATACTGAGCCTGGTATAGGTACGCTAGCCCTCCGACATACACCAGATATCATTTTGTCGAAATATATTTTAATATGTAGTAAGTCTACCCTTGTAATGGAGATTTTCTAGATGATGCAAATAAACTAACAATGAGGAACTGTCAATAGTGAATTGGAGTCGGCTGAAACAAAAATCAGTATAAAACTGGATATTTGTATAGAGGAGGGACATCGAATATCTAGCTTCCCAAATTATGCTTGACATCTGGTATCATTCACACAAAAGCCAAGCGGTAGCGACTACAACCTAGCATGAAGATGCTGAGTACAGGTACCCCTCAAGATATCATGTCAGAAAATTGCTTTACATTTCAGGTCTAGAAAATAATCCAGGCATGAGTAATGCTTCTATGGGTTATATCTCATGGAGAATATTCGTATGCTTAAAGCCGAGGGGGTATTGGCATATACATCTGCCTCTGTTACGACAATGGGGTCTTACGGAAAGCTTTGGATTACTGTGGGCCTTCATGCTCTTCTCCACGGCATAGATGTTCCTCCGCTGTGGCCGCAATCTTGTCAAGGCTCCTTTCCATCTTCATCAACCTCGTCCTGCAAATACCAAATCCTTCGAATACTAATAATCATCATCAGCTAATCAGCATCCTCAAATCTGGCGGTGTGTGGCCTGTTGTCATTCCAAGATACATTCTAATAGAGATCAGTATCATGTCGAATCAGGGTCATCAAGGCAATAACCGTCGTGGGGATGCTTACAGCAACGATGATGATTCTCGCCACGAAGAAAGAGAACTAAATCCATACCGATTCATCTGTCCACGACCTCCAGTCAACTCTGAGACCTCAGATTACCGGCGTGAGATGAGCAATACGGAGTTCACAGCAGAGCCTACTTCCGTTAAAGTATCTGATTCTCGAGCTAGGGCTCTCGCTTTGGAAGAGGAACTCTATCCGGAGCGTTTTGGTGGAGCTTCGAGCGCGAACACTCCGATTCATCAGCAAGCTTCACCTCCACCCTCAAATATCACGAATACTGGAACGAGACAGGTAAATACTCCTCTTCACAGAGGTCACGGTCCAGCTTCAGTCCCTAATTCAGCTTTGCCATCTGCAAGCAATACTGAGCACAACAACCGGGCTGGGGAGCTATTGCTATCTACTCCTTCCAATAGAGTTATCCCAGCTTCCAGTCATCGAGAACTCGAAACCGTCTCAGGGTCAGCTAGAAGCAATGCACCTTCAACTGCTGGCCGGATCATCTCTCATCAACGTACTCCCATTCCTCCTCATGGGAATCTTTCCGCGCATCCTATCAATAGCATGGGATTCGCAACCATTGCATCCACTCTCTCGCAGTTCGAAGGTCATGGTTCTACTCAAGGAGCGAATCAAACATCTCTTAACCCTCGTTTCGAGCCAGTTCAACTACCTGACCGCTCTACATTCACCTCTCCAGGGGCTAGGCCCCAAATCAGCCATGATGCCTCAATTGTCATGCCGTTGGGCAACCAGAATAGCACCAGAGGGATAGCTGTTGGAGGAGGAGAAGGACCAGGTATGCAACGACTGCTGTCAGGATTTATAACTCCTCCGCCTCGTCCTACACCCCCTCCTTCGGCCCCTTTGCGATCATCTTATCTCGAACGTGTAAGAAATATCCCTGCGACGCCAAATCCGATTCGTGGTAGAGCTGAAGCTCGCCCGTCAGCTGCAGCGCGTACCGCACCTCCAGTTCCCACCATTCGGTACCCCGCTGCTGAACGCCAAACTCAAGAGCTCCAGAGAGCTAGCCAGCGAGCTGCAGAGGCTCTTCAGCGAGCTTATGATCCTACACGTTTTGAAGATTATCCGGTATCCCCTTCTCTTGGCCGTCCGCCTCCATTTCGTCTTGATATCTCGAGTATGGCCCAACCAGCTTCGGCTCGACCTAAGCCTATCATCCTCAGTACGAATGTCTCCTCTAGACCACCAGCTCCAGCTACCGCATCTGTACATGAAGAAATTGACCAGAGCCTTGAAATCAGTGGAGAGCATTTACATTCTACTCCAAAATCTCAAAGCCGACCTGGTTCTCCAGAGCACTTGAAGGAGGAAGCTTCACTCTTTCCAGGTTTGAGAACTGGTCATGAGATGACACAGACACTCCGAAAAGCTGCAATTGCTTCCCAGTCTGACATGGTTCTCAAGGCAAACCCGCCACCAAGAATGAGAGAACTTATTGCAGATGCAGCGAGCTCAGTTAACAGCTCTGAAGTGTCGCTGCCGCCTCCTCGTACGAAACATCAAGCTGAGTCTGCCACCAGTAGCACACCACATAAAGGCAATGAGAAGGCTGTTGCTACTATTGTCAAAAGGACTCTTGGTACAGGGTTCCGAGAAAGTTTCAGCCGTCATAACTTGTCACAAGACGCACCCGATGGTGAGCTAGATAGATCCAAAGGTATCATTCAAGTCGGAGAACTTGCTCGAAAGCGTCATCGTAAGCTCGATGAGATCAATGAGCACCATACTCGACAAATCAAAAGAAGGGATGAGACCGCTGATATGGAGGAAGTAAGCTCCCAGTCCCTATTTTTTTCTATCTCTTGTTCATTTTATCACAGCTAAAGTTATCTTCTAGATCCATATCTCCTACACCATTCGCCCAGAAGCTACCAATTTTCTTGCTAACCCACTTCTTACGATCCCCCCAGGTCAAGAGAAAACTCCTGCTACTTACAACTTCCAAGCTGGCAGTCTTACGCTCGAGCCACCGCACGGTTTTGGCATACATGATAAGATCTTGGTTTCTTATTACCACCAGCCACCAGCTGTCACGATCCAAGAAGTCATCGCATCCGCTGAAGCCGTTCGTGATGCCATCAAACGAATTGAATCCGCCATGCAAGATTATCGTGCCAACCTCAAGCTCGACTCTCGAGAATTGAAGCGAAGCGAGGAGCTACTAGCTACCGAGAACAAGGATGCCATTCTCCCACATGAATCCTCTCAAATCGTCGTCAAAGGCGAGCTCATGCAACACCAACGTCATTACACAACTTACGTTGCCACGCTCTTCGACGACTTGAGAAAGAAGGAGTACCTATACCGCCGCAATTTAGAACGTTTGAACCGTCAAGCTGATGATCCGATCCTTGATCCATTGGCTGGTATCCCTCGAAACCGAGAAGACCGTACAGAGGAGGAAGAGATTGCCTATCGCGGCCGCCTTCTCACTCGTGCGAAGCTCGAGAAGTTGGGTTACAAAGGTGGACCCCTCCAACCCTTCATCAAACAGCTCAACGAAGAGGTATGGAGGGGGGAAGTTCGGGAGGTCATCCTCGCGGCCGACCACAGAGTCTTGGAGGCTATCAAAGATTTCGAAACGGAGACTACGAAGAAACCGAACGGGAAATATAAGATTAATCTCGATAGTATCGATGTCACGAATCTCGCTGCTCTCCCATGGGGTAAATTCAAGCTCAAACAACAGAAAGGCGGCGGTCCTACTACTAATAGAAAGGGAGACGAAGCCGGAGTGATTCGTCTTCCTCAGCGTGGAAAAGAGAATGCTCCGAGTATGAAGAAGATCCGAGAGCTGTTGGATAAACACTATCCCAGATCTGTCTCACCGAGTTCGGCATCGGACGAGGACAATGAGGAAGAGCGGAAAGAGCTGGAACACAGTATTCTGACGGACGACGGAATCCCTTCATCATTGAAAGATAAGATTGGGAAGGGACAGGGGCTCGGGAAGAGTAGAAGAGATGATCTTGAATGAGTTTGGCTAGTAAGGCCGAGTAAAGCAACACGCTCGAACTTGCTACAGCGTTGTGATTTACCACGGTTATTTCTTTCACTTTTCTTGCCCCTTTGTAACCTGCTTTTCGCTTTAATTTCTTAACCGATTTCTTTACTTTCATCACTTTCCCTTCAAAATATTGGGGCTTGGATCCACTTACTTGAGTGGCTTTCTTGTGCCCTTTGCAACGAATTTTCGTTTTGGAAATTTTGGAATATGAACTTGGAGGAAACGCTTCTTAATACGAAAGATTGAAACGTAGCGCCGAGTCCCTTATAACTATCCGTCAATTCCAGACTACTCCCAATCTTATTAATATATATTCCCATGCAGGATAGGACACCAAGTGCCTCTGAATAGATTATTACATTGGGACCAAGTCGTTTCAATTAAGTATTAAATTGCCTTATCCACATCAGAAGATACCCCCTCTCTATCCCCACAAAAGTGTACATCTAGAACGCCAATAAAGCCCAAGTCCACTGGACTTGAACCTGCATGCATGCGATATATCAAAAATGCAACAAAAACAACTCGCTAACAAACGGGCACAAATTATGGGTATGATTATGAAAAACTACACCTAATGCTACAAAGGAAAATTATTACAAATTAAATCATATTCTCGTGAAAGTCAGGCGGCATCTGAACCGGCGCCGGTCTCGGTCTTCTCGATGCTCTCGTTCCTGAGGTCTGTACATGCGGGTCTTTAGGTGGCGGAGGCGGAGGCGCAGGTGACATCGCTCTTCGTAATCCCGGCGATATCGAAGAGGAAGAAGAAGTTAATGCTCTGGTGGGTATTGGGATTGGGATTGGGATCGAAGGTACCGGTACCGGCGGTAACGGCGGTTGAGGAGTAGAGGACCGAGACGACGGTATCCCAGTTGATTCCGACAGAAACGAAGACTTTCGCGATAATGTAGCTGGAACAGGCGGTAGAGGTGGCATGGGAACCGGGGGTGTTTGTTCTCGGGTGACGGCTCGACGCGAAGGGGACGGCGTGAGCGGAGTTCGAACCGACGGTGACCATGACCAGGAAGTGAAACCCGATGAGGCGCGGGACCAGGAGCTTCGGATGGTTGTAGCTCGGGATGCTGGGCGGCGAAGTTCTCCCATCTGAGGAGATAGTTCTTGCGGTTCCGGATGGGTTGTGTCACCTAGGAGCTCTCTGGGGTATACCGGTTCTCCGGATAGTTCGTAGTGTACATTGTCTTCCGCGAGTTTTTGCTGAACCACGAGCTGTTCTTCGTAGTTTAAGTCGTTCGGGAAGGTTGGGAGTTCGTTTCGACCGCCCACCGGAGCAGAGTTCCGGCGATTCTTCATTATTTGTCTTCTTCGGAACCAAACGAAGGCGAATACCCCCAAAGCTAGAAAAAATAAAACAGCACCAAGAACTCCGCCGATGATCGCAGATGAAGGTGTGCGATTCTTTTGCACGGGGGCTTCAGCGCCATCGGTGGGGCCCGGAGTTTGAGGACCTCTCGCCTCCGAGGTGCTGCTTGGTAAAATGGTCGTCACAGTCCTTGGTAAATCGGTTGACAAAAAGATTGCTTGAAAAAGGGCATTCGTGAACCCGCTTGCTGGAGCCGTCAAAGTCGCCTTGCCCGTAGGACCTCCGCCAATAGCACTGAAGACTTTCTGAGGCACTCTGTATTCCGCCGCCTCAGCGTCGTAACTATCAATCCAAGTGAGGTCGTTGAGATTGAGGAAAAATCCAGCATCGCCTCGAGCGTCGCAGGACGGGGTAGAGAAAAAGTCGCTGTACGCGCTGTAGCCACCCCAGAGCATCATATAATGACCCTTAACCAGTTGACAGGTTGGTCCACGCCTCTGCGCCGGCCATCGAATCCTGGCAGCCTCCGCTTCCGTGGGGGCTTTGATCCGTACCCAAACAAAAGACGGGATATTCAATACCCACATATCGGTGGGGAGCACTGAGCTATCACTCGTTGTGCTTCCGCCGTAGATGTAGAGTTGATAGCTAGATTTGTCCGGAGCTGCGACGGTCACATAGCAGGGATTGGAGACACCGTTGGGTATGTCCTTCCCCGTGATTTTTTGGATATACCAAGTTTTCGACACGGTATCATATATGCGAGCTTCGTTCAAGCTATTTTGGTTGCCGTTCACCGTGCCACCAACATGCACGAGAACCGTCCGATTGTTAAGTCTTAAAGAAGCCATGGCACCATCTCCCACAGATCTCCCCCAAGGCAGCGTGGAGTTTGTCCACGTCTCTTTGTCTCCATCGTATTTTTGAAAGATGGAATTGCCATCAAGGTCATCGAAGTCATCTTCGTTATTAAACTTGCCACCGATCACGTAGCCCGTTTGCTCTTCGTTATCGAAATAAGTATTCCGCGAACCGAAGAACTTTGCTTGACCGGTTATATTTAAACTTGACGATTTCCATTCTATCGCCGTGAAATTTGTGGTATCCGGTGTAATTTCTAGCGCGGTCCATTGCTTCCCAGCATTCTTCGCAAAATCAGAGAACCCAGGTAGCGACTGGCCGAGTGAACTATTTCTCACGATTTCCTGGGTTAACCACGACCCCATGGCCAAGATTATCTTTGACTTCTTCTCATTGTACCAAAATATCGGGTCCTGATTTCCTGGGACGGAATCCGGGAATTTCAAAGGTATCGAGACCCGCTCGCCGAAATCTTTAAGTCGAGGGATTGGTTTTGAAAGATCCCAAGCTCGCAGCCAGGCGTCTGAAAAGGGTTGCATCGGAAAATTAGCTTATGTCGTCGATATGCAGTTTATTCGCGCCGCTTTGGCGGATATATCGACTTGCCTCCTCCAGAAAAAAAGAAATTTGTGTTATTGTAGCTTGCTTCGCCGCCAATCGAATAAAAGTTATCGCCAACCATGATCGCTAACGATAGAATTGAACGTTAGTTAACTCTCATGATAGTCAAGTTGGATAATTTAAATTAAACTCACAAGCATGATGCTCTATTCTGCAAAAATTGACTATCGGGTCCATTGAACCATCACCGAAATTCTCGGGTTCCGACATTTTGGAGATGTCAAGACGTAGGTAAAGTAGAATAAAATCGGTATTGTGTTACCGCAAGGATTGAGCATAGGGGAAATTTAAATGAAAGAAAAGATTGAAAAGGAATAAGAGCGCCCGAGCTAGAGGTTTTGATTATTATACATTATTCATAATAGGTTAAAGTTATCGAACCGTCGAGGTTGAGAATCTAGTTGTCCATGGTACGGATTGTTGGATATCTGTCAAGGATGCAAGCGAAAGGTCACGACAGAGTTCAAGACGAATAAGCTCCACAATATATATATGGTGTCTCGTTTTCTACCTTTTATTTTGATAGCATCTTCAAGCTTTCACAGAAAATTTGGCATCGAAGGGAAATATTGTTTCATAGAAAGCACCAACCAATGGGAGGGATAAGCGCCCGGTCTCCGGTTGAGTCCTGGCACCTCGCCTGCTAAATTTAGGCTTTCGCTGATTTCGCTGTGCCATGCGCCTGCGTCAATCAGGAAACCCTCACAATCGGTCGCTATCAGATTCGCTTGTCCACCAATCTTTTGATCGAGGTAGTGGTACCTGCTTCAATCGCATGCCCCAGTCGCCGTAACCGCTGGACGAGCGTAGAAACACCGGGGAATGCTTGTTTGGTACCCTGGAAAAAGGAGATTTCGGTTTGCAAGTTTTCGTGCTAGTCCGATTTCTTTTGATGACGCTCATTTAGAAGTTGAGAGACAGCTGTCCTGGTAATTAAGTTGCTATCTGCGCTGTTCTTCGCGTCTGGTTTCGACGTTTTGATATTTAGCTTTACATGCCCACTGGAACGGCCCTTGAAATAAGTTTCTAATAAGTGTACTTTTTTACGAATGACAAAACGAACTGTCGAACCACTTGAACTCAGAATGATATCATCAAGTATCAATCGGTTCAAGAACAGAAGTCCGTTCAACGGCGACGAGTCCCGCGCCGAGGTGGGCCCTGTTGGCGGGGTGTCCCATAGGCTGGTTCAGCCGCAAGAACCCGCAACAACATTCGAACCCTGAAAAAAAAGTCTCCTTTCTTCATGACTGCGTCCACAACATCATGCCATTCGCAGGTAGTGATGCTCCAAGCCTGCTGGCGGCGTATACTCCCTCGCGATAACTATCGATAGCAGACCGATACCTATATTCAATACCTCGATATCCATAAGCAATCGCCGTTTCTAGATATCCGATCCCACGCCCGGGGTCCTAGTCGGAACAGAAAGACAATCACCATGGTTGTGTCTCCAGGAAAACTCTCGCGCCCCGTGTGGGTTCTCCTATCGGGGATATGTCTCTTCGTCATGATACTATTATTCCAGGCACCGGCGAAATACAACCCGATAACTCTTGGTGGGAGCAGATATGTCAAATGCGACACGATACAGCTACCGGACGCGCCGTTGAGACGTATATTCACCTCGAGAACCGACGCGCCGGACCCCGCGACCCAAAAGGTCCTACTTCTAACCCTCACCGAAGACATCTCATCGTGGGGCAAGATGGAAAGGTTCTATCATCGAAAATGGACATTCGTGGATTACATTGATCGGATTCGAAAGCAAAAGTTCCCGGCATCGAATGTCTCTCTCGGTCTTTTGACTACCTCTCGCGAAGCGTTCGATTCGTACACGTCGGATCTCATGGGTCTCAACCAGCCGATGCCTTGGGCTTCTGCTGAGATTATTTACCTCCCCGGCCTCGCGCTCCCGTTCGCCCGCGGGAATACGGAGGACATACATAACAACAAGGATATCGATAAACAGCGACAGAGGCGCGCGTATCTCGCCCGTCTGCGGAATTACCTTTCTGCGGCGACGCTTAAGATCCACCACCAACATGTTATTTGGGTGGACCCCGACGTTTGGGAGCTAGCGGACGGTCTCTTCGATCGCTTCTTGACACTCGGCAGCGTTTCCCCGACTACCGACATCACCCCGATCGTTAAAAAGGGTTTGCCGATGCCGAAGGAAGGCGCCGTGGTCAAAGCTCTGCCAGCCGGCCTGATATCCCTCCGTTCCGAAAACTTTGAACACGAAGATTACGATAGAAACTCGTGGAACGGGTTCGGCAAACGTCCTGCAAACTACGAACTGGCGCAGGTGTTCATGAAGGGCAAGGAATATCCGGGTATGGAGAATTGGTCGAAATCCGTGTTCCAAATGTTGAACGGGACTACCAACGAAGATCTCATCAAAGTTGATTATATCGGAGCTACGGCTCTTTATATACGAGCTGAATTGGTACGAGAAGGGTTGGTGTTCCCACCTTATCTCGCCGTTGGCACCGATTGGGGGAAGAAAGGGAAGGCAGGTGTCGAAACTGAGGGGATCTGCTATATATCCGCCCGCATGGGGTTCGGCTGTTACGCGATGGGCGGAAGATGGCTAACCAAACATTCGGACTACTAATCTAAAATGAAGGCCATCTTTTTTTCTGGTTATTCTTATACGGCTCTACAGAATGTGTGTCAGTTTTGTTCATATGGAATGGGTTTCATGTTTATTAATTTTTTTTTCTCTGTTTGAATTTGCATTCGCCATGGCCGGCGTCATTGCGGAGTACCTGTTGCATTTTGCATTTCCTATACCATGATAATGTTGGGTAACACCGGATTGGCGACTGAAGTTAGCGTTTACGAGCGTGGATATGAGATGTATTTTCCCTTTCTAGAAAAAAGTAATGCGCCGTTCTCTAAGTATCTTCAGATATCGCTGTGGCAGAATGATGTTAAACTGACTCAAATTACGGGGCATGTCGAGCACACGGGAACAACGTGGATGTCACCCCGCCATGCGTCTACGATTTACTACAAATATTTGACGATACTCGTTGACGGAAACTTCACAAGATGAGAGCCTCTTCTCAAATATGTAGCCTCTGCGCTATCATAATCTATACCTGGCTCGTCAATCTCCCCACAGCCGTTGCACCAGGCTCCCCGACAAGTAAAACCGGGAAAGTGACACTCCCAGCTCGAACCGCATGGCTAGAATACCGTAACAATCAAACTCCACTCCTCAACCAGATCGAAACCCAATTGAAATCCCTTCACCGCGCCAGAGAAGAAGATTGCCCAGTCGGGAATATCGACCGACAAGGTCCAGGCGAAGACATCGACGAACCACGCAACGGATACAACATCCTCCGTCTAGGACTCCGCAACATATCCCGCAAAATGGAACTCGCGATCCGAAGAAACGAACCATCCGACGCAGGGTTCGAAAATCTAGAAGATATAAAAATCACAGCGGTAAGATTAAACGAATTCGTCACATTGATCGAAGCAATGGCTCAAGACCAAATCACGGCATTCAAAAAACTATCCGCCAACGGATTCGGATACCTCCGCTGGGTGTGGATGTGTACCCCGAACGCCCAAGTAGCAGCCTACGACTGCGACATCAACGGTAAACAAACCCGTCTGTCGCTTCTAAACTCGATATACGAAACTGCCGTCCCCGCGATAGGGTTACTCGACGATGCGACCAAATGGGCCATAAACAACGATTTAACCGAAAACACCATGTTTAATGATATATTACCTTATTACAGTCCGTGGACGACGGTTACACCTATCAAATATCCTAGAATCCCTGGGATGGATTTTGGGGGGTTAGAGGGGACTACGCAGCCGCATTTTAAGTTGAGTAATTATAATCTCGCGCAGGTGTTTGAAGGGTTGAGGATTTGGTTCGAATGTTGGAGGGAGCCGTTGAAGGAGATTATTTCTTTGACGGAGATGATTGAGCCTTTGCCGGTTGATGGTGGCGGAGGAGGGAATGTGGGGGAGCCGCAGGTTTCGGTGCTTCCGAAGGCTGAGCCGTCTGCGGTTTTGATGGCGAACCCAGCGCAGCCGTCGGTTATATAGATTATATTGCACGCATATGTTAGGGTTCTATTTCCTTTGAGTCTACGATCTTGTATAGCTTGTGAAGGATATGTCTTTACAAAATTTGAGATTATGATACATGAATTTCAGCGAAGAATTAGACTGTCACTTGATACTATGGCAGGTTCGAATTTTTTGGTATCCATAGCAGTCAAAATTTTTGGAGGTCATGATGCCTCTTGAGAAGAATCCTTCTCAAATGGATCGAATACCGCGCAAACATTCTAAGGCTTAAAACTCTATATGCCCATGATTCAAACTTATCGAGATACTCAAGTACCCGCAGGTACTTGGACCAAAATTTGCAAAGATGGTCACTTCACCATATCAATATAGCAAGGCATATTATCGAGCTTCATTGTGCACGATCCACTCGGGCGAAAACATTCCACGATGAAACCACTGGGAAGGTACATTAGCCCTTCGAGGCCAATTATTTTCCTACTCACGTTTTCCATCCTCGTAAACGCCACAGTCATCCAATTCCCGATATTCCCGTATTGGTCCGACTACGTTCGAGAAAACTACGAACCTTTGCAAGGGATAACTGAACAAATCCGCGAAATACCCGACATCTACCAACATTGTCCCGTCGGCAGCGGCTTCAAAACGGACCATTTACCGTTACTATCGAGCGCCCCGGACCGGTCCTCGCTGCGGGATCCCAAAAACCCGCCAACGGACTTAACAACAGGCGAGGTACGGACCTCTCTCACTTTTTTGGTAAACACCGCCCGTTCGATACTTCGTGAATTCGACCACATCATCACCACCGCGCGAGGGAGACCGGGATCGGAATCCGCGGATCTTCTCAGACTGGCCGGCTTCGCGAGTCTTTCCGCGGCGGAGAAGGCCCGGCGTGGATTCGAATCAACCGTCGGAAACCTCGACGTTTCGTTAAAAAAATGGTCAACCCTCCGGCAATCCATCACGAAGATGTTAGACGCCCTGTCCTACGGCACCAACCAACCCCGGTATAAAATCGACATCCTAACCAGCATGTCACCGGAAACAACAGCTATAATAATAAACTTTGCCCGTCAAGCAAACGCCAACGGAGGAAGAGTTCCCTTGATGACTTTACAAACCGACGGACAAAGCTCGTGGGCCAACGATTGGTTGAAACGGAGAGAGTCGGTTCATAAAGAACTCCACCAGCTGATAAACGAGATCATACCCTGGGTGAAAAGATTCATGGCGGCACCGTATTGGAAAACCATCCTCGACGGCGAGGACCCGTTACCGGAGGATAAACAACAGATAGGACACGAATACACCGTTCCGTTATTATTCGAACGGGTGACGCAATGGTATGGTTGTTGGTTACCGACGATAGATGCTATTGCGGAGTGGACTCAAAGATTGGGTCCTCCGCCGACAGGGGTTCAAAGAATAGGTCCTCTTTCAGCAGGACTTCAAAGGCAGGATCCTCCACCGACAATGTTAAGACAGTATATCGAAGAACCGATCGGTCCTGTCCCGTCGGATGTGGTGGAACCCAAGACCGCGGTGGCAGCATATGCGGTTCCCACGGCGGCGGCGGAAAATCAACCGGAACCCACGTTCATACCCCCTGTGGTTGAAATAGATAGCGACAGTGATATGACCAGCGTTATTGAAAGTGAAGGACCGAATGTAATCGATCTTAACGATTGAACGAATCATGATGTCTATAATTTTCGTATTAATAATTACAGTTGGCTGTTCTCTAATAATAATAATTACCACAACTGCTCATTCCCAAACCGTTTAGCATACATCCCGAGCGCCTTAATCGGAAAGAAAAACTTGTAATTCGGATACGTGATCATACTACACTCATTCGTTAGCGATGGACAAAATCGAAAATGGAGAAAAGGGATATAAAACTCACCAACTCTTGTTAAACACACCCTCAATCCCCTCCTGCAGCCACTCCCCATTCTTCCGCTGCCTCGATCTCAAGATTTCAATACCTCTCCTCAACACCTCTTTGCCATCGTAACCCGCATTCATAAGCGCGATCAAACACCAAGCGGTGTTGACGACCTGACTTTTCTCATGGTGGACCCATTTGCCGGTCACGCAGCTCATATAACTCTCACCCCACCCACCGTCCTCCATCTGCTTGCCCACCAAAAATTCACAAGCCCGTCGAACCCGTTCACTGTTACCATAATTCTCCCCGACGAGATGTAAGCTCTCCAACGCAAACATCATCGCATACGAGAAGCAAATCCCCCAACTGCCCTCCCAGCTTCCATCCTTCCTTTGCGCGGAAATAATCCAATTAACCGCATTTCGAATCGTCCTCTTGACCTCCTCGGACCGGTAGACGGGATCCACCCGTTGGAAATGGACCAGCGCGGTGACAACTGCGGTAGTGCACTCCGGGTACTCATATTCAATCATAATCTTCCCGAATACCTCAGCAGCATTAAACCATTCCAACTGTTTAACCCCCCTCACGCACTCATAACTAGCAAACCCACCACTACTATTCCTCAACGACAACATCACATCAACCGCATCGCGCATTCTAGCGACAGAAACCAATTGCGGGAATCCCGGGATGGCCTGTAACTCGATAACAGCTTTGAGCGCTTCAGCGGTACAATCGGAGACGGTATACCCCTGATCTCTCGTAGAGAAAGCCCAGGCGCCCTTCCTCTGCTGTCGGTAACAGTTTTGCTTCGCATTACTGATATTTTCACCGATCTGTTGATCGTCGAGAAATTCGTGGGCGGACGTAAGCATTTTCTTCCATTGCGGGAGGGTGGAGAATCCTGCGTCGACGACGGCTTGGATGGCGAATGACGTATCCCAGACTTGCACCCCGTTGGTGCCGTTCATCAACATGCCTTCGTGGTTGACCCAGAGGTAATCGTGGAGACGGTCGATGTGGCCTTTGACGGCGGGACTATCCGCGCCTTCGGCTATGAAACGGCAGAGCATTTGAAGAGGGTTGTTGACAGGTCCGAGGTTGACGTAGAGGGTATTTTCGTCCTCGCGGACGACGAGTGAGTAAGCGTAATCCTCCGACCATTTCTTGAGCCAACTCGGTAGAAGCCAGTTTCGCCAGAAGGTGCAGCAGGTGTTGAAGATGTTGAGAACCGTGGTGTGCGGGTGGTAGACGTCTGCGGGAGCGACGGTGTTACGATGGGAGGCAAAGTGTATGGAGGAGTACGGTTGAGTGAACAGTTCGGTTCTTAGAGCGCGTGTCAACGGGTTTAAAGGACGAGAGTAGCGTTTGGACCAGATGTATGACATTGGAAGGTAGACTGCGCGGGTATGGATCCACCAGCGGTAGGGGTGGAGGGGAAACCAATCGGGCAGCAGCCTGACGCAGTATTTCTTTAGCTTTAGAGATATAATAATAAGTTGAGGAACTGAGTAGGACTTACCATAACTCTGGTGGGATGGGATTCATGCCTTCCCACTCAAAGCATCCGATCATGGCGAGCCATGCTTTACCCCAGTGAGGGACACCCAGGGCGCCACCGAGCTTATGCAGAGTTTGCCGGGCCTTGACCGCGACTGGATGATCGGCTTCCATACCCAAAAGTCGGAGAGTTGTGTAATTTATTGTCGTGCCGAATACTGAACTTTCACCCTCTGTGTGTAGCCCCCAACCGCCATCTTCGGGATGCGCACGATTGCACAGATATCGAATGAGTTCGGTAGCCCAATCTTCTGGGAACGGGATGCCGGTGGCGTACCAGCACATCACGAAGCCGGCGAGTTGGAACATGGGACCGGAGTAGTCGCAGGCCCAGTTACCACCGGGGAGCTGAAGCTTGGAGAAGAATTCGAGACCATTGCTGGCAACATCAAGGGGTGTTTTCGGTTTAGGGAGGTCAGGTTGTTCCTACCATAGGTTAGCCACTGCGATGAGAGAGTGGGAACGGAAGGTCATACAGTGTCGAGGCCGAGAAAGTACTTGTCCGCGGTGGACTGTTTCCACTTTTTCGCCTCTTCTTCGGAGAGATAGTGCCATGTCTGGCGGCCGTGGTCGTCTTTTAACCGCCAGCGCGTGTAGTCTGTGAAGGGAGTATGGTAGTCGGATGTCCTGACCGCCTTGACAGAGACGACTGGCTTAGAAGGGAGCCCCATCGCGATATCAATTGGCGGTCTCGAGAGGTGTGCGCTGTGGGAGGAAGAAGAGTTCTGTTGGATGGCGAGAACCCCCTTAGAAGCAGCGACTGTGTTGAGCTGTGTGTTGCAGAGGGCGGACCTTCAGCTGCTTTTAAGGCGCCGAAGCTTCAATTCGAATCGACATCAAGAAGACATGTGAAGGGAATTGGATCGAATGGCCAGCCGACTCCCCGAAGAGCCATCTCGAAGGACGTTGCACAGTAGCTGCTGCCCCCTGGCCTCTAATAGCACAAGTCTAATTTTTTGCTCGCGTTCTCGGGCGTTTCGTCTCCGAGCTTGTTCATGATTGGTCGGCTCTCTGACAGGCCCCTCTGATTGGTCTTCGCTGCGTGGAAGGCCGGAAATCTGAAATGCCGACTGTTACACACGCCAAACGAGAGAAACATTCGTTACCGGCAGCCTGTCGTCCAAGATTGCCGGGCTGCAGGTCCCCGTCCATTGTCACACAAGATTTTGCCGCGTGGGAGTGAATACACATCCAGATCCGGGTGTAGAGCTATGCAGTTAGCCTAGGACAGCAAGTGAACTACGCTTAGTTCACTTGCAGCTACGTAGCTACAACTGTCGGCAGTTGCATCTCAGACCCACAATCCGGTGCAAGCGGCATATATACGACCTTCTAATACTACTAGGCCATCAGATATACATTGATTTGCATTGGGTCCGGTATGAGATTATGTATCAGCTTTTGGTATATTCAAAGATTCTGGTGTTGGTGTCTCTTGGAGGGAAAATGTTGATATGCCGGCACCTTACAGTCCTGCGACAACTATTTAAACACCTGTTCCCACCACCTCTCTCCATCTTCCGTCTTCATCACTCATCTTCACTTCACTCAGAAAGAAAACCCGAAACATATACCGGGACACATGGCCTGCCTTTCTACACAGACATATACAAATATACATATACTATCAAACAAACGTCATCCCAAACAACATATGACCAGTTGCAACATTAAACTTGGCAGGTTCTTTGCAAAGGTGGAATGTGGCTTTGAAAGAAACATTGGAATGGACTTCCACCTATGACCAGAACTATATTAAAAAAACCACTCAGATGGCATCTATCTATAAATACTTAAGTAAGTACTTATCAAATCCTGTTGCCATTTTATGCCGCCCTTCCCCTCTATAAAGAGAAAGGGCAGCATGACCTTCGAGGGCTCAATCCCTAGATCCGGGGATTGAGAACCTCGAAGCGGGTGCTACTGCGGAGACAGCATGTGATGCTGTCGACATCTGATCCGTTGCCAATCCAGCCCGGAGCAGCAATGCTGCTCCGGGCTGGTCAGAGAATAAGGCGGGATCGAACCAACTTTATGCTGGCACGAAGTCGGATCGATCCCGCCTTGTTATCAATATCACCGGAGCATATCCTATCATCACTCGAGATAACAAATCACTTAAAGCTCGTCTCGAAGAAACATGCAAGCTTTCAGTTGCAAAATAACACAAACAACACACCCTTGTGGTAAATTTTCGAAGACTTTCTCAGAACACTCAAATATCAGAGCAAACCTCCTCCGGGATATTTTGAATATTTCTACTATTAATCGAGTACACCCTACAGCGTCCATGTGGGAGAGACTATAGAGAAACACTATCCAAGTCCCCACTTACATCCAAGATGGTGGACTATAATCATATCTTATAAACGATATGACTAAGTCTCTTATGATAGTCAACTGATGGAAAAGACATTGATACAACAGATAACATCGTTTGGATTGATAGTCGTACGATATGAGGTAAATATCCTGAACCTTTGTTATATGAGGTTGAGTCTGGATAGGTCCGTTGAGTGGAAAACAGTATAATATTAGAGAAACTGTTGAAATGGAGACGGTATGGTTGAAGGAAATTTTATTACAATTTCATGTCTGGTATCTTACGTATATAGTTTAAAATACAAGGCCCGCTTCACTTCTTGACTAATTCCACCTTTCATTAAAGTTGAGCTCCGATCAAAGCGCCCAGGAAGACCGATCCAGCTAGCAAGTAGGTGATCTTGGAAGTATAACTCTTCGAAGCAGGATTCGGAGTCGACCCTCCCGCCGCAGACCCAGTAGTACTCGGCGTCGGTGACGCGGAAGAACTACCACCGCTGCCACCGCCACTCCCACCTCCACTACCACCTCCACTACTTCCACCAGACGAAGACCCACCCGTCGGCGTTGGCGTAGGGTCACTACCCCCAAAAGCAGTATGACTCCCCTCAACCTCCGTCACCGTAAAATTCCCACACCGAAACCCCGCAATATTAATACTCATCTGATCCTCCGTCGCCCGATTCAACTGCAAATGCGAAGTCTCACTCCTCATACAACAAGTCATGATAGGTTCCCCGCCCATGGGATCGAAATCGTAAAACGCCCACCCATCGATCCCGCAGCTCGAGGCGTTGAAAGCGGGTACGCCGACTTGCTCGAACTTCTTCCCTTTTATCTCCGGGATCGCGTCGCAGGGCTCGACCAGGTTATTCGGACCGATGTCTACTACCGCTGAACAGCAGGTGTTTGGAATACCGAGCCAGGTGCCGCAGATGGAACGGTTATCGTTCGCGGGACGGGAGCAGTAGGTCTCTTTCCCGCATGATTGCCAGTATTCCGGTGGTGAAGCGTGTTTTATCGCGGGGTTGATGACAATGCCGATGACGGGGAAGCCTGACATTTTTGCAAAATTCAATGTCGAACTTTTAGGAGTAATTGGGTACAGTAAATTTTAGCAATGGAGATAATCGGATTTCAAGTCAAGAGAAGGGATATCAAATGGATTTAAACTATGAGACAGGTGAATTCAATTCTAACTATTTGTCATTTCCCCTGCATCGGCCACCAGTGGCTAAAAACGTCCCATAACTAAAAGGCGCCCGTGTAGCCTTCTTTCTTTTTCATGGTGCGAATCGTTCAATATGACCCCTTTTATAGCTAATGTCGGTGTCTTCTGTTGCATTTTGATCCTGCTTTGAACTCTTGGCTTTGGTCTGGAAGCGTGTGAAATGTTCAATGCCGAGAATTTGGCTCATGGTTCCAGCGAATGAGAGACCGGTATTATTCTTTTGGCGGTGGGAGTTTTGATTTAAGCATCAGCCGCATTGGTGGATGCGCAAAGCGCGAATTTTACAGTAGTTGAAAGTTCGCATTAGGGAAAGACTGGTGAGGATCGTTTGGATTGCGGCTTGGCGTCAACTGATAATTTTCTTGGGTTCTTCTCATTGACACTCAATGGAATCACTCTCGAGTTTCATGAACATATTATCGTTAGGATATGGGAATTGCGGTTATTATATACATGCGTCTCGAGGATTTTTCGCGATTTTCAAAAATATGTTCGTCTAGGATAGTGCTTGGCGACTCTTTCTCAAACAAAATATAATAGCCAAGATCCTCCCCAATACAATCTTTCCAGATCCACTTTCTTCACCACCTCGTGCAGCTTAGTTTATAACCGGTGGAGGCGTAACG
Source organism: Dactylellina leptospora (assembly GCA_036971365.1). Taxonomy (NCBI): domain Eukaryota; kingdom Fungi; phylum Ascomycota; class Orbiliomycetes; order Orbiliales; family Orbiliaceae; genus Dactylellina; species Dactylellina leptospora. The sequence continues at coordinate 197,587 of JAJTUC010000022.1, read as the reverse complement.
GTGATGGGTGGCATACACCTCTTTTCCACAGCAGCAGGCGGAACCGTGATAGTAGGCGGGACAGCTGTAGCGCAGTAAGTCGAACAGTAAACACTCGTAAACAAACTAGTCCCGCAAGGAATCGGTTGCGCAAAGGTGGTACACCGACTCGTCGTAGTTTTACAACTTGTCGCCGTCGTCGCCGTCGTCGTTGTCGTCGGCGTGGTGGTCGTAGTTGTAGTCGTAGCTTTCTTAGTCGTGGTAACCGGTTTCGTCGTGGTGGCGAGACATTGTCCGTAGTATGGATTGTAAACGGAACAAGTAGCACCGTCCGGACAGATTATAGGTCCTTTATAGGTGATGCCATAGCACTTTATCAATTTTGATTAGTGATTGATCTTTCGAAGCTGGCTTTGGGAGATACCCACTTGGCCCCACAGCGTCTGGGTTTGTGCATAGGCGAGCGGAACACCAAGCGCGAGAACGATAACTTTAAAGCTGTGCATTTTTTTCGAAAACGAGAGATCAGAGGATGTTTTACAATCCGTGGTTTTATTAACCTAATAATTATAAGACAGCCTAATGGTATGATATTCTCTGGAGCCTAAGAAATTATTGTAGATTATTTCGTCCAAAGGTGACTTTAGAGGTCCAAAGTCACCACAATTTATATCCTAGAAACGTCAGGGATACCGATATCTCTTCTTTAACTGTGAGTAATCAGAATGACCACCACCATCGGGTATATCCTTCCAAAGGCCCTGGATTTCAGCCTTGGACTAGGGTTTCGATCACGATTAGATAAATAGGTGTAGTCTTGCACCTTGATAATCCGTGGATTTCCATGGATTTTGCGAATATTTCAAGGGCGGCCGATGCATAGAACCTAACCTGCAGGCTATAAGACCGTCAAATGTTGGGTAATTCGTATCATTGTATCATGTCACGATATTAGCTAAGCTCAACAATCATATTGTATGCGCGCCAAGATCGTCCAAGATTTGTAAAACCCGCGCTTTCTGCTTCGAATGAGGAGCGGTTTATGTGGTTTCGCTTATTCGCTTTTTTATCCGCTTTTTAATCGGGGAGAAGAAGCCGCCGGACCGATTATTATGTCAAATTCGCGAGAGTGGTCATGGCTCACAAGCCAGGTGGGTGACTCGACGGCTATAATTCAAAGATATCTCAATATATGAATTTAGCACCGCATTTGCGACGACCCGGGGTCCAAATCTTAACAGCGAACGCGTGAAAAAGGTGTTCAAATAAATCTAGTATAGGGCCGAGGGTTGAGTTTAATGTATGGCAGGTATCTTCCAAGATGACGGGCTTCTATAACCCGTCGGTTATAGGAGGTGAATCAATTAAAGTAATCTGGTCCAGCATTTGCGGCCATCAAAGATTTTCGAATGCCGAATCGGCATGCAGATTTCCAGCTGAATAAACTTCGAGCAACGGTAAAGCTCGTCACCAGCTGTGCCATCGCTGAAGAATAGGCTGGGAAAAGAGGACCGTTCCTCCGCGATACAGTTATTTTGGGGGGTGATTGAGCGTATGTCAAGGTACTACGTCCATGTAATTTCAATGTGGTGAAACTACCGAAAGTAGGGGAAGTTAGGAGAGGCTAAATTGGTTGCAGAGCAATTGATTACATGATTAACCTGTGCACAAATAGTGACAATTCGATGTGTGACAAAAATTCTGTGCGACGTGAGGGAGAGGTCCGTAGATGCGAGACTTAAGGACTGGGCTAATTAGCCTGGGATTTGCATCTATTTCCCCTCGCATATCCGATAAAATAGAAATGATATGATGTGGTTGCCGTAACAATTTGTTGGTTCAAACCGAGATTTTCATTGTAGAATTGACAGCTAATAGTCCGTTCTAGATTTTTGGGGCAAGGTCCTACTTCTTCTGTCAAAATATCCATTGATGAGCGTTTATGTAACATCATCAGACGTCCGATGATGCTAGGTGATAGTGTTGAGGTTAAATCATCGCCAAGAAAATTCCGGGCTATTAGTTAGCGACTTCGATTTCTGGTCGATGACAAAATTAGCTTGGCTGAAAAAATATTTAATCACATTCCGAGGAAACTAGCGGGTATAAAATGAGTCTAGACATATATATCATTGCGAAGTGACTAAGTAGAAATCAAATATATGCATCATGGGTTGCTAGATAGGAAAATACGCGCTGGACCAAGGTCATGTCCTCTGATCGTGGTAGTTACCAGCAACTAACAAAGGTAATCTATGATTCAAATCACAGGCCGAGTTTGGGAAACAGCACTCAGCATCGGCTTGTAAAATCTGCTTCACAGCAGTTTTCGTCGAACCATATTGCCGGTTAATCTTGTTTCATTGATTTGAGTAGATAATCTTCAACTACATTGATGTTGTGACTGGTTACACTAGTGAAGCCGATCGGAGATGAAAGAACTACGCAAGGTAGACGGAAACTCGCTCCATATCAAGCTGTATCTCCTTGCTGAATTAATTGGAGAAAGTGTATGTGTCCCTTCGTGGTCTTCGTTCGGCGACGTTGTGGTTTAGCGCGGACAACGCCACAGCGTGTCAAAATACTTTGACATAGAATGCTTTCCTGTACATTTCTGCGAGACATCGGCTAGTGAGCGCTATGTGGCCGGAGGGCTTGCCATCAAAGACTGTGGCGGGAGAAAACATGTGGTCCGCTAGAGCGGATCGATTCGAAATAGTTTAGAGCGCGCAACTTTAAATTGACAGGCGACAGGAAAAGGACCAAGGCGCCGGAAATTGCTTGAAATACCGCTAAGATTTCGCCAGGTTTCGAACGTCATCTCAACAATTTGTGGATATTCCGCGAATAGCGTAAATGAGCCGCTCACAATTACCTGGTTTTGCCAGTGTCAGTATCAAATAGATTCGACAGCGACAGCTTCTCAATCGTGTGTAACATGCTCTTTTAAGCTTAGACCGCCAAGCAGGCGGAGGAACACCGTTTCAGCAACTCGCAACTCGATTTTGGTGCTTCACAGGATGAACCCCGGTGGCAATGCTATTTTTGATTCAAATTTGTTTACTATGTGAGCACTTTGCATGATGTAAATTGATTGAAAGGGCATGGTGGTACATTTCTGCGAGTGGTGCGACCCTGAGCTCCTACTTTAGATCGATCTCCATTGGCCTACTCTATCCGTTGCGAATCTACGGGGGAACGATTGAAAACAAAATGATTGTTTACGAAATAGCAAAACAGCAGCCAGTCATGTCATGATACCGAGTTCGATTGGCTCCGGCTGCTCGACCAGGCTGCAGGACTCGAAGCCTCTAAAACCCGTATTCTCTGCTCACATTCCCCCATTGAGTAACGGCCGGGCGGAGGCATCCGCACCTACGTAAATCGAAGAGCCGCCTGACTAGATCGAGCCTAGTGGTCTGGTTTGTTTGGTTGCATTCGCTTAGTCTCCACGTCCACGGCGCCACGCCTTGTCCCTGCAGCTTCGGATATTAATTTAAGATTCCGCGAATGTGCATTCGCAAGGCGCCGGGACTGGAATGTATTCCAAACAATTTGTTCCCGGCCTTCCCAAAGGACTCGAGTATATATGCTCACCGGGTGTCCGATGTCTGGATTCCTGGGTATTCCTTCTCTCAAAGCCAGCCAGTTCCTCGCTCTTTGACGTTGTCCAACACGCTCCTTTCGTACTATTCTCACGCTCTTTTATCTCGTCGCGATTCTCTACATCGACACAATGAAGTCATTCGTCACTTTGAGGTATAGCCCGGTAACTTCCATACATGTAATAGTCCGTGAATGCTGATTGATCCCCCACAATAGCCTTTTCGCCGCCGGCACTCTCGCTTCTAGGCATTTTGCCAGAGCTACCGGAACCACTAGCTCTGACCCAGCCACCGTCTCCATTGCTGGAGCTGTTTGCCCCGCGACCTACGATGTCAGCTGTGCTTACCTTTGCAAGACTGATGGAACTGCCAATCGTTGCTCTCCTACCACCGGTGGTGCCGGAGACACCTGTCAGAAGTGCCCCGGTACTGAAGTGACCGGTGTCACTTGCCCAGCTACCTACGATGTGAGCTGCGCATACATCTGCCAAAGCCCTGGAACCCCCAAACGATGCTCGCCAACCACCAGCACTGCTGGTGGACAGACTTGCGAAAAGTGCGCTGGAACGGAAGTCACCGGTAACACCTGTCCAGCTGTTTATGATGAGGGCTGCGCTTTCCTCTGCCAATCTCCTGGAACTCCAAAGCGATGTTCACCAACCAAGGGCGGTGCCAACGATACCTGCGAGACCTGCCCTGGGTCTCCGGTCACTGGCGCCGTCTGCCCAGCTACTTACACTGTCAACTGCGCCTACATTTGCGAATCCGCTGGAACTCCAAGACGATGCTCTCCATCTGATTTCACCGGAAACGGTGCCGACAAATGTACCGCCTGCGATCTTAAGGGCAACACTAGCCTCCAGCTTCAAACCGCTCCTGCAACCACCGCCAGCGCTTCTGCTGCCGCTGCATCGACTGTAACCGGCACCGCTGTCTCCGATGGCCCGGTCTCCGGCACCACCTCCCCAGCTTCCGGAACCGCTAAGCCGGTCTCCTCTGATCCTTCGGAGTCAACTGGAGCCTCGCCAACAACTTCTGCCTCTGATTCGGAATCTACTGACGAACCTGCTTCCACCACTACCTCTGGCCGACCCGGCCCATCATACACCAACGCAGCTAACCCTGTTGCGGTGAAGGGAGCCTCGGTCGCCCTCGGATTGGTCTGCGCCATGTTCGCCTTGTAGATCAAACAAAAAAAAAATCATTTCCTTGGTTACTTTATATATAGTAAACTTCACATGTACATTACATTACGGTTACACCATGGCGTATTATTTTAATGTCGTTTCTCATGTTAATTAACCAGATGCCCTATACCCCAATCCATTACTAAGATGAACGATTCGTTGCATGTCCCCATGAAGAATATCAAGTACCTCGATATCAAATTTGCCTGTGAATTCAGCTTGACACTAGTTGTCGCGCCTCGACAATCTCTTCAACATATATCAAGCAGCTTTTGTAATATCCGGTTGTATTGTCTTGATTCGAAATCATGACCCACGAATCGTTGCCGCATATTTGAATGAACAAACGATATATGGTCTAAAGACCATTTTCTGCGGCTTTCTTTACGGTAGTCAATCTTTAATCATGTCAGGCGTGAAATGGTCGCGTTTGACTACCGATGTTCGTATGGTGACCATAGTTTTGTCTCATCTTGTATAATAACGAAACCTTTGATTGTTCCTATTCCGAACAGTTATAATGGCAGTTAATAAGCGATAATGAGAACTATGATTCATAGGTTTTTAAGCCTTCCCAAGTTGAGAGTTCCGTCTGATGTACCCGAATGTAAATCCCGGCGCATGATCGATGTTCTGCATCATCATGAGATTGTGAAGCCTTTTGACCACTGATAGATTCAAATATTTTATGTTTCTGCTTGTAGCCTAGCGAGTATACGTGCAGCATGTATTTGGTTCGGAGTATAGAAATATCATAAAGCGATGTCGGGACCATCTGCAATACCAGTCTTGATTACTTCGATGTTGTATAGCTCACTGCCTTCGTAGGGTATAAAGAGGCGACCCCCTAACAAAATAAAATTTTGCTCATCGAATAATTCAAGTAATAAACCATTCATTTGCAAGGGCGCACGGTGATATATCATGCCTTGAAATGGCCCGAATATTATTCTCTTGGCTCGCATATTCGAGGACTCCTGTTGGTTACCCAAAGAACCCCTCGTTATATATGGACTGATGTAATCGATGTGTGCATTTTGGGCTAGTTTTTGCGAGTACGGTCTCCCATATCATTTCTTGGTATTTAAGAACGGGATTTCAACTATGTTTGTTTCATAGTATAGATAAATATCGTCATAATAGTTTCACTAACGAACCATAGAGTCGTTGAGCATAAGCATTTGATTGGGTGAAAGCAAATGAGCTCGACATGGTCTGAATATCTGCTTTGGGATTAAGGTATGGTGGATATTTAATCTCACAGAATCTCAGAGACCCAACGAGTATAGGGAGCCAACCATAAAAATGTTGGCATCAGAGTTGCTTTTCCTATGTCTTTTTTCGAAATTGACTTCTGAGCATGAATCTAGCTCCATTTTTCTTTTATTTTTGATTTGGTTTTTATATCGCGGTTATCGCCAGGTTGGAGTTGAATAAATATGGACATATAAGTTGGGATGTCTGCTAGCTATGTTCGTGGATGGAAGAGTGAATGTGATTGCCCAGATCTTTCCTTAATTTTGAGTGGTAATCAAATCGGACATACCACCAAACTTAGGAAATATGAAGGTGTGGCTCTACTTCGTAGAGTAAGATATGGGCTTGATAAGTAGGTATCTAGGGAGTCAGGCCTGTATGGCGGGTTTAATGAAGAGGAGGGAAAAAGAAAAGAGAAATAGTCCATTTCGAGAAGGAAGCAGGGCTTAAATAGTCCTAGCAGAGACCTATAAGAAGTTGATGGAACCAGGGTGAAGAAATAGAACGGGAAAATGTAGCTCCAAGAGCCATGGAAGGTCATATAGACAAGACGCTAGAACCCGGAAGTCCGTAGCTTCGCGTTCTATATGATTGCCCATGTTTCTAGGCTCGATAATTCTGTCGATTGATAGAGCTTTTATACACGTATATATTCTATACGGAAATGGAAAAAAATATGATACAGATAGAAGAATAAATGCTGCCGTTCCAAAAATACTAGGATATATCGTGTTACCTCGCCTCCAAAGCTTGGTTGGCTACCCTAGCACCAGGTAATATCCGCTCTTCCATAACTCTCCTAGCTGCATCTCCGCCACGTTGCAAAGCGATAGCTCCGATTATCGCCATGATCGTATCCTCCGCTACTTTCTGCACACCGGAAGCCGTTAAATTCGCGGGCTATAATAGCGTTAGCATTCGGAAGTCGACCACGTAGGTGCAAGGTTAAGCGCAGGGGTGTACATACATTCCTAGGCTTCCATCTCAGACATTTGACCAATCCGCAAGCCTGCGCGATACCAAACATGTTCGTGGTTTCTAGTAGTCTAGCTACAGAGTATGAATTTACTCTATTGATTGGATTCCTCCTGTCGATAAAGTTCAATACTAATGAGGTATCGTTGGAGATAGTTTCTGATGATTGTAATGGCGATTCAGGGTTAGGTTGGATTGGTTGGTGGACCATAGCGAGGGTGGTGTGTAGATATGCGATTCTCCGCCCTATGACAGTAAGTTAGAAAATTCATAGACCTAGGTAATTGGATTGTTGTATTATTGGAATCTAAAATGTACCGTAGAAGGTCAACTTTGTGTTATACGGTTGTAGGCCGTGATCGAAACTTTTATGAGTGATGCATTGCCATTTGACTTCCTCCGTAAGGGCTTTATCCCCGCCGTCTCCTAGGAGCTTGCGGTACATTTCGTCGAGCACTTCCAAGGACTCGTTGACGGCGAAGGGTAGCCTTTGATGAGTCGCGACTGGAATGAATGGCCGGGTGATTTTGTTCATACGGTATCCGGGTGGCGGGGTTGATAATTGTGGGGGCAGAGGCTGCTGTTGGACTTGTTGTAGGGGTCTGTTGATTGTTAGGGAGGTCGAAGGTGTAATTTTGAGGGATGAGGTAGTATGGAGGGGCCGCTGGTGGTTCGTAGACCTGTGACTGAGGGTGGAGCGGCATTGGGAGCAGATTGACCGGGAGGATGAGAGGAGAGGGCGAAGGGAGCGAGAGGAAGGCATTTTGGAGAGGGTAGCCGGGGCGGCTGAGTGGGCGCAGAGGAAGCCGATTGAATGAAAGTGAAGTTGAAGTTGGAGACGCAATTGAAAGGAAGTCGAAGATGCTCTTTTTTGGTGTTGAATTTTGCAATCTGATTAGATCTTTATCGCCGATACTATCACCGACTGGGACCGAGTGTTTATATCCGACAATGATCGCTTCCCTCTTTGCTGCACCTCAACTTGATCTTATTTGAAATGCCCTGCTCTGCATTCTCGACTTTGACAGCTGGCATCGTGATCACGGACGGCTCGAAGGATGACTTTTTCGTCTCCTGGTCTGGACACATCTTACGCGGCCGACGAAAGGAGCTGAGAACGGAGTCGATGTGGTTGACGATGCAGATGCTGTCGCAGGACCATACGCTGACATTGGTCGAGCGTATACGACAGGCGAATGGGAAGCCTGAGCCTGCGAAGGAGGAGAGGCATCCCTTTTGGCGATTAGTAGCGCGAAGGAGGAAACATCATCGGCGGAGTGAACTGGAAAGGAATCTCGGGTGGTAGTCTCGAGATTCTCTCTGTTCATTTTGCTGTGTTCACTCGGGTGCAGGCTGGTTGACGTCCCGCAACACATCGCGCAACACATCTCTCTCTTTCTATGTCGCGCCTTCCTCGAGCTCTTCCTCCTCTCCCCTCCGTCTCATCACATCTTATCTTCATCGCTACGATGACTTCGCAAACATCTTCGGCATCAGTTATCCCGAATCTTAAGCCTTCTCCATTGGCCGCGTCACTTGCATCTGTCCTGCCATCATATACACCCGCCTTCACAATTCACCATGTCTCTCACCCACCCACGAAATGCCCCCCCTTATACTCCTCCCCAATCGGTAAACCCCCACAAAGAACACTCCTAACTTCCCACTTTCTCGCACTCTCCTCATCTTCTCTCCTGGTCTACGCCATCGAAGTCCACATCTATACAACGCGCTCTTCGACCACCCTCTTCGTATCCAAAGCCGACAGCACAGGCTTCTTTCCCTCTTCCTCCTCAGTGCCAAGGAGGTCCGCATCTCCCATCCGCGCCATAACTACCGCGTTTATCCAATATCTCGTCAAAGATACTAAACGGCCGGGCATACCAACACACGTCACCCTCTTCGCTCGTGCGCAAGATCAGTACCTCTTCCCCAATTCGGTCCGGAATAAACCAAAACACGTACTTTCCGATATCCAGCTCATCAGATGGTGGGCCCGCGCTCTCGATCCTTTACTATCCGAGAACTCCGTCAAAAGCGATGCGGATAAAGAGAATGATAATGTTGTCCCCAAAGCGTACATTCTAGTTCCCGGCCTAGACGCCACCGACCTTCGAAACGTTATTCCGTCGAAACAGTGGATACACGGGCATCCCTACTCCCATCCTTCGAAACCGGTGCGGGAATGTATACCACAATTCGAAGATGATCCAAAAGCTAGGTTTATGGATGAACTAGAGGACGCTGGCTGGAAGGGTGTTCGCAATATGAAGGAATTTTGGGAGTTGATGGCATTCAGACAGGAGTGTAGTCTGGGCAAGAGTGTGGGATTCGTCAGTGTCATATTCGATGCTGAGGGAGAAAGAGATAAAGCTAGTCAGGAAAACCAACCGACTCGGTCAAAGAAGATGAGGTCGCCGGAGGCCGAAGGTGTAACGGAGAAGAAGCGCAGGGTAACGCTACCGGTTACAGGGGAAGATATACAATCTGCGTCTACATATACAATTGCTTCAATGCTACGGAATCCGGCTACGAGGGAGGTCATTTCACGTCGCTCGAGCACCCTGAGTAGTCGATCGAGTAGTTTTGCGGGTGGGGATACCCTTGATGATGGCAAAGGAGGGAAAGTGCTCAGCAAAAAGGACTATGATCGATTGATGGCTAGTCTTTTAGATAGCGATTTCGAAGGAAGAAATCGTGCGAAGGAGAGCTCGGAGCTGTGGATAAAAATGGCGGGCGGAGAAGAGCTACCAAGAAAAGATCACAAGGAAGATATAGACCAAGAGATCGAGACAGGCCTTAAAGTCAACCTGCTGACAGTGAGGAAAAAGCCTGACGAAAATTTCAACGGGAACATCACCACAATTATTCCGAGGAAAAAGTCGCAGGCCGAAGAATCCACCCCGGTGACAGTGCTTCAACCTCGGAAGAAAGTCAAAGAACCTGACAATCCAACGGTCAATATCCTTGAGCCCAGAAAGCAGGAGACGAAGCCGACATCAGCTGTCAATATTCTTCAACCTAGAAAGAAGGTGAAGGAACCTGAATCTGTAGCAATCAACATTTTGGAGCCCAGCAAGAAGGATTAGCCGACGGGTCGAAACTCTGGTATTGTCAAAGATAAGATCACTGTCAGGAGACGAACGGTTGATTTCGTTTTATCTACATCTGTTTGGCGTTCTTATGGCGTTGGGGTTGATAAATGGCGTTATGGGGAGTTTTCATCGCAACGCAAGCTTTGTTGCACACTTTGTTGCTTTTCTTCTTTGAGACACACCCATAGAAAATGAGAGATGGGCTCGAACTTGATTTTTGCTCTCAACGATACAGATCATTTGATCCATACCATCAAGTGTTCTGAAGATAAAACATAGTATAGATCTTACAGTACCAATCTACATTTACAACCACGCGATATACATCTGAAAACCAATTCCAGTTTCAAATAGATTCAATCCCTCTCATAATAGAAGGTCTACCAAAATCCGCCTGCATTAGCAACCCTCGAAGCCTCCTGTCCCAAAATCCCCTGCATGACGGTATTAGGGTGATAAACGTCAGCCCAAAATAACTGCTGATTGGTCCCCGTGCTCTTAACGTCCGAACTTAACCCGTACGCGGTAGGATTATTCAACACCATGGTGAACTGCTGCCACGCATCCACAAAGTACGTGGTCGTCCCGGAATGCGAGTTCTTGAAATTAGTGATATATGTCTGCAACTTTGTATTCCAGGTACTGATCACGGCTTTCTCTTGATTGGCCCATCCGGAGTTACCGGAGATCAACGGGGATCGCTCCATGGGTGGGATGCTGAAAAACATGAAGTTGCGGGCACCGTATGTGTACATTTTATTCATCTGGTTGAATTCAGCTGTCAGGAGGGTGTCGATGAAAGTGTTTATGTCGCTGCGGGAATACGAGGAGCCTATGTCATTTATGCCTATGAAGCACGAGAACATGGCGTTGGCGGAGGTCCAGGGTGCTGTGGAGGGTTTTGAGGAGTAGCGGGAGGTCCAGGTGTTCACTTGGTCGGTTACGGAGGGGATGCTGCTACTGCCGACGAGGGAGTTGTCGATGCTTGCTCCTGTGTAAGGGTATTAGTAGGTATGAGGATGGTTTGGAAGAGCGCTATTATAGGTTACCTGAGACGGCAAAGTTGTAAGTCAAGACCGCTGAGCGGTTATACTTGACGGTTACGACATCGATCCAGTTTGGTCCATTTGAGGTGGTTTGGCCAGGATAATTTGGATTCCCCATAGGGTTTCCCAGTGAAGGTTGGTTTCCAGCAGCATTAAATCCAGTGGCGGTATATGAATCACCGCTTTGTTCATAATCAATAAATTATTGGCGCTAATATGTTGGGAAACGTAAGAATTCTGGAATTGCGGATACTTACAAGCTAAACCAATACTTGAGTCCACCAGTGGGTGAGGAAGTCGGAGATGAAGAAGTCGAAGTTGTCGTCCTGCTAGTAGTAGACGTTGTGGTGGAGCTTCTAGTTGTCGTCGTCGTCGTCGTCGATGTCGTCGTAGTTCGGGTCGACGAACTGGACGCGGGGAGACATTGCGAGTAATACGGGTTCAGAACCGTGCATGTATAGCCGGAAATACAAGACGTAGTACCAGTCCAGTTAATACCACCACCTGGAGTATATATTCCTTAGCCCGTAGCACTCCAATTAAGACTTGTGATGAGCTTATAGTTACATTGTGACCAAGCACCGCCTTGTGCCGTCACTTTCTCGATTGAAAGAATGGCAATCACAGCCTTAAATAAGCTATTCGACTTCATATTTGTCTTATACTCTATGAAAAGGGATTATTTTAATAGGAAAGGAGAGGACTGAGTCAAGCGGTGCTACGCGGTGAGATGAAATGAGGAACATCGCCCTGTCTTTATATTTTTCATAGCTTCAATCAATGTGATCTCACCCGAGCCGGAGATCTCGGAACTCGGCCCCATTGATGCATCTCTCAAGAAGTCGGGAAATAACAATTCTCCCCTGCGCGTATCTCCCAACTGCAAGATTTAAGTTTATCGCTATATGCGCGCCTACTCTTCCTTCGGAACATTCTTAAATCTTGGGGCAGAAACCTTGTAAAGTGTAGGAAATGAGATCCGAAAAGGCACACTCCTCCTTCCGTGATATATGTATTATTATATATAGTGCTCCAAAAACCTTAAAAGCGAGAGCAGTTCAATATAGGTGATGTGCCTTACCAGACGTCTCGGACATGTGGAAGTTCGGGGTTTCCTTGTAATATTACACCTGGTGTTCGTTGGAATCGCATACAACTGCCCGGTGCTTCCGGAATTTAAGGAAAGAATTCCCCTGCTCCCGCGTGGCATTTAAGTTGTCCTACCGAATCGAGCCTTCGGTTGAAAAAAAATATCGTTTAAAAGGAAGTTTGTGGTGGCTGATTAGCCTATATCGATATATATCGTGGGATCCGAGCGGCGAGGCTATTTAGGCGAAGAGGCCCGGGTGCGTTTTGACGGCTAATCTGGGGAGACGCTATAGAGTTTCTGGAAAGAATACCCCATTTGGATATGGATGGCATTTATACTTGACGATCAATTCTCATTGGGTAATTATATAAAAAATAGCAGTAACTATCGGGCGGGAGTATGGTCTTCAGTCGAGGGTATGGCTGCTGAGGATAATTAGGCCTGGTTCGATGTCACTGGCAAGTTTCAACAACCAAGAAAATGGACAAACTTGACATAACCCATGGCTGGATGGACTTGGGAACGGTGCGTCCTGTGTATAATCTATAGATCTCTTTCTTAGACTCATCAATTGATTTCACTCAACTCGGTGTGCAGGAGCCTTAAAAGCAAGGAAAATCGATTATCCTTGCTTTTCGTCTCGTCATGCGAAAAGGGTTGCATCTATAAGGCTAATCTAAGATAGTCGATTAGTCGGAAGAAGGCAACTGCATATCTACATGACGGTGAGGATTGGATGTTGTGATTAGGTGACAAAGCTTTGTATATCCTACGACAGGGTCTTGTTGTCGCAACTCGCCTATACTCAAAGCTTACATCTAGACATGGCGGTCTCGGTTGGTAGGCTCACTCGTTCCATGGTTTCAATATTTCATGAAACTGGGGTCTCGGTAGCTCTTACATCGCATATGTCAACCTTGACATGGATTCAAAACCTCAATTTCTCTCTAATGACTTAAAACTCTCACGTGTATCTGAGCATCAAAAATAACGGTTTGCGTTGTGTTAAATGATCCTTGCTATTGTGCATAATCGTATGCAGATATGCAAGAAATGTTTCGCAGCAAGAATCGGATCTCAATTCCCACCCTTCCGCTACTTCTTCGTCAACAGGGTTCGATCAATGTGTCCCTGCAGCGCGCGCAATTATCTCAGATCGTTGCTTGCTCCGGCTCAGCATCATCGGGCTAATTCTCAACGGCCGTATTAATTTGGTTGAATATTAAGACGAAAGTGAATATGCACGCGCTCATGATCCCTAACTAGGAATCCGTCTTTGAAAGATCTAAACAAATTCGTCCAATCGTACCGTAGTGGCGTAGTGGAACCATAGATCTGGTTCCAAACTTTAGACTTTTGGACTTGAGGTCAACCGAAAACCACCTTCGTATTAAATGAGTAGAGCTAGTTTTCCGACCGCACGAAACAAGAATCCATCGATGGTTGATAAACCGTAGGAATCTCCTTGCAAGGAGTGTTTAGATAATTCGAATCATTCAAAGAGAAAAGGTAGGCTTATTTCTATATGGATTTACCATGGGCAGATTATGCATGGGATATTGATAACGCCGCTAGGTTTTGTTCATAAGAATCAGGAATTTCTGATGATCGTAACGTCTTGAAAGTCTAGATGGCATTTTTAAAAGTTATGAGCTAGTTGCTGTAATATATTGGCTTCGTCCATGATAATTAATGGCCATGGCGCGGAATGAGCCAGTGCACACTTGCTAGGGTTTGTTGTGTCGAGAAAACTGTGTTACCCCGCATGCTGTGCCACTTTGATGACTTAGTGTTCGCAATTTGCGCGCAGTTCACGCAGGGTTGTTCGAACAACCCTCGACCTCATGTAATTGGCTGTGGAGATGGACGACAAAGGATATCCGGCTATGAACATCCTAGATTGAGCACCTTGCAAAGGAGAACAATAAATAAGATATCAATTCCACTAGCTGTTCGAAAATGAGCGCAGATAATCAAGATGCGAAACTTTCCGAACGGAAAACATTGGCGATATGCTTCGAAGAAGCTTGCAGCAAACTCCGGACAAACCTAGCACCATCTCTACACAGAAAACCTGAGCGTCTGCAAGAGCTCGATACTTTCCTCCGAGGTACCGCGACTGGGCTCCGGGATCTTGAGCGAGCCTGTACCGAATTGAATAGCAAAGCCGAGCAAAAATCGAACAATGCGGCAAAACTGTTGACTACGCTTAACCAAATCAAAACAGTTGGTGATGCTTTCCTACAGTTTGCACCGGAGAGCGTTTCAATTGTCTGGTTTGGTATCAGCTCGTTGATAAATGTAAGCTTGTTGCTGAATTCTCAAGATGTTGATAGAACCCGCAAATTTGACGAAGAAGTCGGTATTCTAGATAGGAAGCGCTAAAGTAAATACACTTTTATTGATAGCTGGTGCTTGCGATAGTGTCACAAACATTATAAGCGACTGTGTCCGATGGGAGGCAAGAGAGCAACTGAGCAGGGAATCGACAACTGCTCCTCAATTAGAAATTTGGGAAACGGACATCCCAGAGCTTGTCTTCGCCATTCTAGACTTTCTCTGGAGTGCGAAACCCCATCTTGACCAAAGCAGATTGAAAAGTGAGAGATCTCCGCATTCAATTTTCGGAATTGCGAGGTGCGAATTGGGAAGTCCCATGGAAGAGCTAACTAGAATTTTTGAAAACAATTGATATAACTAGGACTTGGGAGCACCTTTAAAGAGACTTTCACCCAAGAATTGCAACAGAAAGTTGACGCGCTGTCGGGCAAATATCAGGAAATTGTTCAGCTCGCGCAAGCGCATTTTGAAGACGCTGTACTGTTCGAGACATTAAGTAAGTTACGTATAGACGGTGTATTCAAAACGAAGTATTTTCTAAACAAAAGTCTTAGAAACGGCACAGAACATAGTACAGATACAAAATGACCTCAGAGGTTAGTTGATATTGGAAAAGCACATATCATTGACAAAAGAGACAAATGGTTAATAGACCTTTAGAATGTGTATCAATTGCTTCCGAGCTGTCCGAAGCCGTGCAAAAACAAGAGCTGCTCAACGAGCTCGATCATCAACAGGGGAGATTCAGCGAGTCTTCTTCTCATAAATTGCACTTTGCAGGTTTAGCCGACCGCTTTAACTCAATATTGAAACAACGTAACGGTCGGTTACCTGCTGGCTGGTTGTTCAAGGATGAAGACTACCTCGCCTGGGAGGATGGTTCGACACCTTTTCTTTGTCTCACGGCACCCCGAGGTCATGGTAAATCGGTGGCTATGATGAGTATTCAAAGACAAGTTCGGACTACTCTTAGGACGAAGCAGAGAATCAAAGCTAGCGATCGTGAGCCCTTGGTATGCAGGTTCTTCTTCAAGAAGGGCGAGCAAGATATTCAGCAGACGCGAACAGCGATAGAATCGGTTCTCAGCCAGCTGTTGGGTAGCGATCATCTCCGAGGAGATGTATCAGCTATGATAGCAGCCATCAGTTGCCTCAATCCGTCATTCGGGGAGCCCGAGAAAGGAGTAACTCCCGCAACTCGAGCTGGTGATTTGACTGACCTCGCATTCCTTTGCAGTGCCATAAAAACTATTTCAGAGGCGATATCGAACACGGTATACATAATGATTGATGCACTCGATGAATGCCAGGACCGTCGCGAAACCAACCTTGCTCAACTTCTTCGATCAATAGTCAAGTCTGACACAAAGCAGGATGCCCAGACAAACCTCAGGGTTGCTATCTCAGCCCGAGACAGTATCGATATATTGACAGAGCTAGCCGATGAGGGAGAGTCCGTGAAACTGCCCCCTACCTCCCTAACAGGGGTCCAAGTCATTGGAATCACAGCGGCCAGAAATTGGAGCGACCTGGATGAGTACCTCAAGCATGACGTCCGTGGTGTGTTGGAACGTAGAATTGACGCTTCCGCTGGCAAGATCTTTTCTGATTTTTTGGATTCTGAGGTTGAGAGGATTGTTAAGATTATCCATGAAAAAGCGAACGGTGACTTTACATTAGCGAGAATGATTATGGCTAATTTGCAACAGCCGTCGAAGAAGACACTACAAGAAAAAGTACAAGCATTACCTGCGGCTATTGGGGATATTTACATGGCAAGCATTGAAGCGCTCAGTCCGGACGAGCAAGAGCTCGTAGTCTGCGCATTGAAATGGGTGGTTTGGAGTGTGTCCGGAATTTCGGTGATAGAGGTAGCAGATCATTATCGGGAGCTGTACAGCGGCCGGAGCCTGCCTGGATCTAAGGATAAATCCAAAGATGTTGAAATTGTGCCCGGTAGATCTTATTCCGCAGAAATTGAAAGGGTTATTCGCGAAGACCCTTACAAAGACCCGGAAATCAAAGATATTATTTATCACCTGGAAAACGCGGGCCGAGACTTTTTCAAGTTTGATCGAGAGACCGGGCTTTTGAATGTGGATATCTCAGTACGCGAGTGGGTACAAGAGGCCTTCACGACGGATTCCGTATCCAAAGAATCGCGTGGATTTACTAAATACCGGGCACGGGATGGCACTACAGTTTTTAAGTTCCGGCTCACAGGTAGGGCTGTTCCTATTTAGCATGATCTTGTGAAGATGCATATTTAAAACCTCGGTCGTCGCTAATTCCCCATGCTAAATCGATTCAGCGTCTTTTGTGAAATACGGGGATAGTTTAGCAGAGCTTTTCAATGAGAGAGAAGCACAAAGAGCAATTACTTTGAACATATGTAAGTGCCTACCGCTACTATCAATTGTCCTCCACGGCTCTCACTTACCAAATGGTTCAAAATGAGAGCTATTAGTCCGGGCATTGAATAGCAAGTCTTTTCAAGAGAAACACATGCGTTGGGACAAAGAGTTTGCCAACATAGTAAGCCCTTCGAATCGACCTCTTGATCACAGAGCATCGGTGATGGATCTGCCAGAAGGTCCACGCCGACGATATGAAATAGACCACTGGCAGGATCATCTCAAGATTCTGCAGAAATGGTGGACACCTGCCAGTTTTAATGATTCTTGGTGGGCTGAGCTCCTAGACGAAATCAAGACTTTCCTCCGTCTGGATAACTGGGGCATATGGGCGATTAATCATGGTCCATCAAAAGAACATCCGGCCTTGACTTGGGCCAACCACATAATCATTCAAATTTTCTCCGAACCTATCCATTTCGCATCCCATCATGGGTTGCATATGATGATAGATATACTCCTGAATGTCTCGACATTGAAAGAGGATCCGACTCTTTCTATCGGCCCCAACGAGAAATCCCTTCTAAAATATGTAAAAGTACAAGGGCTTCTATTATTCGAAGAATTCGGTGTACAGCAAAACTACATACCTAATGCAGTTCTCTATGTGGAGAGCGACGTAGCTATCGAGTTTTTGAGTACTAAGATTCAAAACCCTGGACACTGGGTCTGGGCCGATAGCTGGGTTCAGTTAATAGCCGCGATGTCGCCTCCATTAATCACCTCTTTGATGGCTACTTGGCAGCTCGACAAACCAGCAGGGGGGCTTGACACTCTTTACCAACGTGGAGAAGAAGCTGGATATTGGGATTCAAGCTTTAAAAGACAAGTTGAAAGATTTATCGACGAACACCAAGGTGATAGAGACTGGATCTATTCCAGGGCTGTTGAGTTGAGCGCTAGTCATCCTAAACTGTGTGTGAAGTTCTCCAGCCAAGGTCAGACCCAATACCTTTACGTACCAAAAACCAAAGATTTACCGGAAGATGGAAATATATGCAACGTACCGGATCCTACATTACGCCTACCCCTATACATCGCGAGGATATATCCAGAGGTTGTCAAGCAATTAATTGCCTACAGTGCTAATATCGATAACGCAGTTAGCCCTGGATTCCGGAACGGGAAAGATGTTCGAGGCAATCCCCCACTGTATTCAATTATCAATGATGTGGCCTATACGTTTAAGTCCGATGGCTCAAAAGCTTCAGAGCGCGGCCGTTTCATGTTACAAACCGCGACAATTCTGATCCTCGAAGGTGCAGAGTTACATTTGGAGGGCTACCCAAGCGGAACACTCCTTCACAATGCCGCGAAGATTCGAGATCTTAAGTTTTTCAAACTCCTGTGTGTATCAGGTGATAGGGAGTGGGATGTTCACGCGCTTGATTATGCCCGAAGAACACCGATGCACTACCTTTTCCGCAGGTCCCCCGATGCGAATCCTGGAAACGCCGAAGATGCACTTCAAATTTGCCGAATATTAATGAAAATGAGGCGTGCGGATGGTGGAGATCTAATAAATGCTGAAGACCGCGACAGCCAGATGGCTTTGGCGTATGCGGTTCAGCAACTGTTTTCCAAAGGAGTCAAACTACTAATAGAGCTAGGAGCAGACTGCCACGATGAGAACAACCGTGGCCGAAACTGCTTTCATCTTCTGGTTATGGGACATAGCCAGGATGATTCGTACGTCGCTAATAAAGATGTCGAATTCGAGACTATCGGGAAAATACTTCTCAATGAGAAAGTGAATGTTACACTCCAAGATAAAGATACCTATACACCATTGGCGCTCGCAATTTTACGGGGCTCTTTAACGTCTGTCAAGTTCTTGCTACCGATATACGCCCAAATAGGGAGAGAATCTCCAGACCGCAATCCCCTCCTGCTTCGTCACAAGAGCGGGGCAACTTTGTTCCACGTATTTGCAAACCGTTCCAAAGATCTGAAGGAGAATACCGAGATATTTCAAGAACTCGTCCTCGCATTGTCAGCTTTTGTTGATATCAAGACATACATTATAGAACCAAAGTGGATTGATTGGACTCCGCCACTCTATAGCACCATTACTCGCCAAAACCTGGAATGTATGAAGTTAATCGTTTCCATCAACTCAGATATCAGCTATCGTGATTGCGATGGCCACTCCGTCTTAGATTTATTGTGCCAAGGGATATTGAATTACTTCATCCAGGTGCAGGGTGAAAGCTGGGAAGAGATGATAAAGTGGTATACGACAATGCTTTATCATCTCGTCGAAAACACAGAACCTTGTTCTCTTTCCCTCTTCGAGACAACAATGTGGGACTACGACATATTCATCAAATTGACGAAGATACTAGACGTGAAAAAGGTCATCAAGCCATACGACAACACTTTTAGGGACCCCCATGGGTGGTGCATAGCAGATATCTTTTCTGTCTACGGTAATACTCACATATTGCCACTTCTCTCGCATCGGGAAGTCACGCCACCAAAGGGATTCCTAAAGCCTTCCCAGATCGGACGTATCGTTACTGGCAAAAGTATGATTTCCGAGAATGGACTTGAATGCTATATGCGAGGTACATCAATACAATATCCTTCATATATTATAACTCGAGGGTTTTCAACGGTTGAATTCTGACTAAAATTTAGATCCGCTTTGCGAACCGGATCCGAAGCTATTCCAGACCATGGACTACCCAATTATAATAACCCAAGCAAATCATCCGATACCGCCTATCGACGAAATTTTTTACTTCGAAATGCATGTTCCTATGCAGAGTGATTCTTCAGTTGACTTGAGGTCAGTTCAGCTCCCCCTCGTTCCAATTATGCATAATTGGTATAACGAAGGAAGAAAGAAGGATAAGGAGGAGAGAGTTATAGAGAGAGGGGGGGCAATAAAATAGAGAACTGATTTAATCTATACAAAATAGCGCCGACGAAAACCAATACTCGATTGGTATCAAGACGATTATCGAGCCGGGGGTGATGTTCCAACGGTTTTTAAACCTGTGGTGTTCATCAATCGGGATTATTCGAATGAAAGAAGGGTTTGAAGAGGAAATCGACCAGTTCCCGGCGGAATTCAATGGACTCGACGAAAAAGTCATTGGCTGTGGGGTGAATCCAGTAGACCTCATCATATTCTTCACTGTCAATGGGAAATTGCTACCAAGATCGTACCCTATAACACGCGGAAGATATTTTCCAGCGTTTCGGGCACCCGTTACGCATCAGAGATTCCGAGTAAACTTTGGAGCTGAAAGGTTCTTGTTTGAACAAGCTAACTCCCTCGAGCCAGGTTTGAAATGGGAATTGCCGGAGAAGCGAGCAATAGAATTCAAATTTGTTTATACCAACTCGAAAGCAGTGACCACAGATACCTCGGAATCCAATTATCCAGGGACATAGGCAGATGATAGAACGAAGAAAATACATCGAATGGGGCGTAGGAGACTTGTTCTTCTCACTATACATAATGAAATTAGAAGTTTTATAGACTTCACTTGCCTTTTCAGGCTACTATCTGAGTTTTTTTGTAGCATATAGCACCCCTTTCCATGAATGGCCTTAAATCCTAGCCTAGATATGATCAAAATCATTGAGCCCGAGGTAACTCTCTAAACCAAGATATCCTACACCAAGTTTCCACAGAATTTGGGTCTGCTTCGCACCTACGAAAACTGTGATCCAAGTTAAATAATGTTACTGAGCAGTCCCTCCCGGGCTACCGTTTAAAGTTATCGGGAAACTTGGAAGGCTCACGGTATCTTGAGTCTGTTGTTTACTAACATTGTCGTCACCTTCAAATGAGTTGCCGCCTACGAGTCGCTGCTTTTATTCCCCTGATGTGGTGGGCATCAATGTTTAGAGACGCGAACCGTGCGATCAATGTTTGTGCCCATTGAGCTCTCGGATTCTTTCGATCAAAGCTGCACCGGGTGGATCGATGCGGGGGGTGTGAAATTCTCGCCATCTCTCTTGGAGAACTCGTGGAGCTCGTTGTAAATGCTTGTACATGAGTTCTCGGTACCACTTCTCATCCCTTCCGAGGCGAAAACCCAAAGGCAAGGGAAGCCAAGGAGAATATGCACTGCAGGTCATTTTGTACCCCCTTCCTACTTTTTGAGAATCGAGCTGTACTTTAAATGAGTTCGAACTAGCGATGGCATTGACACGATGTCGGTGTTGTTGAGAATATCACATTAACACTATGGGTTTCAGTGAGCTGAAAATATTCCTCGAATGCGTAGAGACACAACGCTATTTCGATATCCAGAACAAACAAAACCCCACATAAATACCTATTTAAGGAAACCTCCCAAGTACCTACTTGGGAGGTTTCCTACGAACTTGATTAGCGTGAAAGATAGGGACCACCTTGTATTTGCTAGGAGAATTAGACACTAGAATCAGTTATTAAAACGGAGGAAAGATTGGATGAGATGGTTAATTGAAAGCGGCTTGCAAGCCGCTTTCGGCAGCACGATAAAATAGTTATATGGCTCTTTAGGCCATATCAATAACATGATATTTCTCCAAGGGAATCTCGCAACTGATAAGGAGATCTTATTGTACGAACGCCCTAAATATCAGAGGTCTTTCGCGCAGTCTTCCACATATTTAGTGCATCACTATGATAAGCAATTAGGGATATCGAAAGCCAATCTTTGGTATTCACATCGAAGGAATGCTGATCACGTCCAATATTATAAATGCCTTTAATGCAAATTCAGCACAGAAGGTTTGAACGATATTAAAATTTATACATCTAGGCAACATGACAGCAACATGGTCGCTAAAGATCTCAAATCCTACGAAAAAAAAAAAAAAAAAAAAAAAAGTAGAATCAGATCCAAATGGAAAAGCCTCAAAAGGTTTGGTCAGTTAGATATTGGAGTCCGGCGTCAAGTATAGGACTCCAATCTTCTGCACTGATACGGAAAACGGACCCATCCCAATCAGCTGATACCTTAGGGGCTCATACCAAAATCCCTTTTTTGCTTCAGTGGAATAGCTCCGGTGTCGGATGGTACTAACCCCGCTAACTCAATCACAAGTCATGGTAGCATAACTTGTGATAAAGGAGTTAGCGGGAAGCATACTTATACCGAATTTGTATAAGCAAACTTTGTAGTCTAGTCTCATAAATTTCCCCCCTCCACAGAAACAAGCCAACCGGTGAGCTTTATTGCTTCCTTTTACTAGAATTAGATATTGATCTAGCTTATTATCTAAAGAAGTCTTCCGAAAAACAACGCGTGGCAATACTATACGATCCTCAAACCCACAGTGGTAAAATACAACTAAATCTATAGATCTAGAGGTTCGTATTCCGTAATCCTTCTGTAATAGAAGAGCGGCAACGCAGACCTGGGGATGGCTCACCATACAACCAAGTTATTGATATCCGTGTTTTCAGACGATATGCCTTCGTTGAAGATTTGTTTATAAGATTAGCTTTGGAGCGTAGCGCATTCAATATGAATCAAGCTATTCGGAATAAGTAACATGGCGTGAGACATTTTGCGGGTGCACACGTGTAGGAGCTGTGGCTCCTAGATCTAGCAGTAGCTCGAGACGTTACGGTTTGGATTTTCGGGACCATCCAAAGATCCTAAGCCTAAATTAGCTAGAATTGTACTTGGTGTATGCTTTCTGGAAGCGCTTCCAGAAAGCATACACCAAGTACTAACTTAATGTAGTTCGCATGTATGCTGGAGCAGTTGAGCCAGAGGATATCATGAAATCAATATGTAATCCTTTGAATCCACCGGCCTATAATGTTATATTAATCCCTATCATATCACTAAAATAATCATACGATCATATTATTTGTATACACTGCTGGTCAGTCGTATAGTTATAGTTATAAATTTTAATTTTTAAATTCCGTCTATACCTACAGATTCCCGAAGGGCTCTCGGTCATTCACAAATCCTAAGACCTTCTCAACGCTGTTGACGCGATTGTTGAGGTTTATTGATCCCGGGGTTTTTTATTTATTTATTCATCTATCTAAACAGTCAATCCAAAAAATCAATCATCCGATACCATGCGATTCACTGAGGCCTTTCTCGTTGCTGCGAGTATCCTTGGTTGCGTAACCGCATTTCCGCACCCAGGCTCCTCACACAATAGTGATAATGCGGTTGCAAATTCACCCGATTCAGCCCGGGTAACGCAACAGGAAGCAGCAAACCATAAAAGAGGGTTTTTTGACGACTATGATGCTGAGATGCAGAAGGAAATCAAGGAGAAGATGAAGAAATATCCTGTGGCAACCCAGCAAAAGTGGAAAGCAGATGCAGCGAAGGTACGGGCTGAAAAGGACAAGAAACAGCGACAACGTGAAAAGGAGGATCACGACCTTATGATGCGCATCACTAACGTGTAGCTAGTGAATTATGAAGTAGCTTTGAAAGCAACAAAGCGAGATCTTATCAATGTATTTATTTTAACTGGCAGGTGGAACGGTCACTACTAGCGATACCGACAATCCAGTTAGCCGAAAACCCTTTGAATGAAAAACAAATATAATCATTGATTTAAATTATTACACTTCGTACTATTCAGGAGTACCAGTTATGTTACGCATCGTACATACAAATACCCCGTATCAACATTGAAGGAACAACATGTGCTATTTCGGCAACACATGGAGATACCTATATAGCTTCCGCAGGAGGAAGAGCTACCGGAACTAGTAGCACTTACAACCAGAAGCAACGATTTATCCCGTAGAAATAGTCATGGTATAATATCCACCACACTCCTTAACAACCCAACTCACGACGTGCGACTTGCGACGTACGACTTTTACTCCTCACTGTGTATTCCAGTACATAATTTTATCGTTAAGGCTGATGAATGATCCCATTTTCATTGGTCAACTCATATCTGAAATCTTACCTAAAGTTACAACTGCACTCTATTGTTCACACCTTACCTTTTACGAGTAAACTTGCTCTCTCAAGATATATATCTCTGTTATCCATCTACGATATCACCATGACATATATTCCTTTTCTAAGATTTCGGATACCTTAAATACTATGGTATGATGGGTAATTAATGACAGTGACCGTGCTAGTGAGCAGAGGTACACCAATTAAAATTACATATTGTGAACAGGATGTTTGTGTTGACTGCTTCTTATTCCGGCGTCAAGACACGCGGTCTCCTTTTGGCTTTCATCTGTCGGTTTAGGAATTTGTGTTGTCAGAGGGCGCGATGTCAGAAAAAGACTTCCTAACCGTCGTAAAGTTAGCTGTTTTGTCGGCAGGATTGAAAGTTGGAGATATCGGCATGGTGAATTTCGTCGTTTTATAGGATGCGTGAGGAGGATGTAGTAGGTTGAGAAAACTATATAAAGTCGATTGTTGCTCAGGGGCATAAATATTTATTTGTGCCAAACTACCCATAGTTACCCAGACGAAGACAGGGTGAGGCTTGAGACGAACAAATAACGAGTTCTAAGCTGCGCGGTTCGATAAAAAATCGTATGAAGTTAAACTCGAGTTTCTATCGTCAACATTTCGAGATCATAGGTCCGATACGGTCAATTGGCGCTCTCGGACGCTTTATAGGTTACTGTGGAGATTGAATGCCAGCGAAGTCGCAGCTGGAGGTCAGAGGCACCTCTCAATTTTTAGCGTCAATCCTTGATAGCCTCGAGCCGCTGATAGCGAACGATAAGTCTCGGTTGATAGATCTAATTCGATCCAGGAGGCCTTCCCCTACGCTGGCCATATACCCTCCCCATACCAGACTTCGAAGTTTTGCTGTCATGATTCCATATTGCCAGGTGAACTCCCATCTCCTAACCTCATCACGCACGGATGCATGGGTTTCGTTCGTTGAAGGCGGCGGGTGCGATTTGCAAGGCATCTTGATTTGGAGAATTCTTGAAAGTATCCGATTGTAGATGAAGCGCAATGGATTGCAGGCTTGGGTTCCGTTCGCACAGATGATAGCTGCTACCATCCAGAGATTCAGCGCTCGCTTCTGAATTTATAATTTTATTCAGGGTCCGATTGTTCACGCTCCTGATCAGGATCCCTTGCCACCAATGAATGCCACCTGGCCGCACAGCTTCATGCCAGCGATTCCATTCCTCTTCCGGCACCATAGCGAAATTTAGTCTGTCACCGGTTGAATTCTCGAAATATAATTCGGCAGTTAAGCAGAGCGCACGAGACATTTCCTATAGTGTGGCCAACTATTAAGGGTCCAGAGGGCATCTGTTCGCGATATCCAGGGGTAGCTCACCCTGCATGCATGCAGATGCGATAAGTTCCAACGAGTGGGGGTTCGTTCGCGTTGGTGTTTGAGCTCACGAGTGGACAATCACCTAACCCGAAACTTCTAGGTGGCGATATGGGTCCCAAAGCGCCGAAAATCGGAAGTCTCGTGGCGATAGATACCAATCCGGCGCTGGGAATCCGAAAGTTCTCGATCCAGAACCTCTCAAGTCTTGGTATTCAGTTGTCGAATCCGTTCTGATAGAGGAACACTCGGACCAGCAAGCTCAGTATTCGGGGCTGTTTTGAGCGGGTGCCAAGAGTTTCGTTCTTCTTCCTCAAGCTGCAGCTGCTGATAAAGGCGTTTTGCATGTCTCCATCTAATCTCCCATAATCTCGTCTGCGTGTGAACGTCGAAGTTCAGGAAATCTGCGGCTGAGGCATGTGCGGGGTAGGGCGGTGGATGAGCTTTACACGGCATGTTGATTATCGTTGACGGGGAGAAGTGAAGTCCGAACGAGGAATCTTCGGTTTATTGTAGATAGTGCTTGTTGACAAGTCCGCTTGAAAGCACCATATCTGAATCCGCAAGCCCGTCCGGTTTTTAATGATTGTGAATCGCAGGCACGATTTTGGTCCACGGCAATTCGACGAAGAAATTTGCTGCGATTCGCCAATACTGCGAAATCGTGGGACAGGATCAAGAAGGTCTAGGCGAGTACTACTTATCCAAGGCCAAACAAAAGCCAATTGTTTCTCCCTTGGTTAGATGCATATGTGCATGCACGCTTGAAGCCAACACGAAAGAAAAACTCCATGGAAGGAAAAACTAGAGTTAGAAGGTTTTAATGACTGTCTCAACCGCAACCTTCGTCTTAGTTCTTTGAGGAGAACCAAGGGCAATGCTTGGAAACCATTCCCAGAAGAGTATTGAATTGACTTGTATGTTATTAATACAAGTAGTTCTGAGAAAACAGTCTTCCATGGAATCACCATGAAATATCCAGTGCGCTTAAGTGCAAGTGCACCTGAGATTCCCTTGTTTGCTATTGTTAAAATGAAGACCTAGACACCATCCCTACAAAATGATTCATTCCCATTACCTAAACTCGGCTGCACTGTTGATAACAATGAACATACGGAATATAATGTACTCTGAGACCTCGCCATTGACTGTTCATGCCTGATGAGGTGACATAAACCTGAACTTGGACTGCCTCGAAGCGCTTCTCCAATGTGTTGCCGGCCTGTAAGGTGCATCTTAATATCTTAAGCTTAAGATCTTAGCTTGAATATCGGCTGTAGGAAATGAATTCTTGATGAATATGTTATAGTGTGTGCCTTATTAGAATAGAAATATTATTATACAAAACACTAATGTTTCAAGTCTTGTAAGGGTACACATCATCATACCGTTAGAGTGCTGCTTGCGGAAGTACCTCGGCGGGGTGGAAGATTGGGAATGCTTGAAATATGCAAGTGTAACTTCGCTTCATGAATGCATTCCATCCTCGCGAACCCGCAATTGTGAGGAGTCCGGGGATAGAAACAAGGCCCCCTGTTAAATAGGCACTCCGAGAGACGAGTCAGTTGATCAAACTTCACAATCAATCAGATAAAAAGATATTTTGTTATATGTATACTAACTAACTCACAGGAATCACAGCCTACCGAGGTGGTTAGACCCAACATAGAGGCCCCAAAGCGAGCATCTGTTGGATATTTGATTCATTCACCACAACTTAAAACAATAGAACACTGCGGACGACAGGGAGACGTTGGTCCTAGTCTGAAAGAACGATCCTTTTAGCGAATCCGGGTGGCCGAACATTCCATTTTCGAGAAAGGGCAACGCTCACACTATGCTGCCTAGCTTTCTTGACGGTCCTTACCAACAATTGTCCCGTTCGATTCCCTGTCTTGCGGGGATATGGCGCCAACTTGAAAGGATAACATCTCTGACATTTTAGTAATACTATTGTGTAGCGAGCTTGTACGAGTACTCTAAATCCGGGAGGGCCTTCGAGGGACCTCGATTGAAGATGGTTCCGGACGCATATAAATTCACCTCGAGGACCCCCTCGAAGAAACCAAGTTGATGTGCAAGCTACTATACTAATTGCAGATAATCTAATCCAAACTTCACCTTTCCGTCTCTGATCTTGTGCGTTCTCCTTGTGCCCTCATTTTATATATTCAACCGACGTATCTCCGAATCATTCGGTGAAACCAACATCCCAGCACTGAATATACATCGGCCACCTTGACGCGCTTGCTTCTACTCACGAGACGAACCCACCTAAACATATCTACAACAACGAAATCGCAGCTATCTTCGTCTCCGCATAATGCCTTGTAGGGCTCATGCCTGGCCTTTGGAAGAAACTGAGCGCTGTCTCGAATATTTTGACCGCGCCGTGGAAATAACTTCTGGCCCAGAAGTCGCCTTTTCCCGATGTGCCACAGAGACCAGGTGGTGTCGCCGAATCATAGAACACCGAGAAACGGAGGCGAGACGATACAAATTTCGAATATGGGACTACGCACTAGCTACCAGCACACCTATTATTAGAAAAATCCGAGAAATAAAGGTGTAGTCATGAGTTTAGGAGAGGCAAAAATATGGCATCAACTTGGAAATAATATCAGAAACACGGCAGTAACGAACGAAATTCAGATTCTATTGATGCAATACTCTGGAGGCGCTAAAGTGGAAGCAAAATAGAATTAAGAAAGATAAACTCAGGACTTAGACAGAGTACTTCGAATTGGAGGGAAATATTGATTGAGAACAGTCTTCGAAGGAGCTTCAACAAGCGCTTGAGAAAATGCAACAGGGCAGCGTCGGAAGATTTGCACAATCTTTCATTCGAATATGGTTGTGCGGAAAGTGATTTGAAGGATAGATTTTTTTTTTTTGGTGGAATCGTCCATTAGAAAAAACGTAGGATAGAGATAAGAGGGTCAAAATTGAGTATTTTACTTCGGATCCAAAGTTCTTTTTGGTTCCTGTGTTTTTTCTGGTCTTGTATCCTGCGTTTGGGCAAGGATCCCGAATCAAGTGCTTGGTCCGCCACCCGTGGTGAGCTTAAGCGCTTGCAAAAGCCATCAAACTGTTTAAATCTGCGGGAGACACTACTGATCACTAGCGAAACGATCGCACACGATAATTTCGCGTTTCTTGGGCTTCTCTCTAACCTCTCATTTCCCTCAGCCTTGTCGCGAAATGCCCTGCAAAGCCCAGACGCTTCCTCCCGATGTATTCGCATATCCGTTCGATCGCCTTGGCATTCTCAACGGCCGAGTCCTGTCCGCTCATATTCACACTCTACATCTCTTCCAACGCAGATTCGAAGCCCATATCGAGGCAGGAATAATATTTCGCAACTCTCAGGGCGTTTGGGAACGAATCAAACAACAAGATGACGGCGCATTGAGCCGCATTCCTTGATCACCTGTCTTCTGCAGGGGCGAATGAGACTTTATGTCTAGCCTAGCTCTACGAATGGAAGATTCCACGAGTCTACAGGGTTATTTACAGGGAGGTCGGGCTAAGGGTACGGATCTGGGGATGGCTAAGCTCTGTGGTTGATACCCCGTCTCTTCTAGACTATAGTCCTATCGGGAAATTGTTTTCAAATGGAATGTCGAACTAAGGTTTTATATATACAGGAGCTGAGAAACCCCAGTTGAAGCCGATGTTCTAGCTAGCAATCCGGGTTGTCCGATTCATTGTATTGAATACTATTGAACCATACATGGACATTAACGTAAAGTCGTGTCTTTGTATATTCTTCAATCCGATCCTGGTTCCTCAATGTTTGAACCGTAATTCTTTAGAGATCTCTTGTTCGTTTAAGATGTAGCTCGTCGGTTTTCTTAGAGTAGGTTCTGTTTAGACGGAAGTATTGATACTGGTGCAGATATTGTTGTGAATTTCGCGAGATACATGTATACACCCATGTCAAGTCGCGACTAGAACCGCGGAAATCCCGAAAAACATGTGCCATGCGGCTCTACTAATTGGTGTAGCCATAGACGCTTTCATTAAGGCCACAATATATCCAGAATAAGATGTATAGTCACACCTCTCGATGCATCGTGTGATTCCCCGAGGTGAGGATGGGAGTCTTTGGGAGGGTGAGGAAGGCTTGGCAAACAACCCTCCCAACAGCCGTGGACTGCGAGCTCTGCGGACAGCTCCCCAAGCTCCCCTTAAAGCTTCGCAATCTCCTTCGCGTCGTTTTTCACCCCGTCTTGTATATTTCGCAGTCTCCGAATCACAGATTCTGATTCGCTTTCAGATGAGGATTGAGAATCGCAAGAATTCCGCCTGTCAGAGTCGCTACGGTATATCTGCGCAAGCCTTAAAACCACGTATTCTTCATTGATCGTTTCGTGAAATCGCGCCCACCAGAACTCCTCAGAGACTCGGAAGGGAAGAGCGCAAAGAATGCTGTCTTCGTAAATATCGAAGAATGGAAAAGCTGTGACCGTGCAAGGCATCGAACGGGTTGTAACTAGAGCTTGATCAGAACGAGAAAAAAAAATATTAATTTGTGAAAATCTTGGTCAGGAAACCGGAAGTTAAAGATCTTACGCTGGAGGATTCCTGATATCCAGGCTGGAGAAAATAGTATCTTCGCGAGGGGGGGAAGGCCAGAGCTAATGTCATGGCCTGCATTTTGGCCAATCCGGATTCTTGTATTCATCCGTCGACACTTGGCCAGCCTCCAGCGAAAGCACTCTCTCAGCTTAGAAAATCCCCATATCTCTGCTGGCACTGCAGAATGCTACGCCACATGGATATACTTGTCTCTTTAGGTCGTCTGGTGCCTCTTACTTAGTATACCCTCGAAACACTCCAGATCCATGCGTATACGGTACATGGCGTCTGAAAGGCTATCTAGATATCCCTATCCGGTGGAGATCAGGTGCCTGTTCCTCGAGCATAGATTGGTGGAGCTGAAGCTTTGACCGCTCAATTTTTTCCGTCCGTGTTGCCTCATTGTCAAAACCTTTCAAGAATAGCCGGGTTCGATGGCAATACTTGTCAGTTTCTCGTCGGTATCCTCTTTGGCCTCTCGTTATCCAATGACCTGATACTCCAATTATCTTAGCTTCGTGATCAGGTTATTTGGGCTGGGCTTGCTCCTCCGACCGGCTGGAGCGACGCGGTCAAACACGACCTCTCCACAGGAGCCTAGATCTGGTCAGGTCATTGCAAACCTCATACATAGATATCCATAGTTTTAGCAGATCACACTATGGACTTG
Source organism: Dactylellina leptospora (assembly GCA_036971365.1). Taxonomy (NCBI): domain Eukaryota; kingdom Fungi; phylum Ascomycota; class Orbiliomycetes; order Orbiliales; family Orbiliaceae; genus Dactylellina; species Dactylellina leptospora. Next base: position 167,089 of record JAJTUC010000022.1, on the reverse strand, counting down.
TGCTCCATCATCGTCGAAAAATGAACCAGCTCGTGCAAGCGTGAGCTTGGAATATGGACGGAAGGATACCCCGGGGTTGCCACTGAATCTTATGGTCGCAAAAATTTAGGCAAACTATGGCGTATGTATATGGTGCGGGCCCTGAGCTGGGACTTGTATGGTTTCGAGAGGAACCGGAACTCCCTTCTGAAGAATCGGCTGGAATTGATCAAACGACATCGGTGTATGCTTATTATTGAGATTTTATAGATTTTGTAGATTTTATACAAGATTAAATGCACCAGTGTCTTCCAGCTTCAATGCCCAGTTAATATGATCCCAAGACCTAACCCCTCAGGAGCATTGTTTGGACCGATTTCGGCTGGTTCTCGGGCACATCCATGCGCAAGCATATGCTCGAGTCGCCGTGTCTCCCCGATTTTCGAATACTTTCAGTAAAACCAGTAGGAAATCGCATACGTTTAAGACGTCCTTACTACCCCGAATACCACAAGCGCCCCGAAAAAGCTTTGCTTCCAGCCAACTTTTGCAAAAGTGGGCTTTACATATCATTTCGTGTCTTTATCTGTTTCTTAGTATTCAAATGAATGTAAATAACCACGATGTCCAAGGGTTTGTTTAGGAGAAATGCTTCTTAGAGATAGCTAGCTATCCAACTTGCAAACTTATTCCAAATAATGTATCCAGCTTTGGCGGGGTCGGCATACCTTCAAGCGGGGTTTCGACGCACACTACATTATTATCTTTAAAGATGATCTTCACCTGTCGGGTACCAAAGAATGCCTGTCAAACAATACAATATGATTCTAAGGAGACGGTGCCACAAATCCTGTCTGACCAACATACATGAAAGCTTGTTCTTGGGGGTCGCTTCGGTTAATCTCTGGGCCCGAACTACGAACTTGCTCGGGCCTATCGATGGCCACCACTGCATGTTAGCATACGCTATCTTTACATGTACCGACATGGTTTCTAACGTTATTATGACCAATTCGACCGCGCTGCGGAGGTTCGCGGCATCTCATGAATATACATTAATGGGAAACTGCGCGACGTCTATAAATACAAAGACATGGGATCGGGCTACTTTAATAGGTGGTATGGAGCGCCGGCGCATCTCTGTCTATCCACCTGGATCCAGGTTTTCTATGAATCCTTTTTTAAATCACGGAATACATATTAATCTTCCGGGGCTTCGTTGATGATAACTAAAGATGAAGATCATCTTTGCGATTCTTTTATCTCTCATATCGAGAGCAATTGCGGATTTGGAGAAATTCCAGCCTCGATTGCCAGCGTCGCAGCTCCTCCAAGAACCCGCAACGGACGCGAGTGAGTGGGAACTAGGGTTCGTGGAGAGCGGGCTCCTAAAGCCAGGAAAAAACGAAACCTTCTCGATCACGGAAGCTTTCACTTTCCTTAAAAGACAGACTAGAGTCTGTCCAGCCGGGAGCCGTAAGTTTTGAAATACAACAGAACCTTACAACCACAGAATTGGCTTCATATTAGTTATAATAATTCTGATGAAATGCTTATATAGATCCATGCGACGCCGCTAGTATCACTTGTTGCTACAACGGATACGATTGCGTCTCGACCGGCTGTTGTCAATCCGGCCGAATCCCTTGCGCCGGTAAATGCTACGATCCAAAAACAGAGGTCTGCTGTCCCGGCGGGACTGCTTGCGAAAAAGGATACGAATGCGCCGGGGATAACTGGTGCTGTCCCTCCGGAAGCTCACGGTGCGGTACACGCAACTGCTATTATCCCAGGTCTGGGGAGACGTGCTGCAGCAGCGGCATAGCTTGTAAATCAGGATATGACTGCGTACCCGGTGGTTGTTGTCCCAAAGGTGAGATACGGTGCGGGGCCAATCGATGTTATAATCCCAAGACTCAAGTTTGCTGCGGAGACGGAACGTATTGCAAAGTCGGGAACACCTGCGTTACTGGGTCTTCCGGTGGATTCTGCTGCCCTGTTGGTAAAGTAGCCTGTGGGTCTAGAGGGTGCTATGACCCAAAGACCGAAATATGCTGCGGTGGTACTGGATATCATTGCGATAAGGGATATGATTGTTTCGATACCACTTGTTGCAAGTCGGGTACCATACCCTGCGGGGAAACCAAATGCTACGATCCAAAGAAGAATGTATGCTGCACTTCTGGCTTCGACGCATGGGGGTGCGCTTTAGGAGCTAAATGCTGCGGTTTCTCGTGCTGCAGAGCTGGCGCGAGGTGCGGCGCCGACGGTCTATGTTATACTTCAACTCGTATAGCACCTACCACGAGGCCGACTACAACCCCGAGGACTACCCCAAGAACGACGCCGATGACTACGCCTAAGATCTCTACGCCTAAAATTTCAACCCCAAAGTCGACGACATCGACTGAACCAATGACTACTACATCGATGTCAACGACTCGGACAAGACCTTGCACGACCCCGACCCCGACTCCACCTCAAACAAAAACCCAAACGATCCCGTTCGTTTACGATGCGAACAAAGTCTCGATTCCAAAGACTGGACCATACGCCGGGCAAAGAATCCCGCATACGAACGCCGCCGTTTTGTGGAATATGTGCAGAGGTATTAGCAAATATACCGGGCGAATCAGCCAGAGAATGACACTTACCCATGGTGGCAAATGTTTCCAAACCTGGAATAGAAGAGAGACGTGCACCGAAGACAGTGTAGCGTTCTGCACAAACGGCGTGAACGAGTATATCAGAATGTTTTATCCCAACCCGACAACCCAGGCAGAGAGGGATGCTATAGCGGCGGCGCTTACAGCAGCAGGCGACTTTTCGTGCGATGAATTCCCTTTCGCTTCGTCGGTAGAAGGCGGAGATCTTAGTCGAGGTGTAAGAATATGTGTACCGAGGGTCGATCAAAATTGGCAGGGAACTACGATGAGCACGTTCTTCAGAACTGATGTTATGAAGGGTGATGTCATCAGGCCAGGGGAAAAGTATGTCATTGAAATACGAGGTTGGAATTGCAATACGCAAGCACCAGACTCTAGTATCAAGAGATCGATATTGGAGTGTCGGGATGCTTTTGCAATCGAGGGGCTCAGCTTCGTGGGTGGTAAGTTGTACCCTACTACGGAAATTCGTAATCAGCACTAATGGTCAATCTTCTAGCGGAGATGTGGCGCGGTTGGAATCCTCAAAATCCGAGTTCGAGGTTGATGAGCATGCCACTCGGAGATCTAAATAAGGGGGAGTATGTTACAAATTTCCAGTTCAATACATTAAAAATCTTACAATTCTCAACTAATCTATGGAAATAGCTATACCGTGAACCTGAACGTCACGAAAGGCGCCATGAATCTTACCCTGGTCGACTACAATGGCACCCCATTCGAATTCTCAGGTACAGATCAGAGTAGTAGCGTTTCTTTCAGTCTCGGTGACACTACCCCGGGGCTCGGTCTAAGTGGAACTACATACAGTAATGACTTGGAAGTTTCCTACCAAGCTAAACAGCTGTCTGCTGATACAACCATGTCACCGACACCTACTCCGACGGTTACACCTAATTCGTCAGTAAAGACTAAGGCACTATCATATCTCTCGATTTGGTGTTCTGCGGCAATTATCACCATAGTGCTAAATCTGAGGCTTGTTTGATTATGGTCTATTAAATTTAATGTTGTTTAGTGTATATTCTCTGACCGAATGTTTGTATTTACATGAAAGGTAGCAGGGCTGCTTCCCGGATTCTAATTTATAGTGAATTGATATCGTGCCCAATAGTTGTAAGATCAGTTCGCATATAAAGCAGAAGGATTTAGAGGTCCGCGCGAAGAAACATGACTCGACGTTTATATAAACTATTACACAGGTGCTCTCAAAAAGGCACCCTTGTGTTGGCTTTCCATAGCGGCCCTACTCACTTCGGTCTAGCCGTCATTGAAGGTTTTGCTTAGAATGCCGATATCCCAAGCGCTCCGAAGCTGATGTTATCCCATCTTGCTATGCTTGTTTCTTGAAATTCGCAGGTGACTCTCCAGCTATCGCATCTAGCTTACGCTTTCTATTCCCTTTTCCCTCCGAAGATTCGGCTGCCTTGATCCTCCCGATAAAAGTTGGACCGGGTGCACGGTAGAGAATCGAGTTGTATTCTCACACCTTCGCTAGCAACATTTCCTTTTCACGCCATTGTAGGAGAACGCGGCCGACGCGAAAGGGGATCGTATTCCTGTCAAACGCGAGGGCGAGGTGGTCGACGGTCTTATCGAGTTTTAGGTGGGAGTGCAGGTTGCAGGGCATATTGAGGTAAAAAGATAAGTATTGATATACTTTGGAGTATAAATTTCTAATCAAGAAGAGCTACAAAAAATGGGACAAGTTGAACAATTTAATAGATTTCAGGCAGACTTCTAGGTCAGCTTGTCGGATCCTTCCTGCTCCGCAGCACCAACAACTTTCTAAACAATCGAAACTGCGCGCCCCGTATCCTCTAAAAAAAATGGGATATTTGTCGAGACCTGTTTTGGTAAACTGAAGGTTCTTCTTGAGCTTATCGAAGGTCATACTTAGTATACTCTGGACAAGGATGTCTTAACTATCCTATTGTTTGGTGTGAGCCCGAGGTCTTGGGGTATCCTCAAACTAGCACGCCAACAAGCGCGGCTATCAAACCCATTACGCTTTCGAAGCGCTAGGGCGTGAGCATCCAGAATAGAGTCCCCCGAGGTGGCTGTCACTTGAGTACTGGTAGTGAAAGTTGAGCAGGTGAATATATCAAGTTGACAATCGTAGCTAGGTAGTTCAACACGAAGCTGCTGCCAACAAATAATGCTGATATGGTGCAAAGCGGTCCCAGGGTGGCTGTCAGGTCGTCTATGGCTGCTGCGCGAGCCTGATCCTTTTCAAAATCGAAGGTTTCTGGTCATCGGATATGGGCGGTCGTAGGAAGCTCCGCGTTTCGCGGCGTTTGGCCTGGGCTCTCGACCGCATTGCGATAGTGTGCCAGACATCCCGGACTTCCGAGCTCTGTTTCTGGTCTCCAATGAAATCTATGATGTAATGCAGGGTCGTCTTGGTGTATGCGTATGTGTTTGAGCAAGGCATTTTTATTCGTTCTTGTCGGGGTCGCGATGAGACGGAGGTATTGTGGAATCACCAGTATTGCGGTATCCATATATTACCGAGGTCGGGTTCGAAATTGTCGCTCCGATAGCACTCTAATCAAGCTACCCGCCCGCGGCTGCTTCACAAGGTTTTGTCGAACGATTATTATCGACTCAGTCGCAGGTGTGGAGCAGTTGGTTTCGCAGAGTTGTGCGGTCGGAAATGTGCAGCTGGGAAGTGAAAAGCGAACAACGCCAAAGACCACCTTGCTCTTGTGGAAACCGTCGCTGTATTCTTCTCCGTGAACATCCCCAATGACTTTATCCAGTAACTGATAAGCGACGACTACGGCGAAGTAGCTTCGGTCAATCCAATCTCGGATTGGCGCTTCAACAGAAAGGGCTGAAGCGATCGATCTCGACATACGTTCATGTTTGTTACCAGTACGTACTGTCGTTGTAACAAATGGGGCGCTATAGCGCTCAATCTGTAGCCAGGGCTAAGCTTCGGAAGTCGAGACTGTATTTATAATGGAACTAGGGCGGCTTGTAACTGATAAACCCAGTCTATATATCGATCAGAGAGCTCGAAGCCGTGTTACACTTTCGAATGCGTTCAAGCAAGCTGGGACGGTCGCCGGGCTCCACCAGGCTCATTCTCAGGGACCTTAACATCTGGATCCGTGCCACTCCGTTCAACTGAAGTCGAGATATCCTATCCGCAAGCTGTCCGTCTATCGTACCAGTCTGAATGAACTCCGCCGGCAACAGCCATATCTTGCAAGGCATATTCGAACGAGGAAGGGTTGGTGAAAGAGGGAGGGGTGTTTATACACGAATGGACTTGGTCAAACTCCGGTTTAGCGTCGAGTATTTCACGACCGAGAAATCACACGAACAACACACCTTGGCTTTGAATCTCGATAGAATGGTCGATAACATATCTCACGGTTTACGACTTAATTTTGTTGTGAACACCTTTGGAATACCCCGTTGGTAGTATTGCGGCTGTAAACATACTTATGTTGGTACTATAATACAAGTAGTTGAGGAGTATATACAGTGATGGTCTCGCAAAGAAGCACCATGGCGTTCATATATGATACGTCTGTCCTATGATAAATAAACTGGCAGTTGGTCCACCTATGCTACTCCCGGAACCGCCAGTGTAGAGATCGGTATATCCTTGTTCCAGGAGAGATGCTCAAAAATGACTCGAGACAGTTGTTCGGAAACTTTGAATCTAGTAGAATGTAGTGTCGACGACGATTTATTCAAGATCAAGGTATTCCTCCTGAGAGAAACCGTGGTAGATGGTGTCTATTTCACCTTCGCGCAGGCGGCATTGCCGGCCTTTTCAGATTGAACCAACTCCGAAAGACTGCACTTCTTGATCATGCATGGAGCAACGGCCATCCTGAGCTTCGACTGGTTCTCCTTCTTGCACGCGCAGGCGACATCTTCAACCTTGCATCCAACTTTGGGGATCGCTTCTCTGAGGCATGGGATCGCGCATGGGGGCTGGCCGGTGAAGTCTTGGGCCACGACGGCGGTGGCCGCGAAGAAGAGGATGGTTGAGAACTTCATTTTTGGTTATAATGAGAAGCGTGTGAGGAGATGTAGCGACGTGAGGTAATGATTTAATGTATGAGAGGGAGAAACTTATACCGGAGACTGGATGTCAGGATTCGTGCGGGCGAAGTGGTTTATATTTTTCATCATAACCACCAAACTCTGCTGATCCGAGCAGCAGCTACAACGTGATTGAAATTAACTAAGCAGTACCCTAATTGAGTTTATTCCCCTGCACCCAGAGCTAAAACGTTGCGCTGAATCGCATTCCGAACGTTCATTTTGCTATTTCTGTTTAACGACGCCGTTCCGCGCAATATCAATCGACTATTTGGGTCCAAGACCAACCGGGAACTTTCGACTTCACCGCTCAAACACCAAAAACAGTTATAGGAGGCGTACCCCTGCCATGCTCTCATGGAAAAGGGTAACAGAATTCTGTTCTATTTCGTAGAGGTGAGCAGAATAGTCGCCTGGGATTGGGATTATCGAAACTTTATTCCCCAGATTTTATGGTCCCGATTCGGACACTGCGCGGAGAACCGCCACCACAACCACGACGACCTCGTCGAAGCTTCGATCTCCGGTGCCATGGTTATACATCGGAAGACGAGCAATAACTTTACGGACTTATTTACACCCCGCAAAATAGGCGGGAGCTTTTTAGGCGATACCATTGACATCGCGGGGTTGGCGCCGGCCTGATAAAGTTATATCGCTTAATACTTATTAATAAGCTTCCGTTTCGGGCTCGGTCTCGCAATTGAACGTTAACTTTCCTAATAAATGAATATACCTGCAACTGCACCTTTCTTGATTCGCAAATATACTATACCCGTGAACATTCCTTCCAAATCGTGGAGTAGCCTAGAGATACGTTCAGCGTCAACAGTGAATGCTGTAAGGCAATATAATAAGCGGCAGCTTTTTATATTGACGTTGACACCCGGGATACCATCTCCTACTTTGATCCCCAACGAGATTTAGCAATAGAGCTTTACAAATGATTCCGCCGCTTGCTCCGTCTAGATTTTAAAGATCGACGATCCCTTCAGCTTGTTAGAATATATCTACTCGGTGGCCACGGGAACATATTTAATATCAAAGGGGACGTACTTGCGAATACCTCGGAGCACACAAGAAGTCCCAGATGCGAAGGTAATGGGGTAATACTCTTCACGTGAAGCAATATTGCTAGTTGAGCTTGTCCATACCTCGATCGCTCGGCTTTGTTCCAACGCTATCCATATATTACAGTCTATATCATACAGGCAACAAATCTAGGGTTCGTTCGAAACGCTGCTGCTAAAAACATCTCTTCTAACTCATACCAGCATTGCAATGCGGCTTAGGGTCCATAGGCTGAAAGGCTATCGGAAATTCCCCTTCTTATATTTTGGATGTATCGTGTAGTATGACCAGAAAATATCCCGAGAGTAGGTAAAAGTAAACCACGAATCCATAGCAGACGTCTGAACCCCAGCTGAAGTGACAAGAGAAGCCAATAAACCCCAACAGAAAACCATATCCGAGTATAAACAGCTAAAGCCATATATCCAACCCACGGTCCAACCGTCTCATCGCTCGTTCGTATATACTGCGATACCCCCTCATCTCCCACCCGTAGATACCCATCTCAGGCGGACATTCCGGGATCCACGATAATTCGCGCTGTCTGTATATCATCAAGTCCCAGACCAAACGGGGTGTATCGTCCCGGATAAAATCCAAAGGCTCGATCGATGCTCTGCACGGCATTCCGACGGCGATAGGGATCGAAGGCGAGAATACCTATTCTTTAATGGGTTCGGGTGAGGGAGATTCTTAGGGATTCTTTCGTAGATGGGGATTTGCGATGCATCGTATGTGGTGGAAGAGGGAGGGGGGTTCGAGGAATGAATGATGTCCTTTTAATAAACGCCCGTTTTTCGAATAACTGGCGAAAGCTGGGGGGTTGGGTGAGAACGGCATGCCGCATCGATTACCTGGTGCGGCGCCATTGTGCGGCTCTCGCGGTCGCCATTTGGTTCTCGTAATTCATGATTTCGACAATTGGCTCGGCTGCTCGTATCCGTATTCCGTTGGTCCGGTTAAATTCGGTGCGCATTTGCTTTCGCATGAGCCAGTCCCAGACATCCTTCGGTGTTTCGTTTCGAGCAAGCTCGGAGGGTTGGAGGGAAGCAGCGCAAGGCATCAGAGGTGTCGTCGAAGAGTCGTGGTTGACTCAGTACTGCACCGACTCGAACCTTCGCAAAGTCTGCTGTTTCTTTAGTAAAATACTAAAGGATATTAGAAAATGATAATATCGAAAGAAGTAAGATGCTACCTCTACACTTTCTAGAAGATCATGAAGAGGGAAATCGGCGTCATATAAAATAGGTTCGTTCATGTCAGCCGTCAGATCTTGACGCTGAAGTACTACGTGCCCAATCATCGCCTCAACTACCGACCCTCAAGTATCCAATTCCAGAAATTCCGGTTTTCTGACACATAGAGTCAGCCGCTGGCGAGGTCCGAGAGTCAGCTCCACTCCATCGATAGAGGAAAGATATATCAAGTCTCTAGCTCGCTTCGTATACGATTGCATGTCTGCACTCAATGGACGTCTTGGAGCTCGAGTATCAAGCTAAGCGAAAGTATAGGTTACGCTGACGGTGCTCAGCCCGGCTTAGTAGCTGGCTGCAGCTCGTAAGGAAATATTGTTGGAAACAGGTCATTTCCCCCGAATGGTTCCTCGTTTTTGTTCACTGGCTTCAGGGTCTCAATAAGTTTAGCAAAGGTTGCCTCAGCAAGTGCGCTGTGGTTTGCTGGGAACCTCTAATGATTTTTGGCCCACGATTTTTTCATTGCCCGACGACGGATCCAGGCAGAGACTCTCTAATTCAGACCACTTGTGACTATTTACATGGTTTTAACCCTACTCTTCGTAGACCTAGCCTAATTCCTTGACTATGAACATGGAGGCGGCCCCATGACAAACGTTGGTTTCCTAAGACAATGATGGGAGTGGCATGGCGAAATTATGGAAGTATATCGCAGGGGCGTATGTATCTGAAGACTGAACGCCTTGAGGTAGCTACGCGGAGCCTCCTAATGTATATAGCGCAGTCGACCTGATCTTTCGTTTATACCCTCACGCGCTCCAGCGCGCGATACACCCAGGTCTCGTAATCGAACGCTCGTGTGTCTTCTCAGCATCTGACCTGCGCCATGGTCAACGATCCGACGGCGCAGAGTGGTGGCGAAGCGAAGCGCATCTCGAGTGTAGTGTCAATGTGATAGCATCCGGTATAACGTAATTGTAACGACATGCGACATGTCCTGCCCGCACGGTTCCAACCGCACGGTTCTAAGGCTTCTATCCGGCGAGGTCTGTTGAGGCAATTGAAAGCCAACGGCTGCTACAATGATAGTCTTGCGGCTCGGTGTTCCTAGATTGATATGCTGACCGGATATTTCGGGGAGAGAGCTTCAATCGTTATTCTGGCTCCGAATTCTTTGCAACATGGAAGGTAGCTTCCTCGCTCGAAACCCGCTGTATGCCCACATGTCTACCAGCATTTCGTATTTGAACGTGTCCAGTCGTCGATAGGATTCGACGAGATCACCGTATGCGCCGGATACGGTCGTGACTCCATCCTTCGTCGTGACGGGTAGCGTGTTTAATAACGGCGGGGAAACGGTGCAAGGCATTCTGGAAGGGAAATCTTTTCGGCGACTGGGTATATTTTTTTAAGAATTGTCGTATTTGTCCTACATACGATGTGCAGAGCTGGATGGTTTTATGGATTATGTTTCGCGACGCCGTGAAGTCCGGACCGTGTAGGGGGTAGTGGGGAAGGTAAAGGGGTTCCAGAACGTTACACCCTCCGTCAATGCGACGCGACTGGGCAGCTAGCTATTCTAGCTGGGAGCGCACGATTCGGTTCTCGCTCCGCAAACTCTGTCGCTAGCTTCTAAACGGCGCCTTCTAAATTAGATTGCCGTCTTCAGCGCTCCTGTTGAGCAAAGTTGTATTCCGACCTTACAATCTCAAAAGGCGAGAAGCTGACTGGCGCTGGCGATAAGTATAAAGGTTTTCCAGACCTCTTGGCGCAGAGTCCTTCAAAGCCGATTGGCCTCTCGGATCCTTTGTATCAATGACGGCTTCTGTTTCGCAAAGAGCCTCAGACCGTGCCTCCACCGCCGGCTTCGTCGTTTATCGTGGGACTTGCGCATTTGGATGCGTCGCGTCCATATCAAGGAGAGGTAAAACGGATCGGAGCTTCTATTCGAGTACGACCAATGGCGAGCGAGCGAATCAACATCCTTCCGAGAGCAAACCCCGGGACACGGCATTTCTAAATAGAAGGCGATATGCGATATAAATGAAGTTTTGATCGAAGGCGAAACTACTAGTAGTATACTCAACTTCCAGCTTGGCGGGAGAGCTTTGCCCGGGAAGCGGGGTAGACCTCAATGAGACGAAGTCTGTCCATTTCTTCCTTGACTTCTTTGTAGCCATGACGAGCCATCGATGTTCGAAAAGCTGCAACTTTCGAAATCCTACGGAATGCATTAATCTTGAGAGAGAACAGAAAGTTCGAGGTATTCACCATCAAGTTCCCCGATCAAGCCGGGTATCCGCACCAAATACACTTCTGGAAGCACAAAGCTTCGAGCTTCGTGAAATATAGAAACTCGAAAGTGAGGGACAGACTGAATCGAAGCGAGGTTCCTACAACACGAAAATAGAGAAGACTTAACAAACCGTCATTCCATATTCGACCGGACAGGAGAGACGCGGAGCCCTTTAGACGTCTTCCCCACTCTGAACAGGAAGCCGCTCGTACGCAGAATGAAGAGCGCGGTCCACTTCGTTAAACCTCTGCGTTGTTGGGGGCTGGTGGTGGAATACGTGTGGCGGCGCTGTCGCACGAGCTAAAACGAGGCAGCTCGATTTACTCTCCTGTCTCATGATGAAGCTCAGAAGTTTACTTGGACGGGATTCGGTACGCACCCACCTGACCTTGGCGACGAGTGGAAGAAAGTATTCTTCATTGAAATCGTTCCCTTTGCTTACGAATTTGTGCAAATACCAGAGGAAGGTCGATGGCTCTGAAACGGTTAAAAGGTTCGTTCAGCGACTTGGCGACTGCGAAGAGTGGACGATTCCCGGTCGACATCCCAGAAATCTACGTTTCAGAATGTTTTCACCAACCCGGGCGAAAATTTCAACATCAACCGTGGTCTCGGGCTTTTTTTTGACTTTTTGATAGAAGGAAAAATCGCCTATTGTTGTCTCCGACCAACTTCTAGAGCCCAGAGTAGAAGCTGCTAGTCTTCTGGTATCATGGAAATTACAAAGGGGCCTAGATACGAGGCTCCGTAGATTCACTTGGAGAAATCCTAGACCTACGCGATGGCGATATGGATAGTCTCTCAGATATAAAATACGGAGACCCACCGGCTACTGTCACGATATTTTCATTCGATCAGCAAGCCAATCGCTTCCAACTTTTATACATTCATTCAACAGCTTCGGGCAAGCCCAATCGTAAGTCTCTAGAACTGGTTTCGAAAGACTAAATACACTCTCGTTCATCGTTATACATCTTGTCCCTCTTTTTATCTATATCTATATCTACATTCTTTTGTCACAGATACTTTATCAAAAATGAAGATCTCTATCGTTGTTTCCACTCTTCTTGGAGCCACCGCCCTCGCGGCGCCAACAAATACCATCGTTGAGACTCACAAGCCCGATGAGCCCCTCATCGAGACTAAACTCCCTTCCAATGAAACGGTAACACATCCAGACGTCCAACTCAGTGAACTCGTGATGGTTGGTGCCCCCGTCAGCTTCAGCCAGGAGCGAAAGAGAAGCAATTGGTTCTACCCAGGCGGTGGCAACAGCAACGTCAACTACAATCCACCTTCGAACGCCAACGTATTCGTTCCCGAATCCGAATATAAAGATTCCATTCTCGCGGTGCACAATCAAGTCCGCGCGGCTCACGGTCTGCAGGCTTTAACGTGGTCTTCCAGTCTCGTCAATTACGCGCAATCGAACACACCGGGGTGTCAATTCGCGCATTCGACGAGCTTGAGTCGGGATCATGTCGGTGAAAATATCCTCTACGGATCCCAGGCTATTGACCAAATGATCAGGACCATGTGGTATGAGAAAGAGTTGACGCAGTATAACTTTAACCGACAAGGGTTTTCTATGGGGACTGGCCATCTGACGCAGATGGTCTGGAAGTCGACTACTGAAGTCGGTTGCATGGTTCGAAAGTGCAACATGGGCACTTATGTCAAGTGCAACTACAGAGTTCCAGTAAGCTTTTATTCATTTAAGATAGAAAAAGTAGGTTTGCTAACTATTTCAAACAGGGTAACATGCAAGGCCAGTTCGAGCAGAACGTCAATCCTCCTCGAAGCCGCCTCAGCCAATACACCCCAAGCAATCAGAACCAGAACCAGAACCAGAATCAAAACCAGAACCAGAACACTCAGTACGATCAATACAACCAAAACAATCAGAATGACCAATACAGACAAAACACCTCTCCAAGCAGCCCATCCAATACCAACAACTACTACTACAGCCCATCGAACGGCGGCAACAGCGGCAGCTACCAGAGACCGAGCAACGTCTACCAGAACACCAACAGCAACACCCGCCAGCAGAGTGCAGGTAACACTGGCTACAACTTTACCGTCCGATGCCAGATCAATGCTGGTTCCGGCCGACAGGAATGCTATCGTGTCCAGAACGGCGGTAACAACGGTGCCCAAAGCACCCCTCAAAAGTCCAACGGATACTACTTTTAGACGTATAGAAGCGCGAGCCCCTTGTATATAGCTAGACTACCAATAGAGATTAGAAAGTAGACCTTTCTATAACCAAGATACCAAGATATCATATAACTCTAGTTCTCTTTCACGTGTTTCGGAAGCCGCTTCATGTATCTGAACACGTAGTGACCCCATTTCGCACCCACCCCCTCGCCAGGGGGCGGCATGGGAGCCCAGGCATCTAAATCTATGTCAAGGGTACCCACGACTTCATACCCAACTTTCTCGTAAGCCTTGAAGGCGTCCTCTGATGAATGAACCCAGGTGAATACCCCGAGTTTATCAGCGACGCTCGCTCCCCAGTTCAGCAACGCGGTACCGACTCCTTGTTTTTGATGTTTCGGCGATACGGATATTGATTGTATGTACATGCATTTTGTTCCTTCGGGCATCAACTTCTCGGCCCAGCGGTACATATCTTGATCAGTCATCGCTTCAAGTTGTTTGACGGTATTAAAGCTATCTTCATTATGTTCTTCCGTTTCTCCATCAGTTGAGAATGTTGCTCCTTGCTCCCCGTTACTCATTCCTTCTGGCTTTGGAATAATGATTCGCTCTCCAGGATCACCTCTCGGGACTTCTTCTTTGCTAAATCCTCGAAACCCCCAGCAGCACCATCCGATGATTTCTCCTGTTGTCGCATGGACAGCTTTAACGCAGACGTGTCGCTCGGAATCCAGACATTGGATCAACATGTCGAACGCAACGTCTTCCATGACAAATGGCTTCTTCCCTAGACTTTTCATCTGGGTATGGCGATCGTTGACGAAAGAGTCGCCGCTTATCTGCGCGAGGAGCGGGATGTCGACATACTGGGCGTGTTGGATTGCGAAGAAGGGTTGCTTATTCGCCATTTGAGAATAGCGAAAGCCGATAACAAGTTTCAAAGGGTGATTGGTAAGCAGAGTTGACAGAGTCGAAGTTTTAGGAGGGATATATCAATTTAAGCAACAAGTTGGCGGAGGAATGAAGATTCGCACATATATATACGAAAGGGCATTGACAGTATCGACCATTTGGTTCCCGTTTTGGAAGGTGGGATATATCGTAATCAAGTCATCCCAAGTAGGAGATGTTACAACTGAGTCAAAGCTACCGATTTATTGTGCGGGGATACCTTCAGAGAGCCTTTACAATGCATATTTCCGAGAGCACTAATGACGAGCAGCTCACATGTTTTTAATGTAGTAGATCCAATAGTCTCGTACTGGGCAAGATGTATGGGCGGACGCATGCCTTGTTTCCCCCTCCGCGCATTATGTTCAAAGATCAGCCAGTGCAAGACCCAAAGTATCGGGTGGTCGGGGCAGCCGTTTTTGTTCCAAATCCACGTCCACCGCAGCAGAGAGGGGATGATATATAAAAGACACGTTTCTCGTTTCCAGCGGATGAGGATACCGTGAGTTATGGTGGCGGCCTTGAACGAGTTCTCGGTGATATCGGGGGGGATGGGAGGTAGTGAGACGACTTTGCAGGGCATCTAGCGTTTAACCGTGTCAATGGATCCGAGTGACGAGATACGAAGCTCGGGTACATACTTGAGTATATGAGGGAACGGGCTGATTTCACTTGCTACAATCTTAAGACTCGTATTTGATCCAAGACGGAAGCCATAACCTTGGCTCAATACGCATGAAACGGGCGCTACAACGATGATGCGGGACTGGTTTGGCGAACAAACAGTTGAGCCTACGATTCTACGCAAAAGGTGTGAAGAGACAACTTCGCCATACCTTAAATCAAGAGTTATATATCCGCCAGAATATAGACGCTGTATCTCGACAATTCTTCCTAATAACCCACGACCGCAGCAATTAGTCTCTGGCGCATAGACCTTTCGCATGGCGCGTCTTTGGGCGACAGATTACAAAACATACAAACCAAATCGGATCACCCTCTCCTGGTCAGCGGGGTTTTTGGCTTTCCCAACTTTTATTATCTGCCGCTCGAATTGGATGGTTCTGTCGAGAAGAATGGATAAATCTTTGCTATCTTTTGCGGCGTCGAGGAAGGGGTAGAAGGCTCGAGAGCGCGACTTGCAAGGCATAGTTGGGAACGCTTCAAGTTATCTTGACCCTCAATAAGTTGTGACTGCGTCGTTCTGGGCATCCCGGATTCTGGTGAGCAAACTGCCTTTTTGGCTGCTCTCTTGTTGTCCTGCATCCATCTCTTCGCTCATATCCTCGCCGTCCCATTCAAACTCGGCGCCATCACGGAAGGGCAGTTGGCGAAGAAAAGCCGCCCGCAGGCGGTCCAACCGTTCCGGCGTCAGGCCAAAGTCGAACAGTATCTGAGTTACCGGTACCGGCGAATTTTTCGCTGGGATATGGTATATCCCCTGGCATGGCATGGCTGCTGATTGTGGTTTCTGGTACCCGAATAACAAAGTCTACCGAAGTCTGGATCCGAACTTTGTATTTCGCTGACCGACACCTGCTACCAGAAATTAGTAATTAGGAGGTCATCGATTGGCGAATGTTCCCCGCTTTCTTCTGGGGCTATCACGTGGTCGACTTGTGCGGCCTTCATGACGTTAATGTCGGGACCGTCTCTGACCAGGAACGGGACCAAATTGCTCTTTCTGGTTAACTTTAACGTTATCCTTGAGACATCGTCAATTAACGTTAACATTAATCAGCCAAATAATCTAGATTCGAGAAGTGCAGAATTCTGTGAATACGTAGAGAATTTCTAAGATTCAACGTTATTGAGGTTGTCATTGCTGATGTTATCATCTTCCCGGCTCATTCGTTGGCATATAAAACCGAAGCCATTCGACTCCCATTAGGATTCGGCAGTCAACGATTTAATTTCTCTCATATAATGCTATACATATCCCTCTCGACAATCTAATATTCATACAAAATTTCTCACAAACCGGCTACTAACGATGGCTGAGGTACCTACAGCGACAAAAATATCCTTACAAACTTCCCCACAGTCGCATGTCGCGTTCAAAAATAGATCTCATCAATCCACTCTTAAAGCGAACTCTCTGCTCCAACAAAATCACGAAAACTTTCATGTTCTCCGAAACCCAAGAGACCGTCTCCATAATCACATTTCCCACCACATATTAGCGCTCTACGCCCTAGGCGCAACCCCGGATCAACTACAATATGCCTACGACACCAACGCTAATGTTCAAACACCAATCGGAGAAACCGAGGTGCCAGCCCTCCATACAATCTCCCATTCCGAAGACTGGAGTAGCTTTCTAGGAAATGTAGATATGTACCACACATTTCTCCAATTCTTTCAAGTCACCATCGATAGAATCGGTTGGCGGGAGGCTGTCAAAGAGTACATCTTTTCAGATAAAGCTGCGGGATACGGAATGCCTGAACGTTTGTTATCCGGTAACCTCCATCCTTGGATCTTGTTGGGATATGGGATTGAATTCGAGCAGCCGGCTATTATCACTGAAGCGCTGGCTCAGACAGCTGTGCACGATCAATGGCCCGCGCGATACCTCAAATTATGTGCAGCTGCTGTTTCGGGTATCGACGTTAAAAGTTCAGAGGTCGAGAAAGCTACCATGGTATCACTTTTTCGCGAGGCGTGCGGTTCTGAGAAATTGAAGGGTTCGACGAAGTGGACTGATCCCCAGAAGAATAAAGCGGTCTACGCCAACGCAATGGATGAGATGGTTACGCTTGCGTCGAAGTGGTGTATTCCACCATCAGCAACGGATGAGGTGATTTCTAAAGCAGCTGCGGAATTAGCTTCTGCGACGGCATTCGTGTGCGCTGCTACTCCGAGGATTGATAAGAAAGTCAAGCTTGATTTCTTCCTCATGCATACGCTTAATAGCGGTATATTCTTGGATGTTTGGATGCGGCAATCTTGGTTAGGAAATCCGGAAAAGGCAATGCTTTTGAATTATTTCGGATGGATGGTTATCAACTTCTACGTCTCCAGAGGTTGCGGGGATCTAAACTTCGATCAAGTAGAGAAATATGTCGGAAAGTTTGAGAAGAAAGAAGGTGATATATGGGAAAGTCTTGCCGAGAGGGTTAATGGGATTAAAGACGACGGTCATGTTGTCAAAGTTGTCAGAGCGTTAATGAATGCGGCTGGAGTTTCAGTAGAGTATACACCAGGACCGGGCTTTGATGTCCACCCGGACCAATTTGGGATCATTGCAGAGATGGTTGTCGATTCGGCAGAAGATTGTGGGGAGAATGAGTTGCTCTGGGTCTGGAGCACCGGTCATGATGAAGCATGGGAAGGTATACCTGAAAGGATTGATTATGGCGCTTCCCGCTTGTAAACATTCATTCAGTACTCGAACGAATAAGATTTCGAAAGAAAAGACGAGTTACAGTGCTTGTTGCAATCGAGTGGCGTCCAGTTTGGGCGTGCTCTGGTATTGCTAAAACTTGAAGCAGACTGCCCGATATTTTTAAATATTGCAAATTTGTCGCCGTTCACATATATCCCTAAGTTTATCAGTATTATTAATATCGTTATCAAAGAGCAACTGGCCCGCAGGCCATATTTATTCGTGAGCCTATTCTTGTAGTTTGCAAAGAGTAGTTTTCTCACCAACAATGCCAACTCTAGAACTGCAGCGCCAAAAGCGGGTAATGTTTGGAAATGGCTGAGCGAACGCGCAGCAACGCGACGTTGACCCAGGGGCACCCGTCAGTCCCACAGAAATCCTCAATCATTGATCCCTAGTCATGATATCAGGTGAAATGGATGTGGAGCCGACCAGCGGTCAAAGCGAATTGAAACCAGCATTCGGCAGAACGTCGCTACTTTTAACGGAGGATTAACTTTCTCTTGATATTACTGGGATCGGGTCTACTGCAGATGCATCAAAGGTATTGGTCATTTGAGGTTTGATCAAGGTATCCACGATGTAACAGGCCGGGTCGCGTCGATATCATAATTCAGTCCAACTGCCTGGTTCATAATAGGCTTCATATTTGTCGCTGGCCTGGTTTCCGACACCCCTAATCAGATTTCTGTGATTGAATGGCATGACTTAGAAACGGATACCTATCGGCACTGCTGACATCAATGCCAAATGAGAACAATGCGGTTCGCCTCAGCTAAGATTCTGAAGTCAAAGATTTTCTGGCCTTCAACTCAAAGTTAGTGATCTTTCTAACGCAAAAAAAATCTGGCATTTCAGAGTCTAAGATTTTGAATATCGACACCTCTTCCAACTTGGAAAGTGACACAAGGTGCTCAGAAATGTTGTGTCCTAGGGAGCTTGCCACCAGAAGTTCCCCGACTGTTCAGGCTCAAAGCTAACCAGTCGCGCCCCACTCCACCATGTTTGGCAACCTCGCCTCGACACAAGCAAGGGACCACCCGGCCGCCACTTCGCACCAAGGCCGCCGCCGTTTTGACCGCCGATTGGCTTGGTTGATGAAAGCTCGACGCTTTTCATACCACTTTCGGGCAGCAAGAGGAGACCTTTTGTGAGGATCGTCGCCCTACCCGTCTTTTTTCTCAGTGGGTCCAAATACTTCGATTTGGGTTTCTCATTTCTTGATACCTGGATTGAATGAACTCGTAAATTCCTAGTAAACAAGTCTTGTGGTCAAGAAATTCATCTCCCAGCCACGATGAATGAAAGCCAAAATTTCCCGCGAGTGAACTATTCCAGGGGCCTTCGGGACAATCGAATAGATCGCCGCTGCATCAAACGAGGCACGGAGCGACGTAATCTTGAGTTCTCTCAACTACGAAGATATGTGATAATAGACCATTCTTTTGTTCACGATTATTCACGAATTATAAGATATGAAGGCTCCCAGATTCCTGTTCCAGTGTATCACCGTCCTTGAAATTTCTTTTAAGGTTACCCATCAGTAATCGATCCTGTTGGATAGGTCCAGGCATCGATATTGGTTATAATCTGACCGCAATCACAACACAAAAGCGCGCCCCCTTCGTTGCACGACGCCTGTGAAACTTTTCTTTCAAGTCAGCCTGGTATAGGCGCCTTATACGAACGGATTTTTTTTTTTTTTGTGAAAAATCTTGTAGTCGTCGGCGTCGCCTAAAGTCTAACGGCGGGTTGACTTTTCTCTCGTATTTCATAGGTTTCTCGTTGTGTGGGCCTCCTCATTTTAAATTGTGGAGTAGGGCATTAAGAATCTCGATATAACCCCATCTGGAATGCATGCGTAGACTCCACGCTTGCTATCCTCATGCTCCTGTCAACAAGCTGTTCCTAGTCGGTATATCGATATAGTCAACATTATACGCTTATTATAAGCTTAATATCGGTGCTTGGGCCTGTCGCTATCAGAAATTTTGGACCCGAGGTACTTAGTACCAGGAGGCCCATTAACAAGCGGATTTTGTCTTCGGCGTAATATTTAAGGTCGCCCTTGGAAGTTCACCGAAGAAGATATCTTCTTCACTACGCATCCGATCGGAAGAGCAAGTGCTAGGTCTCCAAAACTTTCTCTTCTAAATTTCGATATCCGTTTCGCCATGCTCGCTAGAACCGTATTTCTCTTTGTATCGGCGGCTTTAGTGGCGTTATCGCAAGCCGCGGGAGCAAAGACACCAGACCAACTGAGAAAGCAGAATCCTTACCCGGCAAAGGAACCGTACATTCACATATCCACGTCACCTAACCCCGCCATACGTATCAGGAGAACATTATATGGCCGTGCCGTCCCAGCGCCATCATGCACCGACGCCGTTCAATGCGACACCAACAAGCTCATATTCACTATTAGTTTGGGCGAGTTTGTTAATAACTATCGAGCCAACGGCGTCGGTTCTCCGCCTCTGATCTATGACTCCGATGGTTGTTCCGTTCCACCCGAGGTAGCCTCGTTCTTCAAGATCGATAAAGATTTCCCGTACGGATATCAATTCTTGAACTCCTGTTATCGGCATGACTTCGGATACAGGAATTTCAAGGCGCAGAACAGGTTTACGGAACCCAATCGACAGTTGTTGGATTCGAAGCTGAAGGAGGATTTGCTGAATCAATGCGTCTCCCAGTTTCCGAACGCCAGTATCTTTCACCCGTTGGATTATCTCAACAAATCGTGGTGTCAAGCTGTCGCTGGGGTTTATTACGATTTTGTGAGGTTGTGTGGTAGAGATAACTGCACTATCGAAAACGCAAAGGCCATTTTCAAGAAGGTTCTCAGTTAAAGTGGCATTTTGTCTTGAACGGCGTTGATGGGTTTCCACTGTATATTACTTTCTTATTGTCCGTATTCGATAATGTAATATTCACCCCGAGTACAAATAATGCTTTTTTACTAGCGTAAGATAGGGATATGACTTCGACTACATTACTAAAGAGGTATAAAATATTGGGATCGAATATTCAGTTCTGTCAAGACTAGATATTTGTCAGCTTGGCAGGTACAATGTCCCATTTCTACTTATTTAGCGGGATCAGAGTGCATATATATATGTATACTTGCATATATGTTGCTTTAATGAAGAAGCTTTTGTACGTTTATAATGGCAAACCTAACGTCATCCTCTGAAAGTCCCAATTAATATATCGCATCAAGTGAAGATATGCTCGCAAGCTGATCTGATATTATAAACAAACATCGTGCCTTTGTCACTGATACAGGCTGAAGCCAAAACTGAAGCCTCGTTGGATTTTCGGTGATCAGGCGAATCATAATTCCGGCGGAATTCCGCGTAAACCCTGCCTGCGTTGTTTACTGTTGGATTTTCTCTGACCGTGATCCGGCAGAGCCGAACTGGAACCAAGTCCCCGTTCACATTGATTTTCTAGTCAAGCCAAGTTCGATTATTTGGAAATATCCCTAAAAATTACCTGTTTTTGGATGTCCGAAGACCAAAAGCGTGTTTGGTGGCGCTCACGGCTGCAGACCTTTGATGTTAGATTCGATCCAGAATCCCGCTTGATCCCGTTCAGAAGCGTGGAATCTGGTTCACAATTGTTGCTGACATTCGCAAGTGTAACTTACCCCGCCAAATACGCAGCTGACCTCAGGCAGCAGCTAGGATTTATGCATAATAAAGTTTTCTGTATGTATAATCCCTCGCGTAATAAAACTGGGGTACAATTATCTATAAATGAGCCTCAGGGTTGATGGGATATCTCTCTGACATTTCATGATATCATTACATTCCTCAGCTTTTAGAAACACATTCAACACTCCAAACAGCTTACTGCGTCTAGGCGAATAGCTCCTCCTCTCGATCATACGTAGAAAGTCACCGAAAGATCACTCACTGATCGATATGGCAACAGAAACCGCCCTCGGTAATCGTTTCGCCGCAGCCGATGTCTACGAAAAGTTGACGGGAGGCTGGCCGGCCCGAATCGGCAAGAAGCTTGTCGCTTCCGTCCCGGTTCCGATTACGGCGGACTCCGTCATTCTCGACAACTGCTGCGGATCCGGTGCTATCACTACCGCCATTCTCAATGCCACCAAAGACAATGGCGCAATCCCCAAGATCCACGCCACGGATCTCTCACCGGGGATGATTGAGCATTGCTCCAAGCTCTACGCGGACGTGCCTCAAGTCCAAACCCAAATAATGAACGCCCAGGCTCTTCACTTCCCGGACAATACGTTTTCTCATGTATTCTGCGCTTTCGGGGTTTTCTTCTGTCCTGACTACGAGCTCGGATATCGCGAGATGTACCGGGTTGCTGCGCCGGGGTCCACTACAGTGATCACTTCATGGCAAGTGCTCGGATGGCTACCAATGGTGCAATATATGATCAAGAAGATTCGACCAGAGCAGGAAGAATGGAACTTTCCGGTTCCACCGGGTTTCAAAGAGGAGGCTTGGGTCAAAGAAAGGCTTGAGAATGCCGGGTGGAAGGATGTAGTTGTTACAAAGATTTATGATTATACCTTGGGTGATAAGGAAACAGCTCGTTCATTACAGCCAATGATGAAAGAGGCATTGGAAGGGTGGAGTGACGAGGAGAAGGAGCGCTGGGTTGAATTGTTCGATGAAGCCGCGGAAGCTTGTAGCATCAAAAAAGGCCCTGAAGGGTGGGAGATCCAGATGATTGCGCTGGCAGCGACTGGGAGAAAGTAGATGATGGGGGAAATGGGGGGCATATTGGTGCGAAAATCGGACAAATAATTGTACACCCGGGGACCAAAGGAAGAATGATGGCTGAAAAAGAATTTGAACAGCGAATGCATTTTCAATTACGTACTTTCTTATCAATAGTGTTTGGGACTCATCGCTATCGAAAGTTAGTCCATGCAGGACTTGAATCGATAGAATGATATGTACTGGTACTTCTTGGTATGAAGGAGAATGTATTTACCAGGGAGCACCCTAGAGGATGTAATAATCAAAATGTATTATTCTATGCGCCGTTTAAGTTGGCTAATTGAGGTGTGTATGCTGGAATTTGCGGGGAGCAAACCGAACATACCTTATATTACCATAGCTCTGTTTAATCGTCTCAGGACGCTATAGGAGTACGTATGTTCGGTACCTGAGAAGATGTAGTGTGCGGAGGTCGGATGAGAGATCTTTGTTTTTCGAGTAACGACGTGTGCACATGTGTGGAAAAGAGAAGGAAGTCAACGTCTCTTCAACACAATCCTTCAATTGAGAACCACTGCTGATGCAACATCCTCATCTCATAGGTTCCCTTCCACACGGCGATTGCCTCCCCTCTCAAGATCCAACCATGATGAGATGAGATCACAACATTCAATACAACGTAGGTACTCCTGAAGTGGTTATCACAGGCAAAAGCTGCCTGAAACGGTCACCCCTCCTCTGCCGTCCGACATCAAGATAACTGATATCCACCCACTTGCAGGACCATGTCGCCAATGGTCTCACCATTTTATTTCTTAACCCCCCCTCTTAACCGCTCGCAAGAGAGCGGGGTTATCCTTGGCCATATGCAAGCCAAGGCCACTAGCGGGATGGCTCGCATGAAGTTCAAGTCACATGATCAGAGGTGTGGTTCTAGTTTCCCCTCTTCTACGCCAGCGAAACCGGATAGACGTTGTTCGTTACCTCCACTCAAAGCCCGCTGGGGACTCCGATTGGAACGGAGCTCTCTGCTCATCGTTGTGACTCGATCCTCCTCTCTCGTTCTTCCAGAGGGACCGAGGCTCAAACATGCGAATGGAACCTGCTCGCGCGGGAACAACGGACAAAGCTCGTGGGCAGCCGTCGGTTCGGGTGGGCCAGTTATTCCTTATTTCCACCTCTTAGGCCCAGAAAAAAAAAATTGAAGAGTAAGAATAGATCTCGGCCAGCCAACCACGATGGAGGGGTCTTGTGATTGGTCTTTTAAGGATTTTCTCAGTCCTTCAGCTCGCCCTTTTGTTCTGCGGTGCTCCAAGCTTTGGACTCAAGTGAGACTGCTCGCTTCAGCGGCCAATCAAGCGGTGACAACTCATCGCTGCACCCACCCTTGACTCCCTGGACCACCCTCCCAAATTTTCCTCAACGCTTGCCCTGGTTCTCAGGGATCTTTACCAGAAAACCATAGGCCCTTTACCCCCCCGCCACTAGTGCTAACAATACAAGCGCATGGCAGGAGAAAGGAAGCTCTTCTTCTCTCCACTAAGAAATGTCGAGAGGGAGTATAAGCAGGCACTTTGATTGGGAGATATGGAACCTTCTCTCAAATTGACGACTTCGTGTGCATTATTGCAAAATTGTGCATACTGTCGCGGTACCCTCATGCAAGCTTTTTTCACATCTCACCAGAGTTCTCCCTGGTTGCAGCCTACCCTTTAGTCTCAAAACCCGCTATTGTCGAGGAACTGTCGTCGGTCGCAGAAAGAGAAGCTACTTAGCTTCCGTACCTATCAACTTGAGCTAGGGACGGCCCTCGGAACTATTAGGCTGGGTTTACAGATTTCGATTTGGGGTTCTGTGAGATCGTCAACTCCTACGAAACAAGCAGCCCTTTAGCTATAACGTCTCCTCTCCTCTTCCTCGGGAATTCTGCTGAGTTATTCACTCCGCAGTTTATTGTCCCGTTCCAACTTCAAATATACGCGACATTTTACAGCCTTCATCTTGTGTTTTGTCTTCTTTACCAGCAAACAGGCCACTGCCTGAGTCGCATCTATCAAGAAGAACGACGATACCGACCTCTTTTGTTTTTTTCTCCTTTTGACCTTTCGATACCGAATCCAGCTGGAAAGGGCAACAAGAACCAAAGGTTTGCCCCACGAGCAGCTCACCAAACCAATCCCGATTCTACACGAGGTTTCGATAATCTGGAAGAGCTGCCCATTCCGTCAGGTCTTCGTCGTCGTACATCTCCAATAACTTCGGCCGTATATAGCCAACCAACAGTATCGTTCTGCTTGAGATTCCCATAATTATCATCGAATAGGATAATTCCAGTCAGGGCCCTCAAAAGGCTGAACAACCCACCTGGCCAACTAGAAGGGCAGGAATTTTCTGCAGCTAGGTATACAGGGTATAAGCATTTGATATACCGGACCTTACAGACTCCATCGCCATTCCGGGCTTCTTCGCACACTTTTTAAAACTACCCGAGTAAGAATACGAGTATCGTGGGAGATTCGGGTTTATGGGATTGCACCCTAGAACCGTTTCTCCAGCTTTTCAAATCCGGCTAGTCGCCCTCGTCGCGAGCTTATTCCCTTGTCGCATTTCGATATTATCTCTCGAATTTTGAAACCTTAGCGATTTATACTGGGATACTATCACCTCGTGCTTCTTGCGCGAGAATTACGAGATTGTTTAACCGATTTTACCAAGCCTCCTCGAATTTCTTGATATCGATTATATTACGATTGTGTTGGACTAGCGCAAGATTTTTGAAGATACCTATTCTACGATCCCGCCTCCGCACAAAGATCTGTCGCAGGATTCGACGATAAAGGTCGCCATACTGGAGAAATCAAAGAAATCGACTGGTGGGCAGGATCCTATCCGTCAGAAAACCGATGGATCGATGAAAGCGCCAACTTCTACTATTCCGCCAACTCGTAAGTCCAGCCCAGTCGTATCGTGCCACTCTTTGCGTCGTCGCTGCTATCAATCAACTACTCCTTCTCCCTCGCGAGAATGAAAGGCAGATTATCTTTTATCTGCATGCTCGGTGGCGATTCGCTCGCTTTTGAATTGAAAATCCTGCTTTTCACCTATTTTCTTTTCTTTTCTACTTTTTTGTTTGTGCCCACGCGGACGTAGCATGCATTGGGATTATTATGCTGTCGGTCTTCCGGATTGTCAGAGAGAGCATAATACATACCTGGGCGCTATCTCAGACTCTGCGTGTCAGACATGGTGGACCCGAGTCAGGCTTAGGCCAGCAGAGTGCATGCTGCTTTGCTGGCCGAGGGACTTTCCTCACTGGCCAACAGCGCTGCATGATGTGTTGTCCACTGGTCAACCGACAGCGCTCTGCAGACAGCGCAACATGCAAATGGGACGCACACATACAGACAGTGCATACAGGCTCCCACATATGGTTGATACTGGCACATACTTCTACTTCTCCTCGTCTGATCTCTGCTCCTGTCTGTTCATCCACCCGCATTGACATTTGGCCGGGCTTTCCTCTTTTTTCTGATACCCGACAAGCGCTGCGAATGCTCAGGACCGGGCTGGCATTCATTGAACCTAGTTAACCTACCCTACCCTCTGAGCTTCGTCCTGCTCTCCAAGTCACCTGTCTTTGCCTGCCATTCCATTCCGTCCTCTGGAATCATAGAAAGAAGATAATTTTTCCACTTCATTTTCTTTCTCTCTTCGTTTTCTCCCTCCTTCGATCTCTCGCGTTTTATTTTGACCTTTTTGATACACATACATATTGCCTGCATGCCCTTGTTGAAGTAACTCTCGATGTGCTAACTGCTTCCGCTCTTACGCCTTTCGTCTTGGAGGCCCTCGTTCGACGTCTAATACAGTCCCCCCCCCTCCAGTAACCTCTCAACCTTCTTCTCGAACACTTTCCCCCGCCTCACGCCTGCGGCGTTCTTCCTCTGCCACCAATCTCTCTCCGAATATCCCTAATCCTGTCCCAACTGTGAAAACAGCTGAGCCGACACAATCAAACGCCAAGATGGGTGTTGCACAGGACGACTACAATAACCTTAAGCATGAAAAGGTCAGGGCAAAGTCCCGAACACGGCTTGCGAGGTCCAAGTCAAGGAGCGCGCTAGCTCGTCATAATACTGGTAACAGCGAACCAAAGGAGGCCAAGCTATCACGGCATCAAACTGGAAATAGTGAACCCAAGGAGAGCCGGATACGAAGAAATGATACTGGTAATAGCGACAGCAAATTACAAAAGCAGAACACCGGTGGAAGCGACAGCCAGACTGCCATCATTGCCCGTGCTGCGACATACACAAAACCATTGATTAGCACTGCGACTTATCATCTACCTCCGCCGCCATCTGGAACCTTTGGAGGCAACACCACTTCTCTTGCGGAGCTGGCTCATCTCGTAAGGCTACAATCTTACCAGCAGCTTAAACACACACAATCCAGGATCCGCCTGCACCGTCAATTAATATCCACTGGAATATCCTCGCGCCTGGAAAGATGCGGAGCCCTTGCCCGGACGCACATGGTCGATTATTTCAAAGAAGACAAGAAGCGGGAGTTTGCGGTTCTCTATAATGCTGTTCACGACCTTAAGGATTCTTGTGAGCGCCTTGCTATGCTCCAGCCGGAGTTGGATGTACCCAAAGTGTCCTACGGAGACTCCGAGTCGGATCGTCCCAAATCACTGCATACTTTCCTCCAAGATATCCCCCAACAGACAAGAGATAGAATCTTACTGTTTATTTCTACATTGCGCTCTAATCCGAAATTCCTGGCGGATAGGCTTTGCAGGCTCTCACCTGGCGATTTAGACACAATCGCTAAGTCGAACCAAATCACCCAAACCCAGGAATCCGTGCTCCCTGCCAATCGAAAGACTGTCACGCCTAACCCAATAGCTCCGGTTCCAACTCTTGCTGTTGACAAGTTGCTTGGCTTCCATAGACTCGACCCTCTCCACACCCTCATCCACACAATCTTTGCCAACTCTAGCGGTCCAGATTCGGACGAAGACCGTCGGCGAACTGATGTCTGGTCCACAGTATGCGCTCGTCTTCTTAGCGAGAAGCGAGGAGAAAAGTTCCTTTATGCGGTTATGGATTCCTGGTCTTCCATGAGAGAATGGCCCGCTAGGAACAATATCGAAGTCTGCCTTATGAAGATGCTCCAGGACGGTGCTGCGGTATTGATGCTTGATCGTCAGGAAGATACCTCCAACGACAAAGTCCGACAGGACCTCATACGAAAACAGGAAGAAGAATTCTATGTCAAAGCTACGCGATCGCTCTTCCAGACACTCGACGATGAACCTTGTGCGGGTGGTATCCCGGAGGGTATCTTGGAGCTCGGACACGCCATCTTGGAGAAGATCGAAGACCCCAAGAGGAAGAAAATCGCTGAGGTCTTCATCGTCGCCAAGTGGTTCTTCGGTCGATATTTGAACACAGCTATCCAATACCCTGAGGTATGAGAAGTCATCCGCCGGTGACGTTACAGTATACTGATTGGTATTTTCTTAGTATCACGGTATTATGGTAGGACATTATATCAGCGAATATGCTCGACAGGCAATCTTGCGTCGCGTCGTCCAGCGGATGTGTACCGACGTTTTCAGCATTTGCTACTTCGAACTGTAAGTTAGAAGATCCAATACCTTCGTTTACAAAGTCATCGCTAACACCCACAGGAAATCGAGCAGGCCGATCGATCCTATCGTCCGCAACCATGTTGAAAGTATCATGGCCCGATTCCGCAACCCTCGTCCAAAGGATAAGAACCCCATTCTTCTTCCCGTCAAAGCCATTACCTCGCCTCGTGAGACAGTTGAAGTTCAACCTTACCTTGTCTTGTGTCCCACCGACATTGTTACTGTTTTCCACGCTCTCTACCCGCAAAGCACACAAAGACCTGGCACTTCCTCTTCGGAGAAGGATTTCGGTTCCAAGAAGTTCGGTCGCTCCATGACTTCCGCCCGCCCAGCAATCTCGCGTCCTCCAAGTATCTTTGAGACTGCCAACGGTCCATCTACATCCCTTTTGAGCAAGAGCAACTCTTCTCTCAACAGCGACAGCGGTCTCTCGTCTATGAATGCTCCCTTGATTGATAACCATTACGGGAGTATGGACGAGAAATTCGCCGGATCTCTTGTCGGGTCTCCAAATTCTTTCACTATCGCCCCTAACATCAAGTCCTCAAATGTCTCCATCTATTCCATCCAATCGATGACCTCCGAGCCGGATGATGAACTTGAGGTTTTCATGATGGATGTGAAGACTTCTATCACTGAGATGACAAGAAAGCTTGGTGCTGAAGCTACATCTGGCCGAACACACCCTTGTGCCGAGAAGTGGGCCGTCTTGTTTGTATCCCCTGATGGCAAGACGGTGTCTACACGCATGAAGACCGACTGGGAAGACGAGGATGACGATGATAGCGATAGCAGTAGCGACAATGACAGCGACGATGACTCTCCAGGCGAAGTATCCAGGGACTACAACCAGGTCAAGCAAGCCATCATGAAGCTTATCGAAGAGTACGAAGTTCCAGAGGAGCTTATTGAGGAAGATGAAAACCAATCCAAGAAGTTTAGCAATCGGACGTCGATCGCGACTAACCGCAAGCACGCCGCACCTGTTGCCTCCACTGTTACTAGCTATATCCAAGATCAGAACCCTTACTATCAAGCTAGTGGATTGAGCGCTCTCTTCAATGGTAGCCCAGAGCGGGAACGTCAACGCCTCGACCTTCCTCGCGACAGCAATGACCGGCTCCGCCAATCAGGCAAAGAAGGCAACCCCGACGTCCTCTTGACCATGTTGTCGGCGGCTCAGTCTCAATGCATGGCTCGTGGCGATTTCGTCGACGGCCAGGTATTTCACCGTGCAGTCACCATCCTCCTTCGCAAGCTTGAGCCATCGCTTACCCGTAATGGCTTCGCACCACTTCTTCACATTCTGTCTCGCAGCTTCCGTGTTTCTATCGAGAAGTCTGCTGCATGCATCGAGCATCTTGAAGCTTGGTTTGTTTGGTTAACCATGGCTCAGGAAAGACATGACAACGCCACCGATAGCATGCTTTCATTGATCAAGGCCCTTCGTGTAAAGATGTGGTACGTTACCGATGTTCGCAACTCGGCTGCCTACGACGATGCTCGTAACGTGTCCCTGGCTTTGAAGAAGATGGCTATCCCACCTAAGACTAAAGACGGTCGTCCGGTATCTCAGCAGCGCGCTAAGACTGGTCTCACTCATCGAATGTCTACCAGCAGCTTTTCTCTTCTCAAGGGTGATAGTTTGATTGATACACTCGCTGCCCCTGTTGATAACGGTGGTCCGAACAAGCTTAGCGACGAGCAGGCAGAGATCACTGCGGGCTGGTTGCAGAGGTTCTCGATCACAAATTTCTGTACCGGAGAGGAACGTATCCACCGTTTCTGTTCTGAGATTGACAAGTGTGTGAATAAGCTTGTCGGCAAAGAGATTCTTACTGGCCCCGTCCTCTGGTCTAGTGAGTTATTTGCAAGAGATGGAGGAGAGCTTGCTAACATTAGGAAGAAGGGAGAGTTCCACCTTGCTGGTGTTGGAGGTCTCAACATGACTATGGATAATATTGACACCGATAGTGACAAGAAGCTTAGACCAAAGGCCAGCGCAGGCGATCTATTTGGGCTAGGAATTGCCAGACCTAGATCTCAGAGCATCGTAAGCACTCTCTCGGCTTTGTCTACTACCCCTGGTGCACGCCCCCGCGCTGCTAGAGGTAGCGTGTCCGAATCCTTTATGGACAAGAATGATCTCTTCAATACGCCAACACCACAGTTGTCTATGGAACCCGCTCCCACCTCCGCTTTCTGGAGTCCCTTCGGAAACATGACTCCATTGGCAGGCTCCCCGTCCCGGTCTAAGACCACCAACGTTCCTACCTTGAGCACTTCTAGATCTATGGAAGGAGAAAACCAAGAGAAGAAAGCATTCCTCACAAGTCTAAAGCAGTCTCTTATCGGCCTCCTCCTGAGCGATCTTGGTCTGGACGTCTGGAGTCAAGGCAGCGAAACTGATTCCTGGTTCTCTGGTGGGCTTGCTGATGAGTGTCTGCAACGCAGGGAGGATCAAGAGCGCGCTCTTCAGGAACGTAGCGCCTCTTCGAAGAGTCTGAGCACTGTTGCTTCCAAGAAACTCAATCGCAAGAAGAGTAACAAGTCTCTCAAGAAACCTGTCTCTCATGCTAATGGTATCCTCGAGGCTCTTGGCCGCGGTGAGAAGGGCGAATTAGCCGCTCCAGTCGCAACGTACGAGACCGTCAACCACGAGCCTCACTCTGGTGAAGACAACTCGTCCAGCAGCGACGCCACTGCTCGTTCCGCCACTACTGCTACTGCATCCACTACCAACAAGAAGGGCTCGTACCAAAACTTCCCATATGGTGTTGCTTTCCGCAGACTTCTTACCAAGTTCTCGACCCATCCCAATCCTTTCGATAAACTCAATGCACTCTATGAACTTGAGATTCTCATTGCCGCATCGCTCACAAATACTACTGGAAAAACTTTTACGCGTCGTGGAACCTTCCCTGCCACTCCTTCTCCTGACTTCGATCCTGTTGCTTGCGAGCTTAGCGCTCGTATGAGCAACCTCATGCTCACTCAATCAACCAATCTCGATGATAGTCTTGCTCACGCGGATGAGCGACGCAATCTCTCTGGCTCTCCTTTCGTGACACCCACCGGCTCTCGCACCCCGGTTGCAAACAATCTCCCTTCAACTGAGATCATCATCGAGGTTTGGCAACAACTCTTCCGTCAAGCTGACATACGACCACGTACTCTCTTCCGCGACCTCCAATTCGTTGCCTCTTTCATTCCTGCTTATCAACTAGATCTCACTGTTCAAGGCAAGGCTTTTTGGGATATGGCTAGCGCTGCCCTCCGACTTAAGGACGACGTTGTCAAGACTATGGTTGAGGTCGCTGATGAGATTGTCGCTTATCATACCAAGAGACGCACCCCAGAGTCTATCGCTGCCCAGCCCGCGATATCCAAGGAGAAGTTCGATAAAAACCCGGCTCTTAACGCTAGTTCTCCGCAACCTACCGGCATGGAATGGATCGCGCGGTACTCCATGAAAGACGCAGCAAACATGTGGCTCATCACCGCCAAGGAAGGTGATGCCACCGCTCAACGTGAGCTCGCTATCTTTTACCTTACGAACCCAGCCTTGTTGCCATTGGCTACCATGCCAATGAGCAAAACGAAGGATATCTTCCGCAGTGATTCTATGGTCATACGAGGCGTTGACCCTGAGAAGTGTGATCCACTGAGGTTGTGCGTTTCACATCACTGGATGGAGTTATCTTCTCGTGAGGACGATCTGGCAAAGAAATATCTAAGACAACGAGAGGAGTGGTAAACGTACCTCACTTTCTTATATTAATTTTTTCTTCTTTTTTACATATTTTGGCACGCATTTTTGGGATTTCGGTTGGTACGTTGGGTTTGCTTTGCTATAGTTTTGTTATTCAGCATCTATAATGATATCCTTATGTTATAGCGTCATGATACTGATAGAACCGCATTTTCCTTATAAAATATCTTCTTAATCGCTGTTTTTTGTTTTATTTGTTTTACGATCTTGGAAGGAAACTGGTATATACTAATCTTACTGCTTGCGCACGATCATAGCGATACAACTTTTGTTCAGCGTTTCAAGTTTACAGAAATGGCAGATTTTAAGTTTTCTTTTACTGATTACTATACGAATTTCATTGACGTCTGACAGTTTACTCATAAAGCATTCACAAAACAATATAAATTCCTGGGGATTTCTTTCAAATTACTGTTTGCAATCTGGCCCTCTGGATGCCTCCGATTCATCATTTTCTGGATTCTTGCGGATACCTTTTACCATGGAGACACCACTTGGGTATATGTCTTGTTTAATTTTCGCCCACATTCAGAGGTTGTCAATCTTATGTCTGGACCAATATTCGGTTTCTGCTCAATTAATATGGTTTGATAACTATTTTCATTTTGTTTTTTTGGTGCTGCTATTCTGAGATTTCTACATTCCGAGCGCTTCTTTTAAGTGCCACATCAGCGCGCATTATTCATTTAACACATTTGAGACAGTAGGTTTAGCTTATGAATTCGTAAACTACCTTTTATTCCAGCGATTTGCGATTGTTTCTTCTTTATCCAAGCTATATTTGTAAACCTAAGCACAGTTTTTATTGCTCTATAGCTATGGTCAATCCAACGATATTGAGATATTTGGTATATCACGTTCCATAAAAATGCCCATTTAAAGTGAAACGTAAGAAAACGGGAATAAGGGTAGGTGCACAATAGTGGATACCGAATCGAGGCTGCCGTGAACTCAAAGCTCTCACCGGATCTTGCATTCGAAATCACAACCCCCTCAAATAATTGAAATTCAAATCCGGACCGATGCATGGACGACCCCAGACGGCTTGCAACGGAGTTCCCCACTCTCGAAAAGTTTCTTTTGTGCACAAGACAGCGCGCCTGCAGGCACCAAGGTTTCTCGCGTTTCCGTGTAAGGGAAAGGTCAGAATTGCCTATATCACCTAAAGACTATTTTTTATTTGTTTTTGTTTTGTTTCTGTCTTGCCACGTCATAGCACGATATGCTAACACGGTGTAGTTTTTCGGTATGCACTTCGAATCATGCAACCGCGGGTTGAAGTTGGGGGGTGGTCGGTGTTTGCTTCGCACATTTTAGAAGGAAGAATTGTTTTCTTAGTTCGGATCCAGAACTTGCGCTCCAGGTATTCGAAAAAGATCTTCGATCGCTTTCGATTTGATTCTATTGCATGCTGCAGATTTGGCTCCCTTTCGTAGGATCGGGTGGATATCAGGAGGAAAGGTGAGTAAATGAAGGATAATGTACGGGGTCGAGGCCTGCGTGCGTTTCGTGTATGCATGTATATGCTATTCATATGCATTCAGAAGTTGGGAGGAGATCTAGGCATGGAGGGATTCATCCCAATTGGTGTTCTTTCGAGTACTGTTGGCTGCACGAGAGCGAATGATGCGTTTCCCTCATGAACACAGGTGTCGTATATATATTCTAGTTTGCGCAGAGGCCTATCAAAAATCTGAAATCTTTAAACACAAGCCTATCAACTTTGGTCCCTTTGGATCCCCTTTATCCTATTTTTCCTTCCTCATAGAACTACCATGAGACACTTCCTAATCAAATATCGGCTCTAGCTTCTTCTCCTACAACCGCCCGGCGGATCACCTCCCTGATTTCATCTTTCTTTATCTCCCTGGGGTTATAATATGGATTACTTGTCGCAATTTCAGCCGCTTTGTCCACGTCTTCTTCCTTCATGCCATAATCCTTCAGCGCTCTTTTGACTTTCAGCTTACTCAAAAGCACATTTAAGCCCTTGACCGCATCTCCGTCACTATCTGGCAACGCATCTGCCAGCTTTGCTAGCGTGTCCGCTGGTATAGCCTTCGAATTGTAAGCTAGAGCGTGTGGTAAGACGATCGTATGAGTCTCTGCATGAGGCAAGTTGAAGCTGCCGCCTAAGGTATGGCATAGCTTATGATGGAGTGCCATGCCGACGGTTCCCAGACAAGACGCGCAGAGCCACGCCCCGTAGAGAGCCTGCGAGCGGGCCTCCGCATTAGAAGGATCACCGACTATTGTGGGGAGGCTATGAGCTAGTGACCTGATGCCTTCGAGAGCTAGAAGGCTCGTGATTGGGTTCGCAGTAGAAGAATAAAGTGCCTCGACTAGATTAATTGTGATATTCTATATCAGCCTTCCGCATCTTTGCAGGTATCATTGAGGGAAATGTGATATAATGTAATAGGGACGGAGTTGCATGTTGCATTTTTACTTTCGGCACGTCGTATTTCGTGACGTAGCACAACTTGAAGATTCTTCCAATCCCCTTTTCTTTCTCCTTTCCGCGTTCTATGCGTAAACTCACCTGCATGTGCAATTGCATTCACACCGCTAGTAGCACTCAATGCCGCGGGTAACGTCATGGTCAAATCAACATCGTAGATAACAGTTCCCGGCAGAATATTCGGATCAGTCCGTGTCGTTTTTCTGCCGTCCTCCGTTTCCCCGAGAATAGGAGTCATCTCGCTACCGGCATAGGTTGTTGGAATGCATATGTGTGGTAAGCCTGTGCGGATACTAAGAGCTTTTCCGAGTCCGATGGTGGATCCTCCGCCAATTGAGATTATGCTATCCGACTTTAAGGATTGCGAGAAGACGAGTGCTTTCTGGGTTATGTGCGTCGGCGTATGCATAGTCGCTTCGGTGAAAGTGCCTGCCACGGCAGGTAGGAGGGAGGCGACATCCTTAGCTTGTGAAGTTTGCTGCGGCGTGCAGAGAATCAAAGGAGCTTTCAGGTTCTGTCGTGACAGCTCCGAAGCCAGCTTAGAAAGCGTGCCAGCACCAAATATAACACGGGAAGGATTTGAAGTGTAAGTGAAGTTCATTCTGATTAGATGATCTAACACGATTTGGTTGATTGGATATTTGAATACGTTGCTCTTTTAGTTGATATTTGTGTAAGGAGAGGGTAACATAGGATGCAATGTCGCTATTCTTGGGTTTTGAGATCTCACTACCCTAGAAAGCCCACCAATGGAATCTAATATAAATCCTCTACGGCGGCGCGCACCGGAACTTGCTATCGCGTTGTTCTGTCGTCGGTTCGGTCCGGTCGCAAGACTGTCGGCAATCTGCTTCGGAAGCAAAATACCACACACTCATGTGTTGCTCTCGAAATACGACACGCTCTAGTCAACCTTTGGTTTTATTCATGAGGCAATTAAAGAGGTTTGAGAAATATCGACTATATATAAGCGTTGAGAGGATTCGAGCCTTTGTGCACTCTAATAGAAAGCTTTATGAAGATCGCGATAATAGGTATCGTTATCGGTCACACCTAAATGATCATAGAATGAAAATTGATATATACAGATACGTCTTCGTACCCTTCTTGTATGTACACTGCACAGAATCAAACTAAATACACAGATAGCCATATGAGTCACTTTAATAGAAAGAAACCACGGCATCTAGACGTCATCTTCATTACAAGTGACTTAGGTCTCACTGTCGAGTTCTAAATTTCGTGCCTTATGACAAACACTGAGAGTAGTAGTCGTTGCTATATTTGCAGGTCGTCCCAGAAGCGCAACTGGTGCAACCGGTATAACCGATACCACCGCATTGCGCATAGATTGCGGCAGTGCAGCCGCCACCTCCACTCGATGTTGTTGTTGTTGTTGCGGTGGTAGTCCTGGTAGTGGTAGCAGTAGTGCCCGCCGTGGTTGTTCTTGTGGTTGTGGTCGTAGTTCCACCACTGCTGCCAGGTCCCTGGAGTTCAACAGCGTCGAAGATGAAGTTGGGACTAAGATAGTCGGTACCATCGGATCCAGAAGCGACACCGATAGTAAGGGTATTGGTTCCAGACACGAAAGCAGATGCTGGAACGGACCAGGTATATTGTTCTCCGTATCCACGATAAGCGCCTCTGGTGACACCTCTTGAATCGATTTTCACGGGCGCGGCGGGTGTTGAGCCGGTCCAGCTGTTGATTTGGACAGATGGACGTGCACCAGCAAAAGACAACGTAGTGCCGATCTTGAGGGTCATTTGAACAAGTTGGCTAGACGAAAGACTGAATTTGACAATGGCAGAGCCACCAATACTTTTCCAAACAGCCATGGGGAATGCACTAGCAGAGGACGAACCGACGGTATAGGTACCGCCCCAAGAAGACATTCTGGAATCGGACGGATGCATTCGTAAGAAATTTTGACCATTCTTGAGTTCGAATGGTTGGCCGTCAAAGTTACCAACCCTGAAGATAACAGAGGGATTCGGCTCAGCAGATGCAATGTTCTTGCTGGTAGTTCCTCCCGCGCTGACGGAGACACTGGTGCTCGCAACCTCTAATTCGCCTTTATAGAGCTTCATGGTATATGTTCCTGGCTTCATGTAAGGGGAGGTGAAAGACCCAGTTGACTTGATCCAATATTGGTTGTCGTTGTTATACCAGTGTACGACGCCTTCGAATCCACTTGGGATACCACTGACAGTACCACTGACACGACCACGACCACTCTGGGCAACGTAACCATTAATCGAAAGAGAGCTGAAGAACGATGTATCCGGGTTGGAGTTTGGAGTGCCTCCAGTCGTAAATGTCATAGCATAGGGTCCTTTGAGACCCATTCTCCAAGGTTCGGTCCTCACATGTCCAGAGTTCATGTACCAGTACAATTCCTGGACGCTACCACCCTGGTTGTTGATATCTCTCATGAACGGGCCACCCGAAGAAGTCTCGTATGCTTGTGGTGGGATGATCATCCAGATACCCACATTGCTTCCTTTTACTCCGTGGATGTTATCCTCGATGAATCGGTCACTGGAATAAAACTTGGATCTGGTCTGTCCGCTGACGGTGTAAACGTCGCTACCCTCAATGGCAGTACCGCCTGCGACGTCGGCGCTGGGGTTATGAACACCAGTTGGGAGCAAACTCTTTTTCAGTCTCGCAATCCATCTTAACTCACCAGGGTCTACCTCTCCCGTTATGTATGTACCGAGATAGAGACTTGGGTCGCCACTTTTGGAAATTATATATTGAGTGACCGGATTGCCGCTTGATTGGATGGTAATTTTGGTGTATCCGCTGACGAGAGAGCCGCTAACACTTCCAGATCCTAGTCCCGAGTTGATATGCGTATTCTTGGCCGAGTCTTGATACTCTACGCCATTGTAAACCAGGCTGACAACGTCGCCAGTGCTCCTATTTTTCTTTGGCTTAGAAACTGTAGGTCATATCTGATTTGAATCTAAATGGTTGAGTTACTTACTTGTTAACCTTATAGACGAGGCCACCACCGGTATCAACTATGAAGTTGCTACTGTCACTAGTGATACCGAAGGCTGCCAAGCTCACTCGAGCAATGGCAGCCCAAACGAAGGGCGTGGAGACACGCATATTGTCGAATTCGAAGGTACTGTTTGAGGAACGCCGACGAGAAATAAATATTTATATTGCTTTATAAAGCAATTATGGACGTTACACCTCTCAGGCCTAGTTCAATGCTCCGCTCGAGCTGGGTCTGGGTTTTTGGGTCCTCGCGAGGCGACTTTATATCGCTCGCTTCTGCACCTACTCAACCATGGTTTTTGGCATTTTCTCCGCTTTGACCCTGAAAATAGGTTCGCAACTAAGAATTCAGGAGAAAATGGCTCTGGTGGCCGTCGGCACAGTTCCCCAGATGAGCCCAGGATCGCCTACCATGAACATGGCGTATCCTTACTTCCCAATTACTTCACAGAATTCTTTGAGGGTTTTCTCGGCGTTGGCATCCGATTAAGCCTTTTGGGTAAGACTGGGAAAATACCAAGAACGGTCCGGCTCAACGCGATATAGGGAACAACATATAATATGGAAGTCTGGGCGCGACACGGGGAACCTCTTTTTGGGAATAATGTCTTTTATACGAAGCTTTGGGTGCTTTATTAGGAGCTACCAAGAAACGTCTTCAGCCGAATGTATTGTCGCCCCGATATGCGCCAAGCCGGGAAGGAGTGGTGTTCCTGCCGTAAACCCCTGCCTATGTCCCGGGACGATGTTGTTCCAAAACAGCTACCGCTGGGACATCTCCACAAATTGGCACTCCTTGGGAAATGATGTGTTGAGATGCATGGAAATCCTCCACCATTCATCTTCGAGAAAATTGGATGGAACCTTCGGATGAGAACGAAAGCCCCTGGTATTTGCCTTTGTTGATGCTGGTTTGAGATCGTAAGTCTACCCCGCGGGGCCCCGCGAGTAGACGCCAAAATCATTCTTGACCGTGCAATGCATTGTGGTGGCTTTCATGAAAGGTGATTCCATGGTGCCATCGAGACGTATGATTGTGTGTGCCCTATTATGCAATAGCCGAGCTTAATTCAAAGATTCAACTTAGGCGCTAATATGTATCTGAAGAGTATATATGCTCTGTGTAAATCTATATATTTCCACTGATTAAGGCCATTTTCGTGAATTCTGTGCATGTTCATATTAGAATCTTTGACTGTAGATTGAGCTCTCATTAATAAGGTAGATTTACCTTAAAAGTCGAATTCTGCCTTGCTCACGAGATTGATGGGTAGCTTAGTGGGTCAATCCGGACGTGTCACTCCGTGCCAAGCTCTTGGACCACATTACCATGGTTCAAAATATAAATAGTGGAAAAATGCCGTCTGCCTGAGTCATGATAGTGTGAGAATTTGAGCCCAGATATTAGTCTTCGTAGACAAAATGACCCAAACTAGGTGACTAATATACTCAGCTAGTTTAGATCTGTGACTCGAAAGTATGTAATAAAGCGCCGGCCATTGCTCGCATTCATTGTCTCGTGAACCAAACGCGGCGCACGAAGTGCGCAGCGCATTCAGCAATTTAAAATTTTCCCGTTTTGAGTGGAATAAAACGTCGTTTCGAATTTTTGATAGAAAATATAATATCCCAGGGCATGATATGATATCAATTTTTTTTTTTTTTCTGAAAGGATATAAATAAGTTAGGCAAGCAATATTGAAATCTTGCATAGGTTTCCATCCAGCCAGCTCCAGTAACAAGCTTGACTCATATAATTTATGCTGGTATGCTACATCGCATTTGCTTGAGCTTTACTGTCTTGAAGATAACTCAATCTAAGCCTGCATACCTAATACGGCGCTATATATAAATAATCCACCGTGGAAGACATTAGATCGTTCTACATGCGTGCCGTCGGGAAGTTATCTATGTTTTGTACCGCCCAGATATAGCTAGAGATGCAAGTTCTGGACAATGGTGGCAACTACACCTATGACCGTTGGCTGAAGATGCACAATGACGATATCATCCGCCAAGGGAACCATATGTCGGCTCCCAATAATCCAACGGGAATTTTGCAGCCGCACGGTTTCGCTTGAGGCGAGAAGATCAACGGTAGCACAAGCGTGAGGTCGACGAATCAACGCAAAAAATACAACAGGAACCTCAAAAAGCGACAACGGATAGTTGCTTGAAGATCAGTTCACATTCGGTCAATGCGAAAGGCCTCTGCATCGATTTCGTTGGCAATGACTATGAGCTGAGGATGTCTTTTCGCAGACAGAAATAACATCAACTTTGTTTGCGAGAGCTTAGGAATTCGCAGCGGCCCACTCCGCCAGATCTTGCAATCGATATTCCATACTCTAGTATCGCTGTCCCGAGAATATGAATAGGGTTAGGTGGGCACCCGCCGACCCTATCGGTACCCTTCAACGCATTCCGCGGTCCACGTCACTTCGCGCCTGCAGAAACCGAACATGGCATATACGGTATGACTCTAGCGTAAATAATTTGTACAAGTCTGGTCGGAGAATATCTGAAACTAATTTGGCGAGCTCTGTATGATCTGAGGCTCGTAAGACTTAAGGAGTACAAATAAGTCGCTAACAGCATGTCCATATACCTCTTAGTCTGAATCGTTTTGTGGAATTTGACAACGCAAAAGACAGTGGCCAAATAATCGGTTTCCACTGTGGGGGTATGCAGTACCCCAGTGCCGAACACGGCCAGCTAGCGATGCATTACAGCAGTGACGCGAAATCTTCATCAGGGGTTAATTCCACTCGGAAATATCTACCGGAATCGCTTGTGTAACAATTTGAATATAAAATTCGTGTTTTGAGGGAATTGACTGATAAATAAGAACCAAGGAGCTCGTGTATATATATAGTGTTCGCTTGGGCTTATTTCGAGGGTCGTTTGTCATTTCCATTTCTCAACAATAAAGAAGAGTGCTACTTTTGCAGCACCCGACACCTGTATTGCTTATTTATTGCAGGCGCGAGCCTCAATTGTTTGGAGCTCGGGAGTTCGGCCATCGTCGCGTTTTGTTTCACTCTTATCTATTTTTTGGATCTCCAATTCTTGTATCCGCTGAATTACTCCTGGAGAAGACTCTGGACGCAACTATTTTGAGGGTTCTGTCGAGAGTTGGAGCTTTCTGTCTCACGACTAGTATTACCCTTGTGTTACATAAATCTAAGTATTTATTACTTCCAAGATTCAGTCTCGTAGGTTCTTTCGAATTCGTGTACCTCTCCAACGTTGCAACAATGCTCGTAATCCGCAGTCCAAAATCCTTCCCACATTCCAATTCGCAGACCTTTCCTTAAATCACGTGCCAAAGTAACAATGATGATACCGCTCTCTTGTCTTATCATGAAAGGAGTTTTGAGCTAGGATTGATAATGTCGTGCATTACATAGATTTGATCCACGCAGGACTCAAGGCCCAACGGCCTCCGCATGAGCACCTTCACGGGTTTATACCGAGAGGGGTTGGCGGTGGTCTCACATCTACCATTGGTGACATATGTTGCGAAGATCTGACATATTTCCAACTACAAGATTTTGGACGTGACCGATCGCGTTCACCATCTCAGGAATCGATTGCTAGCATGAGTTCATCTGGTAGTGGGACCTCCTTAGGTAGCGAGCTGAACCCGGACGACAAGAGACATTGGGCCGTTGATATTGATGATAGCCCCCGCCGAGATTATGGGGCAGAGTATGACGCATGCTTGTCAAAGGGAACTAGCCTTATCGCTGCCTTTGAAGATGCTGTGAGGACGAATGCATCTGACATCTCTCCCGAGCCAATACCCATGTCTCTACCGTCCATTATCGCTGCCTTTGAAGATGCTGTGAGGACGAATGCATCTGACATCTCTCCCGAGCCAATACCCATGTCTCTACCGTCCAACGACTACTTTATCGAAGTCCAGACGGATCCTGCAGAAGTCGCTAGAAATACCGAGAAGTTAACGACGAAAAACAACGGTATGAAAAAAATCCTCGAGCAAAACTATCTGGATCGGCATCCCGAGGTCGAACCAGATGAGTTGCCACAAGAAGTTCAAGTCATAGCCTCGGACTATCGCCATTTCTCGGTCAACAATCCTAACAACCCTCACCCAGAAGTTTCTGACCGACCCTATGTCGGGTGGATTTCTCAAAAAGACAAGGTGCTGGTTTGGGCGCGCAGGTACAAAGACCAAGACCGAGCACGTGCCGAGAATAAAGCCTATCCATCGAATATTACATTCGCCGTATGGTCTCATATCGCGACTCAACGCTGGGATCCCGATATTGAACCACTTCAAGTTCATGATTTGGAATACATTGCCATGAACGATGTTATCAATCCTAAGACATCAGCTGTGTGTCGGCAAATTTACAAAAATGAGGGCATTAATCTAAATAATGATGCTGAGACAAGGGATGGGCTTTATCTTCATCCTGGAAGCTCAAGCCGAGACTGGGGCGCGTTTGCCGGAACTCCAAATGCCGGATCGATATGGAGAATGGTGGCAGATCACCATAATGTGCTCCGAGACAAAAGGCCAGTTAAAGTTATGATAAAGTTTCGGCCCTATCGATTCAATCGTGAGGAAACGGGCTATTCTCGGCTTATCGATAGGAATGATGATATGCTGAAGGGAACATGGTTTATTGGCGTGACAATGGGATAAAGTCGCACAGATATATACTATAATGCTGAAGAGCCGGGTAAGAGAAAGCAATGTCTAATTTACGAGACAATTATACCACTTTCAAGTGGATTTGATATCAGATTGTGGCGGATTGTGGAAGTATATCTTTGTACTAACTGTCGTTTTAT
The DNA here is from genome assembly GCA_036971365.1 of Dactylellina leptospora. Taxonomy (NCBI): domain Eukaryota; kingdom Fungi; phylum Ascomycota; class Orbiliomycetes; order Orbiliales; family Orbiliaceae; genus Dactylellina; species Dactylellina leptospora. The sequence continues at coordinate 124,880 of JAJTUC010000022.1, read as the reverse complement.
AAGAGGTTTACTATATATAGATCTGCATTGCTTATTGAGTTAATGAAATAATCGTTTTGTAATGATGTATTCTAGTAATCTGCTCCGGCCCAAGTCCGACCACTATTCGGGGCGAAGTACCGGAGGTCCAACATAAATAACTAGGTTCAAAACATTTGGGAGTGACAAGAAATTGTGCACCGTGTAGCGTTTTGGTTGGAAAGGGGAAAACCACAATTCAACCAACAGAAAGCGCATTAAGGCTAACCAGTTATGAAACGCAATTCATTTCGAACGCAACTTGCTTTCGAAAATAGGTGCCCCATATTTACAAACCTGTTGGTGTGGCAAGATGACAAGAGGCCAGGCATTTTGAACTGCCACATATTTTAATGCTGCAGCACATACAGTGACACGGATCTCAAAAGTGGGCCATATTTTCGTTAGGATTTGTCGGACTTTTTATGACCCGCTCTCGTGATCACACTCTCGGTTCTGGGTGGAGATCTCGACGCCATCTCAAATTTGATTTTTAAAAGCTCTAATTCGACAGAGACATCCATCACGAAATGTTATTGCTAAGAGATTTCGCAGTTACCTACACTTTTGTGCTCGCTGTCGGAGGAGTAGCGATCGTTATTCGTTCTGACGTTTCTCGGAACATCACTGATACTGAAAGGCAAAATCCCCAAGTAGTTGAGGAAAACTTCATTCGCTCTCGGAATGTCGGTAAAAAGAGTGATATCTTACCACGGATGGATATCCTGCCAGTGCCTATACAACCGGCAACCCACGATGGCCGTAATGACTTGGCCCCGCCGAGGGCCCCATACGTGAATCGACAGTTCTCAGATAGCTTCGGTAATCTGGCCCCGGAGATCACAGAAAACCCTAGAAAAACTTACTTGGAGATAGCCTTGGAAGGATATTCACTGAGAACTAGGTATAAACGCCTGTGGAATATATCTGAAAGGGGATCTGAAGGAATCAGCAAGCTCGAGAATAATTATAAATTCACACAAGTCCCAGGGCTTGAGAAGACCAATCTAAAATATGGCAAATACGCATATCTAGCCCCTTTTACGCAGTTTGGGAGGTCCGCACCTAAGCTGCAGACTACTACAATCACAAATCCCATAACGACGATCCAAGACGCCTCGGTTTTCGCGAACGGTCTGTATCCTTACGCCTTAAAACATTCCTACGCCGATGGATTGCTATCGGTCCATGAGGCCAGACCAGATCTCGACAATGGCAGGCCTGTAGAAATCCAATTCTCCGAGATTATGTTCCGAGTTTGGTACGAAGCAGCTCATGCTGGCTTTAAAATTCCCAAGTTCTGGGAAAAGCATAAGAGCCGGATTGCCAGTCTAAAATATGTGATTTTCGAGACTGTTCATGACCAGGAGTCGTTGAGAGTTATAGACACTGTATTCGAAAAATTAAGCTCGTACGCCGTGCTGCTCAATTACGGAGATCGGGCAAATCGAGAATGGTGGGGCAAAATTTTAGTACTTGACGGATGGACTGTAGATGAAGCCAAAGTAAGAGCTTTCAACGCTCTCCTTGGATGTCCAATATGCAAAGACATTCAATTTATGTTATATGATCACCCTCTGGTTTTTGAGGAAAAGGAGGTCACGCAAATCAGATTATTTAAAAATTATATAACGAATAAGAACACCATCCTCTACAAGTTAGGACGCCCCCATATTGATCATATATCTCGACCTAAAGCGGAAATCGAATGGCGTGGTCGAATGTGGTTTAAATGATGTGGTGATAAGCATCGTCTTGCGTTCGCATCATGATGTGTCATTTAGGTTCATCGAGGGATTCAGGAAAATAGCCGCAAATTGTGATGAATATCGAACGCAAATTTCCTATTTCAATATGTCATTTAAGGACTAAACTGATTAATTCTATCATAAATTCATAACCTTAAAGTCTGAACTTTAGAGAATGCTCATTGTCGTTACCACCATAATATCATAGACGTCTATAAGATGATTGTAAGCATGTGTAGGGCCATACATGGTTTTATAAGTGATGTTTAACCGCCTGCAACGCTAGGGAAATCCAAAGTGAGACAAGGTGAATGAGTCGATTTCTCTTTTTACTGTTCCTACCCTTTGCAAAGGATAACACCGAACTCGAAAATATGCATATATGGTTCGACAAAGGCTGAATTATCATAAGGACACAGTCTGCCGGCTGTCTAGGCGTGAATCATGTCCGTTATTTCAAGCTGGAGAGTCGAATTGAAGTTGGTAGTCTTGGCTAAAGCCCTAACATCTCCTCGAATTTACTCTTCGACTCGTACCTAGCCTTGCGATATTTGTATCATCCTCATGATGGATATAATTTATGTATTACACTGTGGGGAATAGCGACCTCGGTAGCCCCACTATGGTAGATAGTACGCTGTCACTAATCGCAGATTTGCATATGACCCAGCCGCACACGGAATAGAACCGGGTTTGTCAAGATAAGCACCAGCAAAGTCTGCTTTGTTGGAATTCTGAAGCGCCGTCTCAAAGAGGATATCATGAGCGGCTTGGAATTAGCGAGATGAATCTCTGTAACATCTACCGAGGCTATCAGAATTTCGCCTATGTTTCCTGCGTCGTACAGCTAGCTTGTAGGACAATATATTTCTGACCATACAGGAACATGTATGTAAGGGGCTTGACCCTTTGTTTTTTCTTTCTTTTTTTCTTAAAAAAAGGAAAAGACCTTTGATAATCGAAGCTGTTGACTTGAAATTAAGGCGTCGTCACTTTTTACTTCGAATTTAAACGGAGCTATGCACATTTATGGTTGAGTAAACAACTGCTCAAAAGTGTTACTTGAGAACTAAAAGGTGAGCGCCGCACGTGAGACGCAGCAGCTATTAACTATTCCTTCTGAACCAGTCTGAAGCTAAATTGAACATAAAATATCCTTTGGCCTATTAATATGGCTGAGACCCATTCAGGTCTGTCATGCCAAACCCGTTCCTACCATTCCTACCCTCACAAGTACAGTACAGGATTTGTAGAATGGCTGTGTCGAGGTACTTCCTGTAGAAGTCTTGGCATAAAGCTTAGGGGGCGAGATCCGACTTCAATTGTGCCGCCTCGCGCCGTGAGTTTAGTGCCAGCCACCCCTATCGATCCAGCGATTTGAGTAATTGACGAGAAAAGCGGTGCACCTTCGGCTTGGTTCCTAATTTTGGTGAACTTGGGACCCACTTTTGCTTCCAAGCCGCAAGTGTTTTCTGGGGCCCGCGATTTCTACCTAACTGAGACGGGTTAGCGGCATTGCCAACGTCAAATGGTTCACTTCCGTATTGGATTGATAAGACCATTAACTCGATTCGGCCTGCTTACTGTCAGGCAACTACCGAACCCCATGCGAGACGCGGTCCGCAAAACCGCACCCGTGACAGCGATTTGTAAGTTAGCGGTTTGAAAGCTTTCCATGGATCGAAGTGTATTCATAAATGAGAGACATTCGCAGTCGCATTTCGCAAGTTGAGAGGTTGAGGGGCTCGGATGACGGCTAAGACTGCGTAATAAGATAAAAAACGGGACGAGGGGAATGCGCAAGTCCGATGTTATTGTGGAGGGTGTGCAAAAGTGCAAGATCTGTTTACTGGGAGGCTCAATTATCGCATACCCTTTTCAGCTTGTGCGACGCGACTTCAAGGCCGCCGAGTAGCAAGCCAAGAAGCGGCTTGGTTATTAATATATTTTCCAGCCGCAGTTCTCAAGTATACGAGATCACGAACTGTTGAAGCTTTATTCTATCTTGGCACCGTCTGCTAAAATCGAACGAAGACTTGACGTGAACGCTGCTATTTGCAGGAAGCCGTGCACATATGATTCATTTCCCCGCTTGTACGAAGTAAACACTGTGAAGATCACGCAACTGGGTCTGCTTTGATATCATGTTCGGGTTTCATCCGGATCCCTGGTGCTCGCAAAATGCTTCCTGAGGCCCCACACCCACGGCTGGGGCAGCGCACACCCCTGTGCCACACAGGAACGATAATAATATTGCTAAATAAGGATGTCCGTGCGGTCCGATCATGCAGCATTTAAAAGTATCTAGAGCCTCTTTAGCTCTGGTTCTTCTCACAATTTTCATCCATTTCATTTTTGTTAATTTGGTATAATCGTTGAATCTTGGGTACTCGGAAATTTTCTTTTGTCAATAGTTATACCGGAATTACGACAACAGCCATGTCTTCGAGATGGCAGCAAGTGAAGGCGGAGGAAGAGTTTGAAGCGACAGCGCGCGAGCTGGAGCACGATCATAGACGATTTAGCACGGGCTCACTGGCTGAAGTAGACATTCCCAACCCTCCTCCGGCAGAAATTCACAGTCATCAACATCCTCCTTTTAAAAGGATACCGCATGTATCGACCGAAAGCATCTGGAGTTTGCAACTAGGCGAAAAGGTTGGGATTATAACCGACTTTGAAACTGAGTTTGGGAAAGGTGCGCGAGCTTCCTCGTTATTAATTTCATTGTGCGAGTATTGATCTCACAACCTTTGGTTATTAGGACCGAACGAGGGAGGCGTATGGATTCACAGTCGCAATAAACAATTTTACAAACTGTGGAGAAAAGCTGGGTTTCGAATATTAGGAAGCGCGGTGTTTGTGGGCTTGATTATATTGTTGTTCGTGTTATTCGCCAAGTATCTGGTCATGGACAAGTCGCACGAATACATTTTCAACAGTTTCAGCTTGCTTTTATTCCTAATGTTCGGTATTCATTTATTGGTAACAGAACCCTACGCAATGCGCAAAAGTGTAACAAGATGCTAAACCTATCTCTTACTACAGCTTGCTTTCAAAGAGCTAGCTGAAATGGCTAGATGGAGGATTCTCGCAGGGGATTACTACAAGCTTAAAGATGTATGATAACCTTGTTGAAGGACTTCATGGTTTTCGAAAATTTCTAAGTTACTAATTCTGTTTAGGTCGACCTTATCCTCGGATTAGGCTCTATAAGGTCAACGTTGAAGCTTGGACTTAGGTCACTATCGCATGGCCGTCCAAATTCGAGGTGGATTTTCAAAGCCACACTGTCTTTTGGCTGGGTTGGATTGCTTTGCGTACGTGTATCCGCGTCAGATTCAGCATATATATGAACATCCCTAATTTTCGAATTCAACTAGGCTCTCAACGTTGCTATTTCGTTACTCGGTCTCACTTATAGGTAGGGTGAAGCATTTGAGGGTTACTGCGAGTGTGCTTGGCTAATAGTTCGCTCGGATTAGTCTTGATACCGCGGACGAGGTCGGATTACGTCCGGGAATGGTATCGATTTCAAATCTTAAACACTTCTACCCGAATAACAACACCGAGAATTTTGAGGATGTAAATGTATCGGGAGGTGGTCTAAGCACCGAGTCCTTCATGGCGAATCTTTACGGAATAACTTCTTTCAGCTACAAGAAAGGAAATGCTAGTGACGATATTGCTAAGGACGAGTACTGGCTTGAAAAATACACCAACGGGTCCTGGAAGTATCATGTATGATCATCAACCCCTATTCTTTCAAGGCTTTGTGACTAGATTGCTAACAGGTACCAAGTTCCACGATCTCGACTACTATGGCGGATTGAACAGAAGAACCGATCGGTTTATTACGACAAACCAGACTTGCCAACCATATAAAATCAAAAACATTACGGAAGATATGGAAACCTTTTGGTACCTAGACCCAGTGTCGAATAATTACTATAGCAAGACTCTTCAAGAACTATTGGCCAACTTTACGACATATGCGCTTCGACCTGTCTCAACCACTGACTGCGACCGCTGCCGTTCCATTGATGTGGTGCAACTTACGAGTGCCGCTCAGGGCTGGACCAACGAAACCGTTGGAGACATCGGATACTTTTTCGCCTGTGCTGTGGAGGTTGGGCCAATCTATAACTCAAAACTCGACAATCATATCCTCGACGACCGGCAGGCTAGGATCGCCGCCGGAGCTATCGCAAATAGAGGATGGGTCAATGGTGAGAAATTTCCCGACTCGAATGAAGAAATTCGAAGCTAATCGGTGTTAGGAAACGGATGGTCCTATTTTCATTATCGTGACAGTGTCGGCGCGGGTTATTATATGTATGGAAACGAGTCTGCCATGGAGAGTCTCTTGTCTCAGTTCTCGGTCGGTGTGGTCGCTTCTCTGGACTTGCTGAATCCGCGTGACTTTGTATACGATGACCATCGACCGTTCCAAGGGAACAAATTGAATGTCAGATGGTGGGCGTTTTATTGTGAGTAATAGCCCCAACCAATATCTACCCTACAGTGGAGATTACTAATCATGAGCTTCGCAAAAGCTCTCCTCGGTGGTCTTTTGGCAATTCAGATAGTCTGCTCGATAATCGCCGTCTGGTACGCGAATGCGGTCGTTGTAAAAGATGGCTCTTTTATCTCTATTGCTCGTCTACTGCGACGTAAGTCCTCGCCACGCCATGCGAACCACACTTGATCTGAATGATACTAACTTTCAACGTTCCATCATCTAGCCGCCCTTGAAACTCTTGGTGGACACGGTACTATCGCTACCGGAGACGAGATATCACGGGCTGTCAAGTCGAAGTTGGTTTATGGCACAAGGACCACAGACGATGAACTAACCCACCTCGATTTGAACGTCGATATTCGCCCATCGCAATCGTTCAAGGATGGTTGGTACAACTAAAGAGTGGGAGACTCGGATGGGTACTCACCGTAACTTCGGGGCTGGACTTACGAAGCCACGCACACATAAATCTAGTCGAGAAAACAAGTCTAGAGACCATGATCTCTGTGAATGAACTGTCGCATCTCATCGATGCGCCTCCGCTATCTGTCACGACCCGAGGTGAAAATTTAGCTTTAAAAGCAAGGGAAGTCGTTCGTGGCGCGAAGGTAGTAGTTTGGTTAGCCAGGACACTCTACTCCCCCTAATCTGGGAGTAGCATCGCACCGTAAACCCTCTATAGCACGGTAATACCGCATTGAGGGAACACCGTACGGTAACATAGGGTTAGTCTACAATATCTCGACGGTATAAAATGATGCCTTCTCGTGGTATTTGATCGGATCTGTATTTAGGTTTTTTGTTGTTTGCATTGCTTTTTCTTCTGAATTATTTTGAATGATTTAAATGGGATACGTTATGTAGGAAAAAATAGAACAGTTTTGGGAATAGGAATACAAAATTATGCTAGAAATCCAAGAACAGCTTTTTCTACACGATATAGCTATACTGTGTAGAGATAGATAGTAGGCATTTGTAAGCCTGCATAAGGTCTGGCATTTGATAAATTTTTAAGAGATATCATTTTCGTGTCCGGTCTTGATCATGACATTAATTGGGTTCAAGGCCGTGAGCATCGAAGCTTAAATGTCACTGATAATACACTTGCATACTAAATAGAAACGGTGAATAGTGCCTGACGAAAGAGTCTACGACTAGACAATGCATCACGCCCATGCATGCATTTGCGTCCGCGCGCGGTCCGGGTCGCAGTCAGAAGGCAAGCCTCTGATGTCTGGCTCACCAGACAGTTTGGTTTCGAGACTGCGCAATTGCGTGTTGGAAGTTGTCTACAACACACTACCAACCACAAGTCACATTTTGCATGGTTCCAGACAAGACCTTTGCTTTGGATCCCGCATCTAAACGCTCTTCCTGCAAGCTTCTCATCGCGCAAGATCAAACGAATTCAATCACACTCACATCGTTCTGGTATCCTTGGAGGAGTTCTATCCTTTCTTAACGGCATCATGTCATCCCCGGTGTCCCCAATCCTCCGGACCATTTTGACGACTCTACGTCGACTGTATCCCGAACATCTCGCTGATAAAGCTTGGGACAATACCGGCCTTCTTCTCTCCCCACCAGCGTTTTCACCATCTTCTGCATCTCTCAAGACACCCAAGATACTTCTAACCATAGATCTCACGACTGCTGTTGCCACGGAAGCCATTGGACTCAATGCGGCTATGGTTGTCACATATCATCCAATCATTTTTAGGCCTCTGAAGTCCTTGACGACAGAAAACACACAGCAAACAACTTTGTTGCGTTTGGTACAAGCGGGTATCAGTGTTTACAGCCCACATACTGCCGTAGACGCAGTCAAAGGCGGTGTGAATGACTGGTTGGCAACCGGCGTGTCAGGTGGCGAGCAATATGAGACCTCGCGTGTGCCGATACAACCTTGCGATGGAGTGCAAGGAACCCAACACGAGGGAGCTGGATATGGTAGATTGATAACGCTGAAAGAACCGACAGATATCAGAACTGTTGTCGAAAGAGTGAAAGGCTTGCTTGGAATGAGATATCTACAAGTAGCTCTCGCTAAACGTCATTCTGTTGCAGAGCCGGAAAGGGATATTAAGACTATCGGTGTTTGCGCAGGGTCTGGAGGAAGCGTGTTCAAGAACGTCAAGGCTGATGTTCTATTCACTGGTGAGATGAGCCATCATGAAGCACTAGCCGCGAAGGAGGTTGGGACAAGTGTCGTTGCCTGCTTCCACTCAAACACCGAGCGAGGATATTTGCCATTCATGAAGCAGGAGCTTTCAATAGCTCTGCCTCGTGTATGGGAGGAGATTGTTGAAGAAGAAGGTAGAGATGAGATGCTGGATTTGGAAGGGTGGGAGGTAATAATCAGTGAGGCTGATAAAGATCCTTACGACATTTTATAGAGATGGGAATGGAGTGGCTATGCCGTGTGGCTTGAATATAATTAAATAAAGCGTCTCTTACTTGATTCCTAGACTATTCTTCACCACTGCAACTGAAACCTACAGAGCACCAGCCTCAATAATAAAACCATCTATTCAAGCCACATACCACAAAGCCATTTATATACAAAGCCCTAACAATATTCATGATCAAAGAACATGATACCCAGACGGCTCTGAAATATATTTCAATAATCTATAAATAATTGGATACCAACTAGTTCTAGAGCTTACCATCTCAAACTTCCATCTTGCATAATCTACAACCCACAAGGCTCCGAACTCACTATATCAACCAGGGACCTGTGGAGTTCCCACAGCCATGTCATACACTTTCAACTTTAACCTCAACGAGGTCGTCTACACAGCAGTGTCAGACTCTTCCTCTCAAAGCTCCTCTACCACCGAACAAGTCCTAGCTGCCAGAGATAAACAAGTCTCCGCTGTGGGCACTTTCTTGCAAGGTACCTCCCTCCTAAACACCGAAACCACAAGCATGACGGCGCCCAGCACCTCTTATGGCACCAGCCAAACCGCTGTCGGGGACCAAAAGGGTACCCCAGTCGAAAACCCGCCGACCCGCACCCTCAGTATTGTTCATGGAAATACTGTTCTTGCGACTTTTACCGTCGTAGGATCCCAGGCAAGTGCTCCGCGTACGATCTGGCAGGCGAATCAAGAAGCTTTACCGCCGCAATACGTGCTCTTGATATCTGTCATCGCTGGTCTCATCTGCTTCATCGCCATCAACAGTTTGGCTCATTTCCGTCGCTTGGAGCAAGATTACATCAAAATGGAGTACCTTGTCAGATTGGAGCATGAGCAAGATGCGGCGACTAGAGGGATACCACCACCAGATGGAGCCATCGGTGAGGTCACCATGGGTGCAGATGATGAATCATATGAACTTGCGATCCTGAACGAAGGCACCAATGATACACCAAATGAGAGTGCTGTTGATGGCTTAGTTGGCGAGGATATCGTTCGAGAGGGTTCTTAGAGCTTTTAGCTTCCGAGCATGTCTTTCAAGGTAGGTTTTCATTCAAGTTTGTGACCTCGAGCTCCCCTAATATTAGTCCCTATTTCTAGCTCTCACATTACCATCCTAGGGTTTCGAAGGTGTCTTTTTTTCTTACTATCTCTTAGCTTGCAACTTCTGCGCGAGTACCCTGTATTTATTCCAGTCTGCAAAATTACCAAGATACCAATTTCATGTTCTGGTGAATGAGAACTTTACCAACTATAATCTCGACCCATCGCTGAAAGCTGTACCCCTCCTCCTCCCGTCCAGTATAAAACTCACAACAGGCCCTCCACTCCAAATACTCTGGTTCGCTTGTTCGATACCCGTCCCCGCGATACCATTTGTATCGTACCCGGCCACAAAGTTGTTCCCCTGAAGGGCCTCTAATCGCTTCAAAGACCTCTTCTTCCTTCTATGTTTCCTTATTTTATGTACCGTTATCGCTGTGGCGCAGATTATAAAGGATACCCCGCCGATTGTACCGCCTAGAATCGCGGCTAGTGGCTTTGATTCGTTCGGGAATGGGGGTGCTGTAGTATTTGTTGGAGTTGAAGTCGTCGTTGAAGTATCTGTACTCGTAGCGAGGGTAACGGAAGGCGCTTCTGGTATTTGACTAGTCGTTTCAGATGTACTAATTGTAGGGCTCGTTCGCGTGGTTGGTGTTATGTCCATGGAGCTGCCCGTACTCTCTGACTCAATCGCTGACGTCGGGCGTCGACTAACCGAACCAGAGCGACTCGTCGTGCTTGTTTGTTCGGTTTCAGTGTTCGAAGTTGTCTGAGAATTCAGACTCGCGCATATAAAGTCCGAGAAAAAGTTATCCCCAGAGCCACCTCCTCCAAACCCGCCGAAACCACCGCTTGTACAGTTGGCCTGAACACAGCCTCCTAATAATTCGAGGTTCGTGGAGTTGTTACAATAACAAGGTAGGTTTCCCGAATCACATTGTGTTTGTGGCGAGAGTTGGGACATGCACTCGAATGCGCATGCGGGCATGCCGCCTCTTGGTTGCGGTGTTGGGGCGCAGAGAGGTAAAATCAAAAGGACAAAAGATGTTACATGCAGAATATAAAAGAGGTTAATTGTAATACTCATTTTAGACTCACTGAATATTGCGTGCTCTCGTATAGCTATCTGACTCTGGTGGCTACCATGGCTCATAGATTCGATCTTATCGATTGATATTAATATCAAAAGAAAAGGGGCAGTGGCGAATTGTTATAAAATACGATATAGTCATCTGCATGTAAGGTGGGAGACAGCCTAGATATACACGCCGCCTTGAAGGATATATATATATGTCGCACAAGAATGCTAAAACTCTCGTTCCAAGCCTCCGTGTATATGATATGCGCGTTTCCCTTGTACGAACCATAAATCACACTATGTGTACAAACTCCCAACCATTATTTCCCCGCGATGACAGGTAGCGAGCATTTGACCACCGACGATCACGAACTCTCTTCCGAAATCCACCTATGAGGGTTGATTTTTCGCAAGCAAGGTTTCGCTAGACCATTAATTTGCCATTGCAAGGTAACTAACCTTTTGTTGACTTGGTTGTTCGTGCAACATGAATCCGAAGCCGGCAAATATGGCTTCTTGTGCGAGGTTCCCGCAGGAATCGCTACTTCTCGGCCGAGGGTAATTAACAATTGGAATTACAATCCGGCGGCTGATAGCTGAGAGCCTCACAAGGTAAAATGCTATATAGTTGACTTCATGAAAAGTGGTTCAAGCCGTTAACTTAGTTGAGGCTCTCAAAATTCAATAGGCTATTATATTTATATAAATTTTAGCCCTTGACCGAGTGGACTACATGAAACTCTTATGCCAAGGATTTCGACTGTACTACATCTATCAAACTTTTTGGTAAAAGACTGGTACGTAAGATTTCGAGCTAGAAGATTATTGAAAGGGAATTCAAAATCCTTAGATCCAAACCATTGCCAACTAGCGTAATTAAGAATTGAATTTTTTATCAATGCAAATTAATCTCAGGTAGCTTACAGGAAGCTTTACGCTCAGCGATACAAATTGAAAAAGATAATCCGTATTATGGATTGTATATACACATAAACGCCAAAAATGTAATTAAAGAAACTCGCCTAGTACTCGTCTAGTCATTGACGTCATCCTTGTGTTTTAATATCTCGTCTTCTTTCTAACATATCCTTTAGAAAAGTAAGAAAGCAAATGCTACCAAAAGGGCGGAGAAAGCAAAGCCTCGCTCCACACTCGGGTTTTGCGCTGCGTTCTTCTTCGCGGCTTCAGCACCAGCGCTACTACCCGAGCTAGCTTTCTCGGCTGACGAGACAGAGCTCTTCTCGTTCTCGGTGGTTACGATAGTTAAATCGGTTTCTTTAACGGACTCTTCTCGCTTCGGGAATTTGCTGGTGTTGATACCGGGACAGGCCTCTTTAAGGGACACCGCGGTATTTGTGGGTGCTTCGTTGCCTTTGACTTTCTTGTCGTCAATCTTTCTTGTGACTTTGATAGGTGCCCATAGGAATGCGGATTGCGCGCCGCAAGTGGTGTCTTTGCAAAATTGGTTCGGCTTTTTTGTTGTGATCATATTCGGCAGGTCCCCAGTTTCTTCGGAGATAATTTGTTCGGTTTGAAGAAGGCAGTATTTACTCATACCGTCTTTAGGGGTATTTCTGTTACAGAGATGTTAGAAAAATGGTTAATGTCAAGGTGGTAGTATAAAAAAAACATACAGGTCGGTTAAACATTTGTCCCAGTAGACAGTATTGATGAAGAATTGCTGTAGATCCGAATCCTTATAACCAGCACTCTTCGATGTACTATTCGAAACTCCGATATGTTTTAGAAAGTCTGATGGCGAACAATTTGAGTTACCGCGGATCCATCCTTCCAGACTCTTAAGACAATCTGAAGTGCAAATTTCGTCTAGCTGTTGGGCGGAGGGCATCTGGGTAGGATCGCCTAGGATTTGTTTCTGCATCACGATCGGGGCGCACTCGATGTGCTCGGAGTACGCGGCCGCACAGTTCTTGTCCTTGCCGACAACCTTAGGGACCAAATTTCCCGGATTTTTGTCCATAACAAATCCCCCCGACTCTGACGCCGCTACAGTCAGAGCTGACAATAGAATGACAGACGCTTTTATGGAAACCATTTTGGGAATGAGTTGACTGTGTGGTTGAATGAGCGAAGTATGTAAAGAGCGACTGGAGTAGATTCAAAAAAATCTCTACAAAAGATACAGAAAACACCACGATGAAAAAGAGCGAATGGAGGCGTTAACCAAAAACTACGCAGGATCGCTTCTGCCGACTAAAAATCCGATTCCGCAAGCCTCTAATTTTTTCCCAGCCGGGGCAGGACCCTCTACTTATTATATACGAATGGTTGAGGTGTTGGCAACTGCATTGCATTTCGTCTAAACTGGGCCATTCGGCTAACCCGCCTGAACACCCCGAATACGGCACCCGGAGACGTCGATTAGCTACCAGAGCCGCGCCGGGCTCAAAATATCAGCCAAGTGTTTTCTTGGGAAATGCGCCTTCGTGTTAAATGGGCTAGCTTGCAAGAGTCTGTTCTAGAGTGTCCTCAACGGGTCCACATGGCGTACATAATATTTGGTGTAACAAAAAAAAAGCCAAGACATGCGGTCTGTGGTGACGATATCGTCTGATAGCCTCACGCTTTGATTCCTCGGTAGGCTTCCGCATTAATCTTGGCTCCTGGCTGATAAGGCAAGTAGACGAAGGTTTGGGATTTCGCTTCTGAAAAGACGGACTCGTGATGCAGCCCCTCGCACTAGTTGGTGGCCTTCAAAGGGTCGAGTATGCTAGTTTCATCATAAACGTTTATGCGGATCCGCTCTTCGACAGGTCTTGGCAGCCTGCACCCTGATCGCATTGACGAACTGAATTGCCATGCATAGGCTGGTCGGTATTTCTATTTCTATAGGCGCATTCGAGAGTTCGGGAGACCGGCACTAGAGAGGAGCGGAAGCGAACACATGCCATCCATCTGGATCCAGACAACGTTGCTTGAAACGCTACGAAGAATTTTGAGACCCAGCTTCCATTTGTCTTGACGCCAGATTTAAATTCCAAATTTAAAATAACATTTATTTCTACATAGATATCTACGGAAATTGTATCCGGGGAGTCATAAAAGATTAAAAGCTGGAGTCAAGATCCGTGTATGAACGCGCCATGGGAATATTTTTGAGAGTGAATTTACTCTTCAGCGCAGAGGGATAAGTTGGATAATTGTCCGGAGACATAATCCGACCGGTTTTGAGATCGTCAATTTGATCAAGATCCGTAGGCCAGGTTGTTAAAGGGGTTTCCTCCAAAGAAAGTTTGTCCTGCGTGGAATCTCCGTCCATAATATATGGATTCTCATCTACCATGTCGCCTGGTGAATACGAAGTCGATAAAGGTATATCTTCAAATCCAAGCCCAGTCCAAGCGTCTGGGTAAGTTTCATATTGATCCTCGTCAAACAATTGGGCTATCCCCATGTCGTCGATGTCGTCAAGAGCATCTGATCCGCCAGCATAATTCGCCATCGTGAAGGAAGTGCTCAAAGGAATATCCTCCATATCAAAATGGAAGCCTAAATCGTCGGGATATGGTGCGGGTTCCGTGTCTCCAGCGCCAGCCCAAGCTCCGATGTATGGGTTCGACATGTAATCTGAAACAGATGGATCTGCCTGGTCGAGATCTAGGTCGCTGATCGTACTATAGGGATCAGGCTTATACCTGTTTATCGCTGGGGCACAATGTGCAAGAGCCCAAAGCAGTGCCCCAGAGGTTAAGATGGATACTCTCATGATAGCGATGGCTTTCAGTATTAATTGCTGTATATTTTTGCAGTGATAAGATATGTACTTCAACGAAGTAAAGGTTTCAAGAAATTTCGTCTATGGAATAGTGTAGCTAACTAATAGGTCTACATCTTGAGCGCGTTATGCGGTAGTTGTGTGCCAATGTGGCCGTTTGCAGAATTCAATGCGCATATGCGCTTAGAATGGAAGCACATATATATGCATTTACTAACGACATCTCATAAACTATGTACTCACCATGGCTCATAAACTCACATCGAATATGAAGGTTTCTGTCGGGCGCATAGGTCTCTCCTGTCACGAAGATGCTCTTTAGTTGTTAGGTCCGGATTCGTCGAAGTGAGCAAATTCAGCCAATGAGGGGCGGGAATCAGCTGTTGCATTTTCCTCTTCAACACGAGATCATAGTTATTCGTGCTGATACTTGCCAATTTTGCTACGATGGGAGGGAGAGATGTAATGTTACTTAGCAATTATGCGTGATCAACGGAAAATCATCGTACAAGTGGGATCACACTGACACTCTCAAAGTTGGCAGTGGAAATATAGCGACTGTGGATTTCAATAGTTCAGGACAAAGTTTTCTCTTGTCTGCTCCCTACATTCCCACAGCAGCCTACCTACGGATATGGATGCCTCAAATTCCCCAGGCTTGGGCCTGAATACGCTGCCCACGGACACCATAATGTGTATAATGGAGTTTTGCGATCCACTTTCATTTCAGTCTCTTGTTTTGTCTTGTAAAGTTTTCTGCGGCGTCTACAAAACAGAACATGGTAAAACAATCTTCGACGCGGTTCTTCGGCACTCTTTACCCCCGCAGGGGCGATTCATACAAAAGGCCACCCGAACATTGGCAGAAAAAAGGATTTCGTTCTCCCGCCACGAAAGGGCAAAGAAAAAATCTTCGAATAAAACTCAAAGGCCGAGTTTCCAGGTCTCGTATCGAGACGCCGAAGAGATAATGCGTGCTCAAGACAAGAAAGAGCGTCTAGACCGTGCGAGGAGTGTAAAGGAGCTTTTTACAATTTACGCGACAATCAACTATTGGGCGGAATTGTACCGAGAAATTCATGGAGATTACCTCGACCCACAATATCTCCGAGAGGTATTTTGTGATGTCTGGATAACAACGCTGCTCAGCGAAGGGGATACTTCGTTTATGCAGCATTGCGACCTTATCGACGACGAATCAGCATGGTGGGTAGTAGATATAAGGTCTTTCTACGGCGGGTCTCACTACTACAACCCTCGTTTCCGCGAGATGAGAATTCTTCGGGATTTCATCAACGATATATTGGGAGACTACCTGGAAGTTTGTTACAAAAGCACATGGGACCCATCTGGAGAGCTCGTAGAGGAGTATACTGAGCCAACGACAAAGCAGTACAGAGACTCCATATACCGGAGCCGAGGCAGAGGGATGGAAATACCGTACGTCGGAGCCGATACCCTTCGTGATCGCATCAACGGTAAAGCCTCTTTCATCCCTGTGAATAGTGTACGATATATGCCTCTTGCTAATTTGAAATTTGTCTTATTCCTGGTCTAGTTTATGTCACCGATGTTGTCACTGCTCGAAGGGAGAACACGCCGTACGCCGCGACCTGGTTCTCGCATACTAACCCCCACCATGCGTATAGAATTTTGAGCTCTGGGTTGAGCCCCGATCCAATGAAACTTTGGCACGCAATGTCCAAATCATCTCTAACCCCATTTGCAACGATTTATGACGGTGAAGCCGAGCCCGTCTAGTATTTTGATGAAATAATGAAAGTATAAATCTGCACCCGAGTTACTGAGTTTTATGATTGAGAGACCTTTTAATTTCTTGTATATTTATTATCACATTGCTTCCATCTTTTAAAATCTGTAAAGCCTCTTTGTGTCTGCGGCTGTTAAAAATGCTGGGATATATTTTACAAATGCTTAAACATTTGCTCATGCGCTGCATCGACCCGATCGAGTTACACTACAATTGTATTATCGATATTATATAGATTTAGAAGCACTTGGCATACAAAACATACTTGCAAGTTTGTCCGCGGAAAAGTGAGCTAATTGAAAGTCTCCTCGTGGGTGACTTCGTTGATCCAATCCCTCACAATGTAACATGAACCACCAAAGGTAGAGAGATCGCAACTATTCTTAGAAAGTCGTATACACGATGAAAAGGGTCCGATCTACGGACCTACAGCCTTAACGAAGATATACCAATGACACTCCCGAGACCCAGACCCAGAATCATCACCCTCTCCAACTTCCTGCCCCTTCATTGCGATATATCAATGCACACGACCTTTCACGCCCAAGACGATCCAGTATTCAGCGACCACACTCTCGTTAATATTCGAAGATGAGTAACCCTGAGATTCTATCTCGGGCATAGTCTGCCGGCCACCGGCAAATCACTCACTCAAAACCATCAAATACATTCTCAAGTCATCGCAATGTTCGGCAGTAACAATTTCTTCCGGCCACGCCCCAGGGCCAACCCTTACGCTCCCCCCTCCAACCCTTTTGGCCAAAACCAGACGAGCGACTTCAACCGCTTCTATCGCCAATTCCGTCGTCAGTTTGGTTTAGACGATCCTCAGAATGATTTTGGGGCGTTTAATTTCCCGTGGTCTAATCCTTATACCGAAAATTTTACCACCAACCCCCCTGGTCCCAATTCATACGGATATGGCGGGAACAGCTGGGCAGATGAGGACCGTTTCCGGTACGAGTTCCTCGACAATATGAGAGGCGGTAACAACGGTGCGAATATATTCGACTCTTGGAACAATTTCTTCCCTGGGGGTCCAAGCGAAGGATACTTCAACGGTGAACCAGGTTGGGATAATTATAATAATTTCCCACCGCAACCAGCAGGACTAGGAGGATTCTTCAGCCGAGGAGGAAGATGTAAATTCAGAGCACCGAACGGTGTCCGTTGCGGAGAACGAAGATCAACGTTCTCCCGTTTCTGCGAGTTTCACAAATTCTCACCCGGCAGCCCTGCGGATATGCCATTCGGTAATCCTTACGGACTAGGGGGTATGAGAGGAGGGCCAGGGATGAATGACCGGTTCTCTCGCTTTGCGAATTCGGCTGGGCAAGACCCACGTACCGCCGCCTACGAAGCGGCCATGGCCGATATGGAGGATTACGAACGTGCTAAAGGATACTGGTCCAATCGATTCGATCAATACGCGAACATCCACAGCGACATCCCCTTCGCGTTTGGTGCTGGAGGAGGACCTGGCGGACGGCCGAATTTCGCGCAGCAGGCTGCTTGGGTCAGTCTTCACGAAATCGATGCGGATAACTGGCCGTACTATCTGAAATGTAACACCTGCCGACAGCCATTCAACGATCCGGTGTATTACCAAAACCCTACAACGTGTCAACGTGGGGTTGCCTGTCGAAACTGCGTACCTGATTATGCCGGCTCATCTTCATGGCGAACGACGTTCTTCTCGCGCAGATATCGGAATTTTTCATCGAGTCTGCAACCGGCGACGTCGATATCGCTTCTGAAATCTTACTTTGAACAGGCATTCCTCCAAGCTATTCAGACAGAAGCACCCAGACAGATATGCTACTTTTGTCAGCATCCAATGATGAATCCGGTGGTGACTTGTGCTCAGGTGCCTCCTGAGTTTTGGGTGTATACTCACGGTAACATGCCACCGATTCCGCCGGTAAACCACGCATTCTGTCTGAACTGCCTGAACGATTATCGATATAAGAACGGGGCGGATTTCGCGGCGTGTCCGTTTCGAGATTCCTGTTGGAGTTCGTGCGAAACTTTCCCTGTTAGTCCGGAATATCAGAGGGAAGCGCAGGGAATCGCGGGGAGGGCGTGGCAGAAGGCCCTGCAAATGGCTGGTGCACCAGTAATGTAACAAGATTATCACATTCACTTTGGCTTCAATGATACTCCGGATTGGTTTGAATAGTTCTTGCTCACAATCATGTATCGCAATTTTGAGTCTTTTTATTTCATCTGCTCATGCAGGAATATTTATTCCATCGGAATATGATGTCCATTCTACCCGTGCGATAAAAACATTCGTAATCATGACAATGTAACATAGTATACAGCCCATTCTATTAACGATCAATAGTAATAAAAAGGCTAGAATAAAAACTCCTTGAATGCAAATTTGCATACTTACCTCGCAGTTCCCCATCCCCTGTCTGTTAACTTCATCCTTCTATTATCGCCTTTAACCTGTTTACGTGCCTTGTCATCAACTTCATCAACGGCATCGATAAAAGCCGCAGTCTTCATGTCACAAGCTTTCTATCCTCGGGCACGCTTGACTGCATCGCTCTTCAACTTTTTCATGAACTTACTCTGTCCACCGGCGACCTTGAGCTTTTTGTTCGCGCTCATATTTTGTTCAACGTATGCCATGGTATCACCACCGGATAAACCGGATAGTTTCGCCATATTACGCTTGACCATAAATCCCTTCTTATGGTCTCCTCTTGTACGATCGAAGAACCCGCCGTCACCTTCTTTTTCAATAGAGTTGACGTCGGCGTTTTGACTGTTCTCTAAAAGCACAGTCTGTAATAGCTCTCTCCTTTCGGCTGGGGTATCGTAGGCTAAGCCAGGGAGGCTTTCGATGCCTTGAAGATGAGTGATCACTTTAAAAGCGTACCCTTGGTCGACCAGGAATGCTTGTCGCTTGGAAGAATAGTACATTTCTGCGGTATCCTTACTGACAAGTGAATAAAAGAAGGCATTGAAACCTTCGTCATTCCTTCTCTTGGCCCTAAGAATTCTACCCAGTCTCTGTGCTTCCTGTCTTCGAGAACCATAATGTGACGACACCTGAATAAGACAAGTGGCCTCGGGAAGATCCAAACTAGTGTCACCGATCTTGGACAAGAATACGGTGTTGATAAGTTCGTTTTTCTGGAAGTTTTGCAAGATATTAAGACGTTCTTGCTGTGGAGTTCCACCATAAATATATGGTTTGTTCAGTTTACGGGCATAGGCAGCAAGAGCGAAAACATTGTCGGAGAAAACGATGACTTTGTCGCCACGTTTTTCATGGTAGTCGATGAGGAACTGGCACGCTTGGAATCTGTACAAGAAATTAGTATCTCGTAAAACGAATAGTGAGAATCTCAGTACTTACTTTCGCGGGTTCATGATGTAGAACAGCGCCCGCTTCCTTGGAGTCTCCCTCAAGTATTCCTGATAAAACTCCGTGGTCATCGGACACCAAACCTCAGCGCATTGAACTCTAGCGATATGCCCCTGCTCGGATAGTTCCATCCAATTCGCCTCGTATAACTTCGGACCGATCAAAAAGTTTAAATCTTGAATCTTGTCGTCTTCACGAAGCAACGTGGCAGTAAGTCCTAGTTTGGCGTGTGTGGCAATTGAATGGATGACCTTTCTGAAGATATTGGCGGGTACGACGTGAACTTCGTCAAGTAGGAGAAGACCCCATTCTCTGCCCATTAAAAAGTCCATCATCTTTTGCGAATCGTGTGAGCGTGTTCGAGAGTTTGTGACCATAGAATAGGTTGTGACAATAATACCAGCGTCGCCTCGGAAGCGCTCTTTGTTTTCGGCTGTGAAGATGGCAATCTGGTCAGGATTGATTGTGCTCCATTTTAAGAATTCGTTTCTCCACTGGACGACAGACATACTGCATGATTGTTAGAGGGCAAGACGGTGAATGCGTGGGGAGCTTCAAAACTTACGAAGAAGTGCAAAGAACAACAACGCTCTTTTTGATTGTGCAAGCTGCTGTGATGCCGACGAGAGTCTTTCCGGCGCCGCAAGGCAGGACGATTATCCCACTCTTGGCTCTGCCGTTACCGAACATCTTGCTCAAGCTCTTCTCCTGATAGTGTCGAATCTGGGCCTGCGGTCGCAAGTCCATGTCGAGATTCGCATTTCTCGAATCATTTCTGAAGTCGTATTCTTCCAGGAGGGGGTACCCAAGCGTCAAACATTCTTTCTGAACCTTCTCCACACCTTCAGCGCAGACTTCAAAAGAGTGCACTGCCTCGGCTTCATCATCATCGTCGTCTTCCTCGCCCTCCTTCAGAGCGGTCACGGCGGCGAAAAGCTCCTCAGCACTATCCCCAGCAGGTTGGTCGCCATTTTCTATTCCATTTTGTTGTGAAATCTGCTGTCCTTGGGCTACGCCTGCAGCGATTTTTGTACCAGGGATAACCAAGGCACCCATCTTTGGAGCGCTCTCCTTCACGATACCATCCATTCCGTCGCCTGTGTCAGAGTATATTCTCTGCTCGCTGATAACCGGATCCTTGAGTAGTATCTGCAACATCTTCATATCGGAACTTTCGAGGAAATATCGGTTGTGCTTGAGCACCAGTTTTACTTTGCCGTAAGAGCCCGTGCATCCATTGATGAACTGGACGATCTCGTCGGGGATCGGTATTTTGGAGAAACGATCGAGGACTGCCACGATATCTTTTGGGTCGAGGCCAACGGAGACCTGGAAGAAACAAATCACGGGCGCGTGTTAACCATACCTACCTCCACGTCTACGCTATTTTCAAAAGGCACGGTTTCTAGCTTACAGCAGCATAGAGAGAATGTGGTGTGATTCTATACTCGTGCAAATACGTCGGGCGAGATAACGGTTCGGCGATGGCGGTTAAGAAGTCCTGAGCAGCGGGAGCCAACGGCGAGAAGCTCTCCAGGATAATCTTGCCGTTTCGCGGGTTGATCCACATTGGACGGGATTCGTGATCAGGTTTCATCTTCAGGAAACTCAATTCGTCGCGTTTGAAGAGACGGGAAACCGCGTCCGTCGTGGGAGCGGTTCGCTCGCGAGCACCAGTGAAGGAGAATTTATCGAGGACACCTGCGCAACGTACAAGGCATTACACGCGACGAAGGGTCAGACCAGGCACATCATTTCATCTACGATATTTACTTTACTATCTTGAGGTATCGTGCATACGGGTTATGGCGCCTTGTTCCTCCGCGTCGGGGACGTCTTCTTCGAGCTCGTCGTCGTCGACATCGTCACCGCTATCGGCATCGGCCTTCCGCTTCACACCTGCTGTCGATTTGGAAGTTTCGGCTACTCCTGATTAGCTTCTAAGCTATGGACGAGGCAATAGAGGATCTCGGGAGAGGGACGCGTACCGGATGGGCCTTTCTGTTTTGTCGCCATCGTTGCTGCTCTAAGAGGTGTCGGTGAAGCAGAGCGATGGCGATGATGTCGGGATTGTATGAATAATAAGCCTTCGATGTGCTGCCGGGAGGATCCAAAGTAGACAGCTGCACCGCCACAGATGTCTGTGTTGCGTCGAGTGGCTGGTGCACGAGTGGCCTGACATCACTTTCCTTCCTCCCGATGCCCGACTCTGATTCTGCGACAAAACATCAACCTCGTCGTCTGTCGCAATCATGAATACCGTGAGTGCTCCGATCCCTATATTTGACCGTAGTCTAATAGAATTAGGTCAAATCATTCTGGTAGGAAGCATTCCAATCAACAATGACTCGTATACCCGACACCACCACTAAACGTGCACCGACAGGCTCGGCTGGGGCTCTCTGATCGTTGGTACGCTTCCGGAACGGAAACATTGATTCGATATATCCGTATTGACGGTACATGCAGGCGGCGGAGCGGCCTATTATTTTGCCAAACAATCCATCGACGCTGATAGAAGAGAAAAACACATCCAGCGAGTGCTCGCTCAACGACGTTAGTTTCCGCGGCGTTTCTACTATCTCGCCAATCTCTAACCAAATTTCTCCATAATTATAGGAAATGAAGAGCTAGAAGCATCCGGAAGTTCTGGTTTCAAGGTGGCGGAGACGCCGCGTGACAATCTAGCAGCGCAACTTTCAGAGCTTTCAGAACCCGCCCCAACGAGACACGCACCGGACACCGAAGACGAAAGAGTAGATTCAAAGAGTAAATTTGAAGCACCGCAACCATATAGAACACGGCGGGGAGATCGCTTTAGTTGAAGGGTATACGCTATTGCGGAGCTATTCTCTGGGTGCATGGAAGGGTCCTTATGTGGAACCATTAACTAGGGCTATTCCGACTCCCACCGCTATTTCGAATCGTCCAGATTTAAGGACTAAGATGGTATTGTAAATAGAGCGACATCGACTTGATTTAAGCTTAGAATTGACTGGTGAACAGCTTAACTTGTACTACTATTAAAAAGCGAAATATCTCCTCTATTCCTCCGATTGGAAAGCGAGTATGTAGTAAATTATGTAATTATGCCTTCAAGACATTATTCTAGTTACAATAACCAAATGAAACAGATGAACCCGCGCCCGACACGCCAATACAAAAAACCCAGGCTATGAAGCTTTCCAATATATCCAAATTAATATCCCGTGAAAATGACCCCAAATTGCGTGCAACCTCAGACGTTGCTGACAGTCTTCGATGGATCATCTTGAACAGCAATGGCCGCCGAATGCCCCTAATGTGCTACCAACTTCGGGCACATCTTCCCTCCTCCCCATAACCGCCGGCGCTACGAATGGTACGGTGAGCCCGCCCAATAAATATCCGTACATTATAACCGTGGAGGTCGACAGCCGTGTTGCGGGTCTATAGCCATGAGTGGCATATTGTGAGAATTGTTTGAGGAGGTGAAGAGTCGGGGACGCCATTGCGGGAGTGTAATGGAAAGGGTTGTCGGGTTTAAAACGGGTTTTAGCGAGGAACTGAGATGCTTGAGACTTTTCTGAATGCGACTTTTCGTGTGACGAGACAAGACGATTCGCTAGCTTGAACGTTCAAAGCGCCGAAAGACAGATAGGGTATATTCTATTCGACCGGATAGCGATTTGTACAGGGTATTGCGAGTATGATACAGTTCTGCGCTGGAATGTAATAAGTTCCCAGACTTCAGATTCGTGACTGGTTCGTTGCCGCTTGCTAGCAGAGGCTCATAAAACTCGACGATTAAGTGGAGAGATGATAAATGTGGAGATTCTATGTATGTACAATATCCACAGGATTTGAGAAGAGGAGATTGCAATAGAAGGGAGAAGAGAAATCAAATTCCAAAAAAAGGGAGTCTTTGGAGGTTCTTATATCGAACTGCTGTAAGTGTTCTCAAGGCTGCTGCGGCATGCATGTCAACCCATGTCTCTGAGCGTATGCGTGCCCCTGCTTTTGAAGAATTGAACCAGTCGGTTGCTCAGGCCATAAACGAATGACTGTAAGGCTCGTATCCCAACGGACTGTTCTTGCGCCAACTTGGCGGATTCTAGTGGATGATAGCTGTTGAACAGCCTATTACTCGGACAGGCTCCCTAACTGCATCGGAGTCGCAGTTCGTCAATTCAATTGAAGCTCCGTTTTGTCACTCGAATTCTTGTCATTCCATGCCACGAGATGCTGTTCGACCCCTGCCCACAGGTCCCACTTTTTGATCACAACATTCTGCCCCAATTTGGCGACAGCTCTTTCCTCGAATGTGTATTTCTCAGCAAAGCTTCTACGCCGGGTTGGGGGTTCTCCGGAGAATTCGCTGGCGTGCCAAACGGCTCTTGGCCATTTCTTTCGCGGTGGATCAGGCCACAATCAGGAAAGAAACACCCACTCCCCCAAACAGGCGATTCGCTCCCCGGAATGTCGATTTTGCGCAAGGAACATTGCCAATGACAAACCAACTCCTCCTGATTATAAGATGCCCTCGGAGCAGTTTCTCGGGATGGGCTTCTTAATAAGTTTTTTGAAATCCTGCGTCA
The DNA here is from genome assembly GCA_036971365.1 of Dactylellina leptospora. Taxonomy (NCBI): domain Eukaryota; kingdom Fungi; phylum Ascomycota; class Orbiliomycetes; order Orbiliales; family Orbiliaceae; genus Dactylellina; species Dactylellina leptospora. Next base: position 100,581 of record JAJTUC010000022.1, on the reverse strand, counting down.
TGTCACCCTCAGTGTCTTATCGCGTGCGGGACTTTTCACTTACTCAGGTTGACTCAACTCGCGAGCTTACAAACTAATGCGATCTGATTGGTAACGAAGGGTATTCGCTCCTTTCGGCTTCGGATCGAGAGCACTCGGATGTCATACTTCGTAGTCGGATTATCTGCACGCCAGATTGTAATCATCCATAGGCGTAGCTGGTCCAACGTGACAAGGGAGCTATCTTCAGCTAGCAATCATGCTCGGGTGTCTAAATAGCATATGAAGAGAGATGTAGCGTTGCGTAATTGATAACAATGTTACAAGGCACTCACGATGTTAAAGATACGTCGTCCTTCTTCTAGGCTTTGAATCCAAATGAGCATTTCCGAGATGGAAGAGGCGTGGCGAGTGTGGGCAGTGGCAGTGGTGGCTGGTGCTCAACCTCACACGACCAACCTCACAACGCAGCTGCTTTCTAAGCTCGAATTCCAGACTCCAGTTCGATGCCAAAGCTTCGGACAAAGTGCCAGCTCGCCCTCTTCCCCACGAGCTGCGCCTCTATTGCTCAATATACGCGCCAGGCTCTCAGTATGACTTGGCTGTTGTTTCTATAATCCTCTAACGACACTGCAATATCCACCGCAAGCCCCTCCCCCGCCTTCCATATCGATAGCTCGAGCCATACCATCATGGGCCTCATAGACGCGACCCTTCTCCCCCTCGTCACTTTAATATCAATAATTCTCACGGCTGCGGTTCTATGTCTCCCGTCGCGGTATGATTCCTCGGTCGAGAAAGATAAAAAGGGCCGCGTCGCCGTGCTGGTTCTCGGCGACATTGGGCGCAGTCCTCGAATGCAATATCATGCGATATCATTGGCGAGTCACGGTTGGGGTGTAGATTTAATCGGCTATGATGGTATTATCATCAACATGTTTAATATCAAATACATCTTTGCTAACATTATTTAGAATCATCGCCGCGACCGGAAATTCTTTCGTCACCAGATATCAGAATATTCCCGCTCCCGCCACCGCCGCCTGTTTTAGCGACATCTTCAAAAGCGCTCTTTCCCATAATAGCTCCGTTCAAAGTATTATTTCAGCTATCAGCCCTATTTTATCTCTTATTTTACATCATTCGGGCACCATCGTATATTCTCGTCCAAAATCCACCTTCAATACCAACCCTCATTGTCGCTCGTATAGTCGCTTTCCTACGAAATTCAAGACTAGTAATTGATTGGCATAATTTTGGATATTCTATTCTCGGTCTCAAGCTGGGAGACAGCCACGCTCTCGTTAAAGTTTCAAAATGGTACGAGACTACTTTTGGGAATGGGGCGTATGCGAACTTCACCGTCACGGACAAGATGAAGAACGTCCTACAATCGGATTTTGGGATTACGTACGCACACCCTTTGACGAACCACCCAGTTACCTGCTAACCGTGCTTAGAACGCCGATATACCCCCTCCACGATCGCCCGCCTATGCATTTCCAACCGTTCACAACCCGCGAACGTGATGGGTTTCTCTCCACTCACCCGTTAACAGCAGACAACTTTCCCTCTGCATCCACGAAGCTCTTGATCTCCTCCACATCTTGGACACCTGATGAAGATTTCTCGATTCTTCTATCGGCACTAAATAACTACGCCACCATCGCAGCCAAATACTCATCGAGATCTTCCAAATTACCAAACATCCTCGCAATAATCACAGGCAAAGGACCATTATTACAACACTACACACCACTAATCTCAACGCTAAACTCAAAATCATCCCATGTGACTATCCGAACAGCCTTCTTACCCTCAGAGGAATACCCCAAGCTTCTAGCTTGCGCGGATCTAGGCGTCTGTTTACATACCTCGTCTTCAGGGGTAGATTTACCCATGAAGGTAGTAGATATGTTCGGTGTGGGAGTACCCGTCGCAGCTGTTAAATTCGACGCTGTAGGCGAACTCGTAGTAGATGGAAAAAATGGTGTTGTGTTTGATGCCGGCGAAGGAGAAACGATAGGAGATGAATTGGGTGAGGTTTTGGTCAGGCTGTTTGGGGATAGCAACGAATTGGAGGTTCTCAAAGAAGGTGCTATGCAGGAGGTTGAGAGACGCTGGGAAGGAGAATGGGATTCTGTTGCTAAAGGAGTTTTCGACGGTAGAGTCAAAGCCGAGTGAAATTCTCTTTACGTATAATCTTTTCATCCAGCCGGCGAGATAAGAATCTCATAAGATCTCTTTGGAAATCCGTCTACCTTGCGGAAGTAGAGGGTGATCATAATCCCGACAAATCTGTTCACGACAACTTATGCGCATCTTTGGTGATGTTCACCACAAAGGCGTGTTAAAGATATTATGCTATTTTGGATTAATACGTTCATTTGCCTGTGTATTCTAACATACAGCCTTGGTATCAACCCTCTTAGTAGCAGCAATAATACTTCCATGATGACGCCTTCATTTATTGACCACCTGAATCAGGAATTCTAAAGCATTCTGATAGCTTTCCCATTAGTTGGTCGGCCATGGTGGATAAGCCAACCAGCTAGTGGTACCCTCGAACGTCTCCCCACAGTTAGAGCAATCGAATCCGTGCTCGGGGTTCTGAGCTTGATGCTTCCCCAACAAAACGTCGACCATGAACTTGTTGCTATGAATGCCCAAATTCATGGCGGACGCAATCATGTCGTCAACTCCACTTCTTTTACCGCACGACTTGCAAGTCATACGACCTGAAGTCATTGGGTGGCGCTTCATTTTGCAAGCGTCGGATCCTGTCATACCCGGGGGGGTCAGTCTTCCTTCGGCGCAGGCTTTGTTGCTGCTGTATCTGGATAGGGTGGTTTACCTTCCATGTTGAGGAGACCGGTGACATTCTCGCGTTCTTGTTGCGTCATGATCCAGAGGTAACCGTGCTCGGTTCTTTCTTCGTCGGTGAACTGCATGACGGTTTATTTTGATATTAAAATGATTAAATTTTTATTAAGTTGCTCAGGTACGATCCGGTCAGGTAGAGTTTGAGATGATGCAAATGCTTGCTGGTAGAGCGAAGGGATATCGAAGTCAAACTCAAGGCGGTTGGGCGGACCTGTATTTATAGAAAATCTGCCGTAATAACATGAGGGTCATTGCTGGTCGTTCGATTAATATAACTATGAAGTTCAGTGGCCTATAATTTTCCATCGAGCATCGATAAAAGCGACAAGCCAGGTTGAGATACGGCTCTTATCCCGTTGCCCCGTCATCGATTCCGACTTTCGATAATTTTGGCAACCCTTCTGTGTCAATGTAGCCATGGCCCATGTAACCCCATTGGCCGGTGAAAGGCACCGGGATACTCAAGGTTTGGTGTGATGTGGGTCTTCCCGTTACCCCTTCTCGCGGTGTAACTTTGCTAAGGTCCTAGCATGTGTAACAGCCAGCTCTTTAGATGATGCTTCTTGAAGAAGGAAGGAAGGACTTCTGAGAGCTCTTATGAATGTTATCAAGAAGATGTTGGCGTTACAGAAATCCACCAATCGTTTGATCTTCGTGTGTAGATGCATCTACGCAACAGGACACGCCTACCTCCGGAGGCCTTCGCAGGCTTTATTTTCAACGTGCTACAAGAGCATGAGGCCGGATCCTTGCCGGTATCACCGGCTATCGCGAGAGGATACCGACTTGTGTGAGGCGGTACAATCCCTGCAGGCGCATGTTGGAAAATACACGGATCCTGTGCCGCGAGCTCGTACAGCGTTACGAACGACGCGTGAATGATCACACCGAACTTCTTAGTTCTGAATAATATTTTGGATTTCCGTTCTAATCCTATATGGAGTTCGTTTCTGGCTCGAAGATATTGTTATTATACACTCCATTCATAATTTCCTTTTTGTTTGTTTCACCTCTAATCGCATACTTTTTCTGCCGTGGGATAATAAGTATCTTAGAGAAGGAGCCTATTAGTAGAAAGAGGTACGAGCTTACCCAGAAGGAAGTGGGGTAAGGTTTAACAAGCTATATATCTCATATATTGGCCGACGAATAGAAAGGTGAAACCGAGGAGAGGTTAGGTACTTATCTATAAGGACCTATAATACAAGTTGATACGAATAATGTTGTTGGAATTTGAACTGGATAGTTTTGAAGCTAGAAATATATCAAGCGGGCCTTGGTACTGCGGAGAAACTTGGGGGAATCGACAGTATCCAAATGAATGAAAGGAGAAATGGTCATCTGTAAGAGAAATGTTTTGTTTGGAACTTTCGTGTGGTCTCGGAGCCTCATATTTAAAGATTCATTAGACTCTAGTACGCTATATCAGAATTGGCGACGTTTGCTCATGAGCATTTCTAGTAGGTTTATATGATTGATACGGAATGGTAGTCTAGAAGCTCGACGCCTTTCTTCGGCCAAAGGTTTTGGGCCGAAGAAAGGCGTCGAGCTTCTAGACTAATTGAATGGTATGGATATTCAATTCCATACTTCTAGATTTACGTCGAGCTTTATATGATAGAAGATTGTGTAGTTACATGAGCATGCTCCAGCCCAAAGCTGACGCTAATGCGTTTCCTTCAAACAAAAAGAGGATTCTTCGAGAGCTAGTTGACAATGACGAATCCCACGCTCCTTGAAACACTCGATAGAATACCCGCATTCTTAACATCATATATCTACAAAATCAAGCAACAATTTAGGCATCGATTCGGCCGTGCACCGGTAGCCCTCGTATAAATAGCATATTCAGCGGTCAGAACAGATCCGTGCCTGCAACCAACGGCGGAGACCGCAATCGGATCAGTTGCAGCTGTGAGAAGGAAAAAAGAACCAAATGACACCATGCCAGTCCAAAGCCCACCCAAGCCAGACATGTTGCAATCTTAAATTGGCAAGACGAATAGAATACCTCAGCCTGGGGGCTCTTGCCCGCGGTGAGGCCCCGGGGGCACCGGGTAGGATGGCCGGCGGCGCTCGCTGGTGCTCGCGGTCCACTCATTCGATAACTTTTGGACGCTCTACTTCCTAATGTTGGCTACCATGCCCCTGCTGGCTTGCCTAATCTTTTTGCGTCTGAATTACACGAGACCTATATATTCTCCGTTACATTTTTGTTATCGCTGCGTGCGTCTTGCCCTCGATTTCATTTTGTTCTCTCTCTTTTCGGTACTTTCTCTCTCCCCCTTCTTTTTGAGACCCTTCCCTTCCCTTCTTCTTCAGACATGTATTTCTGGCAAACCGTCACCGCCCTCGCAGCCTTCCTCCCCCTCACTACAACAGCTCATTTCATTCTTCAAGTCCCAACATCTCTCGGCTTCAACGATGTCAATGAAGGCCAGTCTCCGTGCGGTGGATTTGATATCACCAGTCGCAACACCGTAACCGATTGGCCTCTCGGCGGCCTGCCCATAGGCGTCGTCTCTACTCATCCGAACGCTCGTTGGCAGATCAGAGCCTCCTTGCTGGAAAGCCCTACGGACTTTGTCGACCTCGTTCCCGACGTCATGCAGCAAGGCTTGGGTAACTTTTGCCTGCCCAGCGTTCCTGGCTCCGCTGCGTGGATCGGAAGGGATGCTGTTCTCCAAGTTATTCAAACAGCTGTGGACGGACAGCTATATCAAGTCTGTCTCTTCCATCTCCTTCCTCTATTCTATACATATACATATATATATATATATATTCCCCCAATCAGGAAATTAAAGACTGACATCCTTTTCAGTGCGCCGCCGTTAAATTCGTAGACGGCTCCGCGGCAGCGATCCGTGAAAACTGCAAAAACGGCACCAACGTCGTCGCATCCTACGATCCTGAGTACACCGGCACGGCTACATCCGCCCCAAGCAGCCCTCAAGCCACAACCACCGCGTCAGAGAGCCAGGCCACTATCGCATCGCCGACGCCGACGATCTCTGCGGCCAACATATCTATCGGGGTGCCGCTACTCGGGATGCTGGCTATCGCGATCTATCTTACCGATTTTTTCATCTTTGATTTTGCTTTCCTGTAATCGCAACCGGTTAGCCCAGACGAGGGCTTATACAGCAGGATGTTTTTTCCTTCTCAAAGCACCAATTGCTAAGCGTGTGAATACTCATAGATAGTACCAAGGCGGTGTTAATTGTATGAAAAAGAAACTTTAGTTATCGCTCTTTAGAGGGAAGGGAGACCCGTGTGATGAAAACTAGAGTATCCGAATGTTAACATCTCAAAAAAAAACCTTACGTAAAGCATCAGATAGCTCGTACCGTCCTAATCTTGTAACGCTTTGTTCTTCGACAGCAGGACTTTTTTTCCCTTTGCAAAGGTAATGTTTGTTGTCGTTGTAGCGCAGATGATATCGAATGGGTGGTGTACTTTTTGTCCCGCCTATGGCAACGTTGTTTTGCCGCTGAAACCAGCTGTTTTCGCTGAGTAGTCATCAAAATATTGCTATTTGTTCGAAAATCAAAAAATCGTTGTGTCCCGACCCTGGTCCCTATCCGTTGCCATACCCGCCCGGAGTTCATGGGGAAAACAAGTCCCGGGCACGAAGCCCCCGCGAATGAATCAGATACGAAAGTGCAACATGGGGTTTCCCTTAAATTGCGGCAAAAAAGAAAATTCAACGCAAACTCTCGCTGGCGCAATGCGGTCCAGGCGTTCTCCACTAATCGGATGGCGGGGTTGGTGCCAGACGGGTCGACCCTGTGGATCTGCTTCAACTTGAAGCTCTCTGATGATTTCGGTTGGCTGCCCTTCGGCATTCGCTGGGTGTGGGCCCTGTGATTTCAGCAGCGCGGGAGTCGAGCTGGCACAGCATCCTTTTTTTTTTTTTTCAAAAGCTTATGGCCAGCTTTGCATATTTCCCTGCCGGATGACTTCCTGACGGGAGGGTAATCGATGCTTCTGCCTGGAGGAATCAATTACGTTGGTAGGAAACGGTGACAAACAGATGTAGAACTTGGCATTCTTCTGATAATCAGATAAAGAAAAATTTAATAAAAATAAAAATTTGAAATTAGTTTCGACCGTTCTTTTAGCTTGCTTTTGTGAGCAATGAGCTCTTTGTCTTTCGCTCTGTGGTGAGCCCGGAAGACGGGTCTCGTATTTACGCAACTATGGAGGAGGGGTAGGGGGGCAGGAAATTACGAATAATAACTAATGTTCACGCATCTAACGAATTTCTACGAATCGGATAACGAGTTGGATATCATCATCTATTAAATTGAGTATTAGAGGGCGAGGAGAACGATCCAGGCATCGAACGCATTCGCTGAAGAGGCGGCATCCTGCGACCGTTTTTTCCATACGAACCGCATTCTATGTCTGAGGTGGTACAATGAACGTGGTGATGGGGAGGAGGATAAAGATGAGTATGATGATGGTGCTGGTGGTGATGGTGGCGTATGATCATATCTTCTACGGCGGTAACGGCTGCACCCGTTGGTGTCCGGTCCGTTGGAAAAACATGATCTAAATGGTGCCTTCCGTTGTAGTTTGCGGGATCGAACGCTAGTCCTTGCGAATACGATTCCAAGGATACCGGCGATTCGGGATGGTGGTCGACGTTTTGCTGCAATGGGTTTGGCAAGCCCATGTACGGAAAATTGGGCAGGTGGCTGCCGCTCTCTCTAGCGGTGATATCAAAGTAGTTAGGGGGGATTGCTGTCGAGATATGCTCGGGAAAAACATTGCAGGTATTAAGAGTGTGATTGGAGTCTCCCCCTGTCCAGGGCTTCGGGGATAACGATCCAGTGGAATCTAGATGACAATCTCGTAGAGCAGGATTCACATCAAAGAAAGACTCATGTAGCACCAGCGGCGCAGGGGAGGTCGCGTCGTTCGTGTTCTTGGTCTCGAGAACCTCGTTCTGCCATGGGTGGCCTAGGTCTTCTGGGAAAGAAAACGCTTGAAAATTATCTCATTTAGTCTCGCAGAGTTTTATGGAGGCACGATCGCAGCCAACTTTGTTTTTTAAAAAGCTGTATAATCACCTTGTCTTTCCGGCGGTGGTATTGGCGATAGCGATGCGCTACGACGGCTGCTGGAGAAACTTTTGGGGACGGCGATATTGACGGATTCGCAGCTGCAATTCCCAGTTCCGTGAGGACACGATGTCAACGGCCGGCCTGGCTTGCGGACTTGTATGAGGACTCTGTCCCGATGTTCGCATTTTGTAGAACGATGGCCTCTCATGCAAGGTTCACTGGTAATTCGTATTGTTCAGCACGATCAGTAAATTGGTTGAGCTAATTGGCAAAAAAGAAATCCCAAGTTTTGATGAAAGGAGCAGGGCCAATTTTTGCACGAACCATGAATATTTGACGCCGTCTATCAATGGCATATCGTACACCCGGTCTCGTTATTTCGGAATCTTGATAGAGGGGGAGAGAGAGAAACCGTTGCTACACATGTGAAATCCAATGTTTAATCAAGGGTGAGCTTCATGATGTTCGGCATTCTCGAGACTCGGTGAGACCGTCTAATATCTATAGGTATCGTTCGCAAAGCTCCCGATCGAAAGTGCTACCCAAACTTTCCTAAAGGGTGTAGAAGACGAGAAAACAGAAAGAGAAAGATAGTATGTACTTTTCCAAATGCTTATAATTGTAGAAAAAAGAAGGAGGGGAGAAAAGAGAAAAATCTTCATTTTAAGAGCAAGGCAAAGCGGCTGCCAGCAGATTTTTTTAAGAGGATGGACGCATGCACTGCGCGTCGCTCATTCCGGTTAGTTCTGGTGCTAGTCACGCTAGATTTGCAGACACCATGATGCATGCTTCAGATTTTTGATAACCTTTGCCTGCTCGTTTGCTAGGTACTAAATTTCTGCTGTCTCCCGAAGAGGCTTTCGATGCGAAGAGCTACAACGGTTGGCAGTCTACTGGGAGTTATCATGCGTATATTCATCATCAGTAGTCGGTGTCGGCATCAAGTACTTTAGAAATATATTTCGCAATGCGTAATGAATTATCATAAGAAATACGAAGTACATACAGTGTGTTGACAAAACAAACCGCCCACTACACGCACCGGCGCAATAATTGGAGCACGTATTTTATATTATATTGGTAATTATAATAGTACTAAAGCAAAACAAGGTGTGAAATCGAGCAAATAACAAATAACGCTATTGAATATTATAATCTTAAATTTAAAAGTTTGTTTATCATTTTTTTACATTAATTACTGCCTAGCAGTGGTCAGGTATTGATTGATTTAGTGATTATAACAATTTATCATTTAACAACTCCTAATAATATATAATAGTATTAATAATAATAGATTTGATAATTTTAAGTTTTCTATTAATAGTACAAAAGTTTAAATAATATTATTTAACTAATTATTTTAATAATATTTAAGTATGTTTAATAAAATTAAAATTTAGATTATTAACAAAATAAAATAATAATTCTATATTTAGAATATCAATATTAATAATAATATTATTCCAAAATTTACTAGATTTTGTTATACCCAAGATTATACTTTACTAGAAAAAGGTGAGGTATTTATTTAATTATTTATGCAACACTAGTGCCTATAGTATCAATAAAAGCGTGTTATTACGCAGTTGGGGTATTGTATTGGTGCGTGCGGTGGGCGGTTTGTTTTGGCAACACACTGTATACTTTCAGAAGGTTGGTGGTCTTCTAGTTTCCCTTTTTTCAGAGTTATCTCTACTATATCCTGCCATATCGAGCAAATATAACATCTCCCAGAAATACACCGATGAGGGCTGCGAAAAAGTATCCCACATTGAGTGACATGGCGGCAAACATTCTTACGGTGGTGTCAAGTTAGCTATTCCGGTTTCTCGAAGGGAGGCAGGAAGAAAGGAAATTTTTTCTAGAGAAAAAAAAAAGGATCACACAAACTGAACCACCGAGATGCGTGAACGGGATACAATAACACTTAGAAAATGCCTCCGAACAAGAAGCTAAAACATTCAACTTACAATAAATAATGCAACCCTGTGTTGACAGCTGACATCGAGGCCCTGATCAGATCAACCCGCCACCTCCTGGGCCAGTGCTTTGAACTCGGTCCAGCGCCGGCACCTTTGTTATCGTCATCCCTATCGTCGAGGTCGACTTCCAGATCGGTCAAGATATTTTCGGTGACCATTTCACGGCTTGTCTCGTGCACCCGCGCTCTCGCTTCAAAACGGGCAGCGCATGCGACGAACGCCCGACTGATGATGCCGAGAACGATAAGAAATATGAGGGAGCCGACGTATTGACCGGCGGATCTCGGAGTAAAAGCGTAGGAGAATATCGGAGTCTCGATCTCCCATTGAAAGACCATGGCCATGGTCCCTTGCATGGCGGACATCGCGGTGGATGAGTTGGTGGGGGAGGATGCATCGTCGGACCCCATCCCCGTCATGCCTGGCATGTCGTCCATATTGATCGTGCCGGGGCGTTTTTTAAATCCTATCTACTTTGCCTACGGAAGAAGAGACGGCGAGGGAGGGGCAGAGGCCGCATATATATATATATGTGTGTGTGTGTGTGTATACACATATACGTTATTTACACATCGACCAGCCGTAAGATGCTTTGGGAGGCTAGCTGTGAGATTGAAAGAGTGTTATACCCTTTCTCAAAAGAAAAAGACGGAAACGATTCGGATATATCCTACGCCTAAACATATAGCACACGGAACGAGCTCGGCACAGGAAGAAGGGAGAGTGGAGAGAACGACGGTCGTGATGGGGAAAGGTATCAGCGAGACGTTCCGAACAACGCCATAGCACGAGGCTAGGCTGCATGAGCCGCGAAAGGTGCCATGGAGATCATTGAAGATGGGGACGGAGTGATACTATTGATGTTTGATACTATCAAGGCATGGCCAAGGTATGCGCATGTGCGCTCGATTAGCTGAAGCAGGTGTGGGGCGTCTGTCTGAGCAACAGAGCTGATTTTTTTACTTCTTTTCAGCAAATATTTGCTTCGAGCATTGGCCATTCCGTCACATCTTTCAGGACGGAAACCTCAGCACCCCTGGAGCTGCGAACTGATCGGTTCCAGGGGTGAGGGAGGGGTTCTCTGGCTGGTCGAGATTAAAATGAGGTGAGCTAGTTTGCGCACCTTGCAGCGCCTGCTCCCGGGCCAGGAAGCATGCATGCGCTTGTACATGTCCATGTGCGCGCACACGCACACACACACACACACACACACACATACATACATACATACATACATACATACATGCACGTGTACCTGGGGAAGGTGTCTGACATGTTCTCCATATCATAGGCTCCCGTTTGATTCGTTGGCGGCTTGGATGCGGCCGGTTAACTAATTCGAGACTACTTCGTACAAGTTAGTCTAATAACAACACCCTTAATGCAACAAGGTGTTAACACCTCCCCGGGCGAGTGCTATAGTCCACATGGGTATACTATAGAATGGCCCGACCAGGCCCCCGATATCGTATTTATGTATGTATGTTCGTATGTATAAAACCACCAGCCGGTCCTTCAGAGGATTGCAATCGCAGCCTGTCGCTGATAATCTGTGTGCGATCCCTTCCGCTCTTTTATCCTCGGTCTCTCTTTGCTTCCATCCCGTCGCTGTGATATTCATTACCACGCTCTCTTGTCTGTACAACAGCTCGTGCGTCTACTTACTTTATAATCTTTGGCATCTCGCATAAAGAAAGCAGCTACTTATCTTTCCTTCCGTCGAGAAACAGAAATGTTGTTCGAAGCCCTCGCTGTCTTGCCCTTCGTCTCGCTCGTCAGCGGCCACTTCTTCCTCCAGAGCCCTCCCAGCATCGGCTTCGACGACGAAAAGCTCACCGAAGCTCCATGCGGCGGCTTCAATCCCACCGACCGCAGTGGCGGAGTTACTGACTGGCCTGTCGGCGGCTATCCCTTCAGCGTCGTCACGACCCATCTCGACGTCGTCTGGACATTCCGCGCCGCCCTTGTCAGCGACCCCGCTAACTTTGTCAACATTTATCCGAACGTGCACCAAACCGGCGTCTCCCAGTTCTGTCTACCTGCTCTTCCAGGTATCGAAGCCTGGATTGGCCAGGACGTCGTTTTCCAGGCCATCCAAAATGCCCCTGATGGCCTGCTCCACCAGGTGAGTTCTTTATAATCTAAAAAACAGGGCATCCGCACATATCTATTCATCCACGTGTGTACCCGCATCCGTATACGATTTCGTGCTGATGCCATTGCGTCTTCAGTGCTCTGCCATTAAATTTGTCGCGGGGGGTCCGGCCGGTGCGGGCAGCAGCTGCTCCAACTCCACCAGCGTCACCGCGACCACCATCCCCGGAACCGGTCCGCGGCCGCCAGTTACCTCGTCGACATCGTCCTCTCGCTCCACGACCGCCATCCGCTCCAGCACCACCAGCAGTCCCAACGCCCAGTCCTCGTCCACTAGCCTGACAACCACGAGTCTACCCGACATCGAGCCCACCGAGGCCGCCTCTTCTACTACTGCTGACGTCGCCCCCAGCTCGGAGGAAACCGAAGCACCATCCAGCACCGAGATATCACAGGGAGGCTCCTACTCGACCGCCATTCCGACATACGGTGTTTTGACGACTGCCTCCTCGAACGTCTCCACATACGCCCCGACTCTTCCAGCGTATACCGGTGCGGCTGCCCACAGTAAAAGCATCGCATTCGCCGCCGTCTTCTTGGCGCCTCTGGCGTTCTTCTTGTGACAATAAATATACTGTATATCACTCGATCTTGTAATCTATATTCACCACCCCTAGTATGGGATAAATGTATCGATATGATGTCCGTGAGAAACCCACCAATCAATTGTATTTCTATACATGGCGACTGAATAAATATAACGAGCCCCTCCCGACCCAAGAAAAAAATAAGTGGAAAAAAAAGGAATTGTACAAATAAATTTAATCATCCGAAGTTATTGTATCAATGTGCTAACCGCACTTACACCCCACATCGCATCCGCACACCCCCGCCACTCCCTCCTGTCCGCTCATGCACTGGCAGCCATCACCACACGCGCAGCTGCCCTTCCGAACCTCACCCCCACCGCAACAGCTATCCTTCACAACCTTCTTGACAGGATTCCCAGCACAACAACCCCCCTTCTCACCCATCGTCTTCTTCTCCACCTGGGTTTCAATTCTCAGTTTGGTCGCCTTGGCCGTATCGCACTCGCAGCCGGGGCAATAACAGTCGTTAACGCAATTGCAGCTCGCGGTTCCCCCGCCGCATCCGCACGAGGTGGTCGTCTTTCCCTTTTCATTCTCGCAGCTGCAGCCCGCGCAGGCGCAGTCCGTGCCGCAATCGCACGATCCGCCGGAGGCACACGCGCAAGCTTCTGGGCTTTCGTCGTGGTGGGGTCTTTGTGAGCCGCCAGAGACGAAATCGATGATGGGTTGGAATAGCGATTTTTCGGAATCGGGTTTTTGTTTTTCGGGCTCGGGTTGTTGGTCGGTGGTTCTGTTCATTGTGCGGAGGGTCGGAAGGGCGGGGCTAATGGAGGGGTAACGGACTCTCGGGGTTTGGAAATGTGGGATGTAGCTTGGGGGTGTATATATATATGAAATATGAGCGTGGAGCTGCCGGTGAACATGGCAAAGTGCTTTCGTCCCCCTTTTTTTATGGTACCGTGAAGAGGAAGAGAAAATAGATATAGCAAAGCGTCTTTAATGCCGTAAAAATACAAAAATTGAGATTCACTGGAGACCGCAAATGCAGAAGACTTTATATATACAGAAGAGAATGTCTAGCCGTAATTTAGAAATACATAAGATGATGGAGAAGGAAAAAGTAAAAAGGAGGAATAGAACAAAAACCTAGAAAGATTTCTCGATACCAGCAAGGATAGCTGAAACTCTGAACGCACGGAAAACAAACCCAATCTCGATTCCAAGCACTATCAAAGGTTCGATGTGTATGTATATATCACTCGAATAGGCCAGCTAAGCTGGTTGCGTATGTAGTATCTCAGCACATATCTCCGCGAAAGAAAGAAAGAATCCGAGAAGGAAGAGATAACGCGAAGGAATGAAAGAATTCCTCCACCCGTAGACGGCGAATTCTGGCTTGACAGAGATACTTAACCCGAAAAATCAAGAAGAATGAGACTTGGAAAATCTTTTCTTTAGGTAGCTAGGTGAATAATGGGACAGACGGACATTCCAACTCACAACTCGAAGGAAATGGTACCAACTGGGAGGATCGTGGAGATTTCCCGCGAATCCCTTCACATTCCTCATCCCGTCTTGTCTTGCTGAGCGTTGTATCAGTGACAGATAATTTCACTGTTAATTATGATTAGCTGTACCGCACTCCTTTTTTTTATATAGATATTTTTTTGGTGCCGGAAGTGGAACCTCCACTCTTATAGTTCTGATTGAAATGTTCCACGCAAGGGACCGATGAGGGCATTTGATAATCGCTTACTTTACGCCATCGGATAACGGGGTCTTATAATTTCTTAGAAATACCGTTCCCGATTGTCCATACCTCGGATTAAAGGAAGTCGGATGCACACCTCTATATGCAGCTGGCCCCTTCGCTGCCCATATCAGACACGATCACATATTGATGTTCATATACATTGCATAGATGGTATTTTGCAGGTCAAAAGCGAAATAAAATTTTATTTAATGGTTCTCAATTCTTGGTATCAGATATGGTGCACGAGAGTTCGCTGGAAAACGCGACTCCCTTGTGGCAGCGCGCGTCAAGAATAAGAATTTCTCGAAGATATACAGTTCACACGAATTGCTTCCTGTGATGTCTGGTTAGACTCTGGAAGCCCTCAAGGAGACATTCCCTGTCGATATCCGTGTTGTATCTTGCACCCCGGTGCTCACACACGTAACTACCAGTAATTTACTCGGCGGGCGGGGTGTTCTTCGGGCACGAAACCCTGGCCTTCACCCGGTGCGTATCGTGGAACCTGGGGGAAATGTTACGTCTTGCCGCTTCCAGGTACACCCACCCACCCAAAAGAACCAAGCGGATTGCAATCGGTATGAAGACGGGGACGGGTCCACGGTATGCACCAGAAGGCTGTCGATGAGTGCATTTGAGCAGATAGGTAAATAAGCATCACCGAGAGCGCGAGCGACTGCAGCGCCCCACTAGTGCCCTCAGTGCAGCACTCGTGCACTCAGCGCAGCACTCGATGCGGAGAAGCGGTTGTCCCCACGTGGTCCCGCGCTCCGAAGCAACCAACATGCAACGGCCTTCTTTTTTCTTCGTCTCTCGTGTATACACATTATTCCCACATACAAAATAGGTGCTTTGGCGTCCCTGTTTTTCTATTCCTGTTGGGTTTCTTTTGTTTTTCTCAAGGTGGGTCGACGGTGTACCTCCCTTGCGATGCACGTCTGGTTTTTCGGTTGTCTGGTTGGCCAATTAATAATTGCAATTGAAGAACATGATGTACCTGCGCAAGTACTTTATCGTCGTGCACGATCGTGTTCCAAGCTTCGAGACCCCGTGGCCCATTGAGTCAATAGAGGCGGTTAGTAGATTGAGAGGTTGTAAGTGCCAGGGTCGCCCAATATTTAGCTGACTTGACTCTGCGAGTCTCCCAATGCCCTGTTCCGATATATCTGCTTTCCTTTCCTTCTGAAAGACAGGAGACCGCCCACCTGCACAGTCAAACTTTCCGTTCAATCGCTTCTTGCATAGGCTGATAGTAGCATTCGGAGCCTGTTCATCGTTCGCTTTTCGTCGTCCGAAATACTTCTAGCCCTTGCCTTTTCGTATATAGCTATCGTTTGAAACAAGAAATAAACTCCTACTGTTTAATTTTTTGAGAAGACAACTCACATCCTTATACCTTAAAGTCTATCCTCTTGTTTCCCGAGTCTGGAAAGTTACATCATGCTTTTCTACAAGACCGCATTGACTCTGGGCCTGGCCACCCTCGCTCGTGCCCATTTTTTCATGGAAACGCCCATCACCATTGGCTTCGACGATACTCGATTGACCACATCTCCATGCGGTGGATTCGACCCGTCCGACCGCAGCGCAGGCGTCACCGAATGGCCTGTCTTGGGATACCCTATCGCGGTGGTCACCACTCATCTAAACGTCAACTGGACGTATAAGGCTGCTCTTCTTTCCGATCTTGATAATTGGGTCGATATCTTCCCCAGAATTCATCAGACCGGCATCGCAGAGTTCTGCCTGCCAACAGTCCCAGGTATTCCTGAGTGGATCGGACAGGACGCTGTGGTCCAGATTATCCAGGAGGCACCGGATGGTCTGTTGCACCAGGTATGTGAGCCCACCTCGTCCATCGATTCTCCTTGTTGAATATTCGTAAACTGACGTTTTTACTTCTACCGCAAGTGCGCTGCCGTCGTATTTGTAGCTGGCGGACCTGCGACGCCTGATCCTGATACCTGCGATAATGATCCGGGTGTTAGCTGGACCGCGTATGCTGCGAGCACCACCACCACCACCACAGCACCACGTACGACGTCTACGACTATGACGACGACGACGACTACTACTACTACTACCACCACCGCTCCTACGACCACTCCTACTACCACTACCCCAAGTACCACTACCACCACAATGGCTACAACTACGCCTATGACTACATCGACAACGACCGCGGCGACCATCACGACTACATCCTCCATTACCTCCGGTATGATGTCGTCTACCACCAACGGAGCCTCCTCTGCTACAGGTATGGCCTCCTCTACTACCTCAACCCCTGGGGAGTCTACCCCGATCTATTCCACCCCAACTTACCCGTCACCTGAAGAAAACACGACAACCCTCTCCACAGCCACCGGCTCAGCAAGTGCAACAACCACCACAAGCCCCAAGGAAGCCCCAGGTGACCATCATACCTACGGCCATACCGAAGCGGCCCCTCCTGGAGCATCAACCGCTTACGGGTTGGTGCCAATGGGAACGTCGACCACCATGGGTTACACTCCGGCGCCCACAATTGAAGCTCCCAGTCAGGCAACCGGTACGCCTGTGCCTCCGCCGGCCTACACGGGTGCTGCTACTACTGGAAAGGGTATCAGCTACGCGATCATCTTTATCGCCCTCGCCGCTTGGGTTCTCTGATTGAAGCGCCTGGATCTGACAGAATATACTTGTAATTTATATTCACTGTCTTCTTTGACAAAGAGAAGAAATATGTTCATTTATTTTCGAAGCCTGTGGTTCTCTAGAATGGCTAATCTACGTCTGGATAGTCCAGTATATATATTATATATTCTGACGCTGAGGAAAAGAAAACACCAGGTGATGTCCCTTATCGATAATTACTACTCTGCACAACGCAATAACTTTCGCGGGAACTATCCTCTTTGGGTGAATTCCTTGTTTTGTATCTCGCTAAGTTTGGAATTCGAATGCATTCTAGCTAGAATAATAGGAAAAGTTTATTCAAAACCTTGTCTCGCCATCCTAAGATACATGTTAATTTGATTTGATTGAGTTTATCACCGGAAAGATCCGGTCCCGGCAGGCTGATTTAGCTCGAGATTATCTTCGATTACGAAGCAGCGCTCAGCCAATAGTGTGGTAATATTCACACGGCATTCACACAAACCACACAAACCAACATGAGGGTTTAATGTACCAATATTACATTCTTGAATATTTATATGACAGATGAAGGCGATAATGTGCAGTTTATTGACGCTCCTCCCATCCCTTCTTGCATTAGCTGATTTAAGGGAAAGTGTAAGTAGTCCAGTATCCCCATTCAGCAGTCGTGCCGGTGGAATTCCGGCACTGAGATGTGGTGTACGAGGTATACGGCCCTCCGGATACGAATCTGATAGCGGCACACTGACAGCTCGCCCGAGTTAGCCCAAGTCTCCAAGCAGTTATAAACGACCGGTCTTGAGAAAACGCAAAACGGATCTTGCGCAAAGAGGGAAGGAGGGACGGTGAAGGGGGGGGAATCCAAGGAAATTTTTTACCTGATATAACGTTCCATCGCTAGCGTGCTGGATGACCTGGAGAATGGCTTCCTGTCCGACCCAAGCCGCAACGCCGGGTACCTCTTTCTCGCAGAAATAGGGATACCCGCCAGCGGTCAGATGGACCGTCGGGGTGAGGTTTACCCAAGTCGTCGGGGCGCTCAAAAGCGCGGCCTTGAATTCGTAGTAAACATATTGATGCGTGCTCGTGATGCCGACTGGAAAACCGGCGACGGTCCAGTTGGTGACTCCCGCCGAGCGATCGGTGGCGGTGTACCCTCCGCAGGGAGCGGTGCTTTCGGTGGTATCAGTGTAGCCGATATAGGTTGGGATTTTTAGAAAGAAATGCGCCGATGCGGATTGTAAACATAAAGAAAGGGAGAGTGCGTATGTGAAAAGATGTAACTGCATGGTTTATGCTCTTCTTTCACTTCTACTCTCTTTTCTTATTTCTTTAAACGTGGGCTATATAATCAAATGATTTTTGATTTTCTTTCTTGATATTCCACGGCGGGATGGTGGTCTCTATCAGTGGAAGTAATCCTCAGAAGCGACTGTCGGTTATTAAATAACCAAAATCGTCTTCTGCTGCTGCATGCATCAGTTCCTAAGCAGGTTCGCAGGGAGCCTGGCTCACCATCTGATTCTCCGCACGCACTTGTATCTACAGACGCAACCTCGACCAGCGGCCCATCTTGAACGACGCAGGAGTTGGGCTAGGGTAATACTACGACATCTTCTGTTTGCAAGGAAAGCGAAGGCAACGGGGTCATTGAGGGTTCCAGACGACGCGCCCCGCTGAGCTCCTTTGGGTTCCAAGTTTTCGTTTTAATTTCATTCTCGTAAGCGTCGGCATGGACTCGCCGTGAACGAGAAGGCGCCTGCATGCAGTAAACTTGCTCAGTTCCGCAGGTCTGGTAAATACCGGTTTTAACAACGCTTGTGACCCACGCCATGTCTCTCTTGTGATATGTTCCGGCGGACGCCCATCGTTCGACCCAGGTATATCAGACCATGTTATATTCTTCCCGGGAAAGATTGATCGGGGACCAGCACTTAGGTCTGCAAGGGAGGGGCGGGAAAGAAGGAGGGGGCAAGAGAGCAAGTTGGGAAGGTTAATTGACATGCAAAGCGACCCTGGCTAAATCGATTAATCACCGTGCAGTTTATATCGCGGATGAGCGGTCAAATTGATTTGTGAAAACTGACGCAAAAGTACTCTCGTCCCCTCACGGACCCTCTAGACCATCGTGATAGGACAGGGTTTGCGGGCAATGGGGCTCGTGTAGACGTTTTGTTTGGCAACGCCGATGTGGGGATACACGGCATGGCGTGAGGATTCGAATCTCACCGACAACGCCTGCTCGGACATCCAGACATATCTCCTCTCTGTGGACCGCCTGAAGATGGATTGAAAACTCTGCAGGTCGAAGGTTCTGCAATGAACCAATCAACGACGGAGTGATGCCTGTTCAGCGACAGGGGATAGACACTTGCGTTCAGGGATCGTGTTCCAGTGCGGCAGTAAGAGTGCTATAGCTCTTGCATGACGAAGAAGTCGCGAAATGCAATTCTTTCCTCGCGCATGAGCTTCTCTTGACTCAGTAAGAGGCGGGCGGTTGATATCGAGATACTTCACAGTCGACACGGGTTCCTCGCACGCAACAGCCCTGTCAATCGAGCCGACAGCGATATGCAGTTTTCCCTGGAGAGTCTGGTACAGAATCTGGTGCCTGGATATTATATCCCTTATTCGAAAAAAAAGGTGAACCTTGAATGGATATAAATACTCGATCCTTTCCCTTCAGTCTGTTCGATACTTCAAAGCGTCTGAGCCTGAGCATCCTGAGCAACCCGCCTCTATCCTAAACCCAAACTCTTCACAATTCTTTAATCGTAATATTCTATTTAGTTCAACTTCACACAAGGCCACGATGCAACTCAGGAATATCCTTTTGTTCGGCTTGTTCGGCGCAGCTTCTGCGCATTTTATCCTTGAAGTCCCAGAATCCATCGGCTTCAGCGATGATGACGAAGGAATCTTCCCATGCGGCGGGTTCGACCAGAACGACAGAACCGGAAAGGCGCAGTCGCCGTGGCCCAAGAAAGGCGCCCCAATCGGTGTCGTAACCACCCACGCAGAGGCCATCTGGGAGTTCAAAGCCGCCGTCGTCCCCTTCACCGGCCACTGGGTCAGCCTTTCTCAGAACATCACCCAATCCGCCGGCCTGGGCAGTGTTTGTTTCTCGAATATCCCGGGACCCAAAAACCCTCTATGGTACGGACGCAAGGGAATCGTCCAGGTGACTCAGCACGGACATGATGGTGCTCTTTACCAGGCAAGTACACTCCAAAATCATCATCCCCCATCGATATTATAACAATCTATACCGTGGAACACCGGTATATCATTTCGCTTTTTGCGACATAAAAGCAGTTATAGCTAACAGACCTATTCATTGGAATGTATCTAGTGCGCTTTTGTCAAATTCAAAGCCCTCGGTGCTGCTATCCAACCTAATCCGGAGACATGTTTCAACGACACCGGGGTTGTTCTCGAGTGGGGCAATCACCTCGACCATGACCACTAAACGGGATCACCACCACCAGGATTCTCTTGGCTTTGATAGAAAGGGAGGGATGTGGAAGGTTCTTCCTGTGCACTAGGCGCTGTTATGATATACATATAATGCATGTCTGTGAGTATCTTCATATATTCTGTATGTCTCTTTTGCAGTGTATATTATCAGCATGTATCTCTACGAAGTATGATTGGACCGTGGATTTTTCCCTGAGTGCATAAAAGAGTGTTGGAACGTAGACTAGGCTCTTTCAAATCGAACCCTCATTCATTTACGTCACGGCCGTTTATCCCGAAGGTTAAGCGGTTGGAAAATTTTGCCTGAGTTGAGCTTGTGCATGCAGACTATCGACGTTCAAATAAATCTAGGTATGCATATCTAAATCTATTTCAACGTCGATGGTATACATGTGTATTTGTATCATATGCGTACAGTCCGAATATGTGTGAACGATGTATAATGTAGATTTATACTAATCTATATATAGATTTACGATGTAGAGAAATACGGGATCGGAAAGTCCATTCATGTTGATAGTCCTACAACAACCCAAATCTCACAGCATTCTTAAAGATCTTTCAGCTTGTCAGGCTTGAGGTAGTCGTTCTCCACGCAGTCGGTCGTATCTATATCACAGTTTGCGCTACGGGCCGTGATACTGCCGCGCGTGCAGCCCCTCCCTGTATCGCAATCGCAGGTTTATATCAGGAGTCGCTTGGCCATGATACCATGGTGTCCGCTAGTGTAAATGATCCCAAATTGATAGATAAACGAACTACTGGAACCCTTTCTGATAGAGCCGTCGTACTCCTCGCACTCATATTCTTGCCAATTATGGTTTCTTAAGTATATTCTAGCGGTCAAATTGCTAGAAATTGAAGAATCCGAGTCCCAGCACTTAATACCATATTTGTTCTTGAAGTTTATCTTCTATGCCGCTCTAATACTTCGTAATGTCGCAGAATTACTCAGATGCTTGAAAAATGCAGAATTCTACAAAAAAACCTTTTTAGAATTTTTCATTAGGAATATTCTTTTAAATCTTTTTTCAGGTATAAGGCTATTAAAAAATAAATTATTCCTGAAGAAACTTCAGGGCCAATATATATATATATATATATATATATATATATTCACACTCATCAGCCATTTATGTCTTCCCGCAGATCATATTTTCCCTACTCCAACGCCTGCTTTGACCACGGCCTCGACACTGGATAAGGGTGTAAGGTTATAAGCATATCCGGCCGATACAAAGGATCCAGTTCGCGTGATGTTGATTGTCGATGTGCCCCAGTCATTCGCTATGAATAGCACCACGTCAGTTACTTTATCCCAACGATCTATCTGAAATATAGTTTTGAAACGTTCACTTACTTGCACCGAGGTTGGCATATCCATCGAGTTCCTGATCACCACACGTGCAAGTGTTCGGCGAGTCTTCCGGAATGACGAGTCCATAGGTGCTCAAGGCTTCTGGAGTGTCTCCTCTGAACACATTGCCTTCAACGAGAACTTGGTTATCAGAGCGGGAATGGATCGCTTGATAGTGGTAATCTTCGTAGAGATTATTATAAATATGCTGGTTTCCGAATCGGCCAGCTATAAAGTATTAGCAAAATGATATTCAATTGAAGGAGCACGGATTTTATACCTGGTCCACGTGTTCCCATATTCTTCCAGTAGTTGTGATGATACGTTACATGGAAGTGGCCGAAGTCCTCTGCACGATTGGAGTCAGAGTTTCCGACCAAAGATGACTTCGTCCCAAGAGCACAATTAGTTTCAGAGCCAAAATTAAGATAGCCGTAGGCTAATGTACCTTCCAATGGTCGTGGAAATAGTTCCATGAGACCGTGATATAATCCGAAGCATGGGTGATATCGATTTGCCCATCCTATAGATTAATCGATGTCAGCGATTACCGGTGATTTATTTATTTAGTGCAATACATGCGCCGAACTCACATAATAATCTGGGCCATTGCTAAGACCTCCATTGAACAACTCATTATGGTCAATCCAAACCCGAGTCGCTTCAGAAAGAGTGATTAAATCGTCACCAGGAACCATGCTAATTTTAAGATTTCTGATAATAATGTTGTCCACCGAACTCATGCTAAGCCCCTTTCCAGTAACTCCACTGTTGGAACCGATTCCAAATACGGATGTATTGGATCCAATCTTGACCTTTGAAGTCAACGTGATAATGCCACTAACATAGACAACCTTTGCGGTGTTACTCTTAACAGCGGAGGTAAAGGCTGCATAAGCCGAGACTGTAGTTGTAGACCCACCGGCACCGCCAGATATCGTGCCAGTAGGGTTGTTTCGAGCATAACCTTCAACCGTAAAACTACCTGATGGCGGTGGGCTCACTGAGGTGCTGATGGTCGTTGAAAGTGTTGTCGAGGGAGTTGTAGTTTTCGAAGAAGTTGAGGAGGTTTTGGTGGAAGAAGTCTTTGTGGAAGAAGTTTTCGTCGTTGTAGTCTTTGTCGACGATGTCTTGGTAGAAGAGGTCTTCGTTGTGGTAGTTTTAGTCGTGGTTGTCTTCGTAGTTGTCGCAGCGGTCCCCGGGACGCATTGGCTATAAAAATCTAGAATCGGGCCTTCATTAATACGACCCGTATCAATATATTACGATTAAGTCTCTAATACTTACCATTGCTATAAACACAAGTGTATCCACTAACACAGGAGGTGGCGCCGGTCCACCCTTGACCACCACATTGCCCATAGGCGGTCTGCTGCGCCGAAGTTGATGCGGCGAGAGTGCCAAGAGTAAGTAGTACTGCTGACTTCATCGTAATGACGAATCTGTGGATTTTATTTGAAATATCTTGCTGAACAGCAGAAAATCTTTCCCTCGTATCTTCATCTCGCCTGGTTATATATTCCCAGCATGTATTCCCAGCAAGCACGCAACAAAATCCGGGATTTCATTGATTTCTTGTTGAGACGAAAAGATGATGGTTGATAATCTAAAGGAATATTTACATCCCGTGGCATCCATGTCCGATTGCCTCTATCGTCGAGCAGGGTTCGTTCGTTACACAATTTCTCCGTCGAATTGACCTTATTCCCACCAGCGAATATTCAACAGAGAGGGCAAGTTCATGGCTCGCCTGACGGATCGGGCGATAAATCTGTAAACTAGCGCGGGCAGGCGTTGAATTCCCCGCAATCTGTTTCAACGTGCAGGCTGCAAGGGGTTTCGGCCCGTGATGCCCATGGCTTTGGCCAAGGAATTCGCTTGTTCTGGTCATTCGATTGACTAGGACAAGGCTTGATGTGTGTGTAGTTATTAGCTGATAGGTAGATAAACATACTCAATATGCCCTAATATTTTATATGGGCGTGCATGACACGGATAATCTATTGCCGAAGCAGATATAAAGGCGTCTAGGTGTCTTTAGAAAGAGAGTGTAGAACTCTAGAGTACTCTACTAGAAACGGATTTTCAACGTGCGCGCGTTCCAACTGTTAGAGAGAAGCTTGATAATTGTAGTAACAATTGTACATTAGATAGCACTGGAGTAAACACATAACTATAAGCCAATCTCACATGGTCGTAAGGACGCTTCTAATACCGATTGAAAGAAGAGAGAACATTCCGGAGTCTGAAATTAGTTCCCGAATTGCAAATTGGCTATTGTGTTGCTGGAGAAATCATAGCGCGAACGTCACGTAACATTGGCGAGGACACGATGAGGGGTCAACAGCAGGAACACTTTCTATCCCCAAACACCTCCTCACCTCGACTCGCAAGTCCTGCAACTATACCGTAAGGTCACGGTGCTATCGATAGCTTGAAATATGGAAAACCTTCCACCCGAAATCTTTCAAGAGGTTATAAATAGCATTGTTCTGCGAGCGGGACTCTGGGACGCACTAGTTCTCCGCGGGACATGTCGTGTATGGGACCTCGCAATCCTACGCGCCATCTGTATCGAGGGTGTTCTCGACCCGCTATCAGATTATGGACATGACGAAATGGGCCGTCCCAGGGAATTTAGCTATCAGAGAACCTTTCCCCATCTTTCCGACAGACCCCCACATTGGCATTTGGTTCCTCTATTGCGAGGTTTAGCAATGTCGTCAAATCGCTTCAAGCTAAATACCATCTCTATGGTCATCCGACGCGCAAAAGATTGGATCTGCCACAACGTCCCCGATTATTTGCCGAATTCAGAAGAAAATGTGCAATTACTATCAGAACTCATGACTGTTCTTGACACTAGGATGAGTTTCTGGAATTTGTTTTTACATACAGGTTATACACCTACCATGGCTATTAAAGAAGACGACGACGACGCAAGATCTAGCGATTTGGCAATGGGTATCGCTGTATACAAGGGAGATACAGAAGCCTTCAGGAATATCTCAAACTATATTGGAAATTACAAGGAGAGGGCCATATGCAGCCTTGCTGCAGCAGCACATCGTGGGAACATAGAAATTCTTGACAAAATACTAAGTGTTGCAGATAAAACAGAAGCCTCAATGGTACGTCTAAATCTAGTTTCAACGGGGTACTTGCACGGTGCCCATTGGAACGGCATATTCGAATATATATTCGGTAATTGGGTCACCTATAACACTAGCAAAATACACAGCCATCTCATCGCACTTCCGAAATTAGTGGCTGCATCACAGGGGGAGGCTATGGGCTGGGTTCTCAAGCGACGGTCTGATTCCGCACTGGTATGGTCCCGACGAGCGAGTCTCCTACAAGCAGTAGCTTGCCAAGCACGAAATGTTCAAACCGTCAAGGTAATACTCGAGAACTTGGAAAGCATGCCCGGGTCGGATAACAAACGGAAAAAGATAAAAGATTGCTGCCAAAAGATAGCTTTGGTAGCGGCGATTTTCAATAACACGGATATCTTAGGCTTCCTACTTGATAATGGATTGAACGGCGAGAGCGTGATTAACTGGACTGTTGACACTTACTATGGAGGAATAACTCGTTCGAATGCTAGAGAAATGCTCCTAAACGTCGCAATCAAGTACGGACGGATTGAGGCGGTCCAGCTTCTTCTCGAACGTGGTGTCAGACCGAACGTTTCATACAACTCAGCATATCGACATACCGAAGACGCAATGTCGTACGCAATCCGTAGTAGAAGGACGGATATACAAAAGTTACTACTTAATAGCGGTTATAGCGGTATCAAGGTTAATGTGCCGATGAATGATACATACGTCTAATTACTCGGCGACATATGAGTTTGAAGATTATAATCTAGATCACAGGGTCTACAATGTATTGTTAGGCATTTACTCTAATACCGGCATCAGAAAAACTTTTCACATCCGAACTGAGCTCCTCGATTCTCTAAGTTACCCTACAGTTCTAGAGGACCCGGCTAACGGTATCAATGTCAAAGCTATGTCTGCATCGCAGACTTTGCCTGTTGAAAAATAAGGTAGTATTGCCACTTTTTCTAAAATTCATCTTAGGCTCTATTAGCGATATTTCTCCTAGAGAGAGACGAATTTCGCGCCTAGAATCTCACTTCGCTGCCTAGTTGGACTGTAATTAGGTGCTCTCAATCACATTGCTTTTTAACAATTCTTGAGAGCTGGATACCATCTACCTTTTTCACCTTCTTGGTAAAGCTTTCATGAGGACAATGACCATATTTCAGTTCGCAGATGCCCGATAGCTTTGATGGAACAGCCCTATGGACAGTGACTCTTTCTTAAGCACTGTTCTAGTTCTCAATTATCTAAAGTTGGCGACATGTGGAATAATAGAGTCTAAGTCTGATTATTTCTTAAAGCAAATGGTAGCAATATCAGCGTCAAGTGTTAATCTTGATATTGATCAATTGAAATCAATCACAAGATTTCAGCTATACAGCATTAGCATCATACCATATTTGAAGCCTAGCGGCTAAAGCAATAATTGTTCTAGATTTTGTCTATACTCTCGTGCATGGGTATTCATGGGTTCGCGATGTAACTATGATTGACCAGGTATATGGTTTGCATATGACCTTTATTCGCCATCAATTGATCAATGCGGCAGCGGGAGGTTAATATGGGTATGTGCAGCGCTGCAGCCCCTGCATATATTGCATGGAAGCTTGGCCAGGCCTTTAGAATATAGAAGCTAATCGCATCATGGCTCCTGTTATCGTATGTTAAGCGAGCGTAAGTACCAAACACCTACATTCCCAAGATTGCACCCTTTCAGGGCGCCATTGTGCGAGCTAATGCTTGTAACAGAAACTCGCTTGCCACTCGAGGTATGCTTATCTAGGTAGGTGCTATAGTATTTTGGACGCTCCACAAAGGCAAACGAAACGAAAACGTGTTTTCGTTTGCCTTGGTCCCACTCACATTAACGTGAATGAGGTTCCAACTCACCCGAAACCCATCACCATGTTGGATTTTGATCATGGCAATGGCAAAAGTGCTACCTTTCTTAAGAAAAGAAAAAAAAATACAACCGAGGAGACCCCGGAATCTCTATTTCGAAATGGTAAATGAAGGGTATCGACAAAATGCTTCAAGGCATAGCATCCCAGCGGTTTGTGTATTTAAAGAGGGATGTATGGCTCTCTGGATCTCACTTTCAATATCATCCTCTGCAGTATCAAAATCATCACTCGTTTCCACTAGAGTTCTATCCCTCAAAACATTCTTTTATTTTATTCGGTTTTCACGGCATCAAGCCATTGATTGATCATTATGGATCAATTGGTGGCCCTCAATACGACTAATGTCGCACTCCTCTCGACGTCAACTGCTCTCATGACTCGTGACGCCATGGCTCTCCATCTCGACTTCAACACCATCTTCAAAGCCACAGTGGTCGGTGCTTTGGGGTTGGTCCCACAGGTCGGAGGGCTTATCAGCAAGCTTGTTGCTGCTATTTGGCCGGACACTCCTCAAGCGTCTCCACTTGATCAGGTTTTTGACTACATCAATCAAATGATGAGTACTATCATTGATCAAAGTCGGGCATATGAGCTTCGGACCACCGTTCGAGGTCTTGAGGGTAACTTGCGTACATACGCCGCGGCAACCAGCCAGGCGGAACGTCAAAGCGCAATACAATGGCTGCTTAATGAATGTGATAACGTGCGGACTAAGTTCTTTGATGAAGAAATCAGCCCGCACCTTACTCTTACGTATTTGGTCACCTTCGGAACCATTCGACTTGGTCTACTCCGTGAAAAGTATCTTTTCTATGAAACGATCTACGGTCAAAAGGACGATAACCCAGCCAAGACCCTACATGACTTGGTTGATGAAATCACCAACTTCCAAAATAGAGCTGACCAGTCGCGCGCTTTTGCCATAAACTGGCGCAAGAACTGTATCACATTCGAAGGTCCAAAAACTGAAACGGTCGGTCTCGGTTTGAAGAGGTATACATGGACAGTTAAAGACAGCTTTTTGGGGTACTCTCGGGAATATGTTAAACAAGAACGAACCCTCGGACCCGCTTCACCAAACGAGGAACAAGATGCCAAAACCGATTTTGAAAACAGGCAAAAAGAAGTCGATACGGTTTTCACCGCGGGACTTGACGAGTTTTTAGATCCCGCTCGCTTTTGGCCGGGCTTCAACCCCACCAGCCCTTTCACCCCTACCCCACGCGCGGTTTGGACCTACAACACTCTTGCAAATGGGAAGAACCCTGGCGGTAACCGGGCGTGGGATGACCGCCAGTTTTACCTTCAGCACGGCCCAATTACCAAGTTGATTATTTACCACGGCGACTGGATTGATGGTGTTGAGGTTTTCTACGGCGGTGTCAGCTCTGGTCTCAGGGGCGGACGTGGCGGCTCTCCAACTCACATAGATCTCCAGCAAGGAGAAGCTATCAACATCAACGGTGGTACTGTCGGCGATTACATGACTCGATGGTGGGTGTCAACGAACTTCCGGCCTAACCAACAGATGGGCGGTGGTGGAAGATCCGGAACGAAAGATAACTTCTGGATTGGATATCCATATACGCATGCCCCTGACCCAGAGAACTACCGTCTTGCTTACCTTTCCGGTAGGGCTGCCGGAAACCGGATTGACCAAATCGGTATCGCTTGGTTGCACTACGAGAAATAAATAATTAACCGTAGCGTACGGAGCAAAACGGTTCACCAAAGATGGCTGGTTGAGGGTGCCCAAAGCTCGGTACGGGACCGGTCGAAGTGGAGGTGGGTTTCATTTGTATTTCGATTGCTAGTTGCTTTCAATTTCAAGCCGCTGTAATATTCTAGAAGTTTCATGTATAAAGTGAGAATGTAAAATAGTTAGTATCAACTTGACTCACAGTATTAATACGATTACTATACCTGTCATACCAGCGTTTCAACGTTTTTGTTTCCGGTTGATAAACGTAGCGGTGTGACGAGCATTTATCATGTTCAATGCTTCTCGAGTTCCATGGCGAATCTATGAGGTCCCATGAGACCGTGTTTCTCCTTCGAGAACATCCTATATGCGCACCGATACCTGTTTCGACAGGTCTCGGATTGGCCAGCTTACCTGTGCGACAGAAGAAATTGGCATAGTGAGAGGTGAAGATTCAGTAGCGCGCTCCGACCGTTGGGGTAAACTTTATTCGATATCCAATAGCAAAATCCCTAAGAAACCCTAAAGTCTCATAAAAAGATAGGTTTGAGGTCGACACAGTCTTCCCCTATATGAGACGACGATATTAATATCACGTTGTAGGAGAATCATTTTTCGAATATTGCTGATGCAACACAGGAGGAGTATGCTCCCAGATCTGGAACTCAAGAACAAGATACCCTTGTTTCCCCATGCGTTTTTTCGCGCACTATACATGGCCATGCAATACCTTCAACTAGCTGCAGAAGCCTGCTGCTTATCGAATGCGAATGCGCTATGAGACACTGTCCTCCCATTTACGGGAGGTTCGTGCCAAGCGATGCCAGAGCAAAATCTCAAGAGTGTGCTATTTTAAGATATCCGGTTCGCAGAGCGTTAAATGACCGGAAAAAGTGAATTCGGGTCTTCTATTGCTAAAATCCGAGGAATGAACCGTGCCACTACGGGTGCGGAAAGCGGGAAGAAATGAGATGTCCATGCTCGAATTTTAGCGTCGCTCTGCACTGGTTTCTCCGATCCCAGAGCCTACAGGTAAACTCTCAATTGATATGAATGCTCCAAAATGCTGAGACATCGAGAAATGAAAGTTCTTGTCCAAGCTGGTCCCCGAGACACCACACTAAGAACCTCTCGAAACGAGATTCACCTTGGCAATAAACCCGAGAAATATTTCGCAGAACGAGAAAGTGGACTCGCCTGTCCATCTCACGCTCCAGGGAAGCTTCTCGTCAAAACCAGTTCGTTGGGCGAGGAGTGTGGCGGCTAAAAAGCAAGGATGAGAGAGGAGGTTTGAGCACAAGCCCCTGACCGCAACCGTGGACTTGGGCTTAATCTTACTCGATCGCCGGGTCCGTTCGGGCTTGCATCCGTGGGCAGGGATCCACCTCGGTGGGTTAGTCATGATTTCACTTCAACTTCCCAGTTGAGGCGTCCAGTAGTCCTGAAGAACATTCTAAACATGCTGAACATATTCTTAAAGAATCTTGCCTGCGAAATTGTCAAGGGGTCGTCATTCGCGTACAATCGCATTGCATGTTGGCTTGGACGTTTGTTCCACGAGGAAGCCAAAAAGGTGAGAAGCTTAGTGCCCCACAGCTGTCCAGTAACCGGGCTGTCGAGAAAAGAAAATTTCGCTCTGGCATCAACATGCAATGGAGGGGTTACGATGCGATTTTATCCCACTGCCAATGTCCACATTGTAACGGAGATTTCGAGGGGTTCCGAAGTGGTGGCATGGTAATGGCATGCCCAAGGTGGTGAACATGTCTGACTTCTATAAGATCTGGTGTCTTCGCTGAATCCAAGCTAGCTCAAGTCTGGAGCCTTCATCTCACATCAATTTTCTTTCTATGCTTTGCTCGTGATTCTTACAGTCTTTACCTTTCCTTGATTTGGTCCTTTAAGCTTGCTTTTATTTCTAGCTCGTCTATAATTGTCAGAATTAGACGATATATAGCTTCTCAAACCTCGCGATACATTCGATAAAAGGAACTTTGACGATTATCGATACTCGGGTTCTCCACAATAACCTGTGATAAAATGGTTGCAATTGAAATTTCCAGGACAGACCCTCCTTCTCCTCCTCGTCCGCCTAATCCGCCGCCTCCAAGTCCTGAGACCAACAAACGCGAAAGAGGTTCCCAACAGCGTCCCGTTTCTTGGAGCCGGCAGGACCCACCGTCGCCACCCCGAGCGCCCCCACCCAGTCCGACCAAGGCTAGAACGGAGACGTCTGTTTTCACAAAACATCCCTCGGATTCCACATGCGCTTTTCCAGATTTTTTCCCAAAGCTTGCCGAACTTACAATGTCTCTTGAAGAGGTCCTTGAAGCACCTTTGCAAAGCTCAAACAATACCAACAATGGCTACCAGTATTGCGAAGACGACTTATCAATTCCAGGATCTCCGCCACCCCTTGAATTTACTCCACCTAGGTCCCGTAAAATGAAGAAGCGTGTAGGCGAGCTACTAGACCGCGAAGATTCATCGTTTCTTCCTACTATCAAGCACCCACATCAGAGCCCAGAACGAAAACGGCAAAGAACAATAATGTAAGATTCAAATAAGAATCCGCCAGTCAATATTTCGAAAGGATGACTGACAGATGCTACTTTTAAAGTGACCTAGAAGATGCGATTTTGTTTATCCCTTCGACTTCTGTGGGAAACTCCAGACCTACTAATGACTTTTTCAATGCGCTTTTCTCCCACGCCGACAATCACGATTTCAGTGCTCTTCAAGAGCGTGCGTACAATTTTCAAACTTGCGCATAAAAGCCGTCATCCAAAGAGCTCGTGATACTTCTTTGTTTACTATTTTGTCGTCCCTTTCAAAAGTCTTTAAAATATGATTTCTTGGTCTTTTCTTTAGCAAGCGTTATTGTTTTGCTTATTGGCGCAATGGTTCTACAGCTGCGTCACCGTTTTACGGCCGTCACATTATACCCATACCATATACCCTTACGATCATAATGCATTATGATCGTAAACATTACTGGTGCGAGAAAGAAAATAGATTATAGGAAACGGTCATCGAGGCGCATTTTATTCATCTTGTACATAAAATTCAATGCTTTGTGTTCCGTTTAGCTATATAGACGAGTCCGAGCCAGAGTTACGGTTATTCGGAACTTCAGCTCATACTTAAACACCCCAAATTATCAGCCCGGACTTTAAGCCACTATAGTTGTTAACTAACTAACGATGACCTTATTGAAGATACGGGATAGGATTATGGAAGGCCTTCTCCATAATTCTATCCTGTATCTTTAATCCCGACACTCATAGTCTAAATCTTTTACCCTATATCGTTCCATGTGGAAAGATTGGAGACTCTGGCAAGCTAAGCGGGAACCCTCCAGGTGTGAAGGTCCAAGGCGCTATTGCCATCTCCGTCTTATTCGGCGTATATTGCCCAGCCGCTGCCCAAGCACCCTCGAACTCCGGACACATGGGATCATCTGTTAAGAATCCGGGTAGGTATCCCACGTAGAAGGGCGGGCCGTCTGGGTAATCCCCAAGCTTCGTACGCAGATATTCCGCAAGCGCGAACAAGGCGTAGTTGGAGGGATTTCCAAGCGCACCAGGATGCATCCAGTCACCCCAGGGCATATTCGAAGACATCGCCTTTGCATGCCAAGGGTCCACCGCTGGATCCCAAGCGTACGTGTATTTACGATCTCTAGAAGCCTCATCGTGAAATGGGTACGGCAGTATGAGCTTTCCAAAAGTTGGAACATCTGGGGGTTCGCCCCTATCAACGGTTAACCCGGCGATAACTTCTCTCACGTGGAAAACGGCATGAAGGAACCAGAATGCTTGATTTTCGTAGAATCGCATGTCCCAGATCTTATCAGCATACTCAAACGTTCTCTCATGGGTCTTAGCGCAAAATTGACCACGTGAAACTACCTGAAATAGTGACTGTTTGGCGAAAAATGAAGGGCATAGCCTTAAGTTGAGCTGCGCAGTATCAGAGTAGTCCCCGCGATTGTAAATTACTTCTATAGGGCAGATCGAGTATGTCCCGTGGCTGCAATGGTCCTCGTTTCGACAGTGGATGTAGGGTCCATACCACCAATTCCGTCTTTCTAACCAGTCAGACGCGGTTGCGAACAACTCTAGCGACGCAGACGTTCTAGCGTTAGCAAATACAACTTGGAGGGCAACTAACAGATCCATTCGTGTGCTCATCTTAACACCCCCGGTGCTCACTTTTGATTTTAAGTGTACCAAAAACCTGCACAGAAACTACATTCTGATAGACTATTGTGGCGGATATTCAACCTACCTGGTACTTTATGATGGTAGCTACCCCAGTTCTCTCGCCAATGAGCACCCATATACTCCATTGCTGCGATGCTGTCTAAGTCTAGTTCCCCCTTCACAGCTGCGAGAATATTGATTGCATCGTCGATAGTTTTATAAATAATCGATGATTGTTCGTCCGTGCAACCTACAAGCCACCATCGTTCGAATATCCTCGTGCCATTGGGGAATTTTTCAATATAAAGGTCGGCGTCTGATGCCGATTCCACGATATTGGACAAGTGGGTTACTAGTAAAATTAGCACAAACCCTACTGTACGGAACAACCGCGGCGCATCCGCCAAATATAGGCGCATGGTATCTTGTCATGAATAAAGTATGCAGACTATTGTTCCTTTTTACTATTGTAGATGTCTAAGGTGAACGGGTGTTGACTTCTAGACTGTTAGCTAATAATATCATCGTCAGATTGATTACTAAAGGTACGTACTTGACTCTATTAAACAAAACAGTCGCTTACTTAACTAACAAAGGCTACGACATAGGAACCTTGACTAGTATTTATAAATTTATAAAAAACGCCTAGTTAGAAACGGATGGGCAGACCTTTTATTCCTCGGGTGTCTTAAGTATAAGGCCAGAGCGCTTCGGTTCATTTGCCTTTAGTCCAACCGATTTCCGAAACAACTTTGCCAATAAACAATATCTAGTGTTCTTTGACCTTGTGGCGGTGTGTCTTTTTTAAATTCGAATTAAATGCTGGGTACTTGTTCAACACAAGGCACGCTCTCATCGAGTTCAAAATTGTAGCCTTTTTATCCGCAAAGTACGCCGATAACTTAAAGTAGTTTTCTATGTACTTTGCTTGTGCCCTCTTTTGTTTTCAATGCTTATAGATCGTAGCTTTGGGAAAGACCGGTTTCCTAGAGTTAGCAACTAAAAAACAGGATTTCTAGAAGTGTTACATTTCTCAAACCCACCCGCCGCAGACACAAGACATCAATGCCACAACGCTGACGCTCAGATGCATGCTATCAGATACTACTATATATAGTCTACTTATGGGGCATATCAAGTGGGAGTTTGATGCGCTACGGTGTACTGGTATAGCACGATTAAGTATCATCAACTCCTTTCTTGATCATAGGTTGCAGACTTGAGATATTTACCTGGGGTTCCATAAGCTCGTCAGAGAGTGGGAATTTCCCAACCAAGTATGAATGCTGCAACTTCCCTGTCTCAGTTGTACGTATTATCAAATTAGGAGGCAGTACAATCCCCTGCTGTCCCATGTGTTGCAAATGTTGGCAAGCAAAGCAAATGCTCTTCGTTCAAAAATTAATATTATCACAAGGTATACGGTAAGCCCCCCAATGGAAGACCGAAATTCTTCTACTTGCAATTTCATAGCAATAAGTTAACTTGGAGTACTCCGGCTTACAACTTCGACTTCACGGTAACATTAGTGTATATATTGCGCTGAGCTCAGCTCAACTACGCCAAAGGTTAACTATTGTGTAAACCGGGTAGAGGCCTAGCTAGTCGTATCGCCATAATTACAAAAATCCCAGGCCGCGCAGCCTACAAAGTGGAAACTAGTTTCTTAAGTCTGACACATATTAATGCACAAATAGAGCCGAATATATTGGAACTAAGAGTGATGAAGGCTATCCTTCTTAACATCTCGGTGTCTTTTGTACTTGCGTATGGCTATACAATTGAAGATGGTTACCGGTTTGATAGAGAGGTAGATGGAACTCCCGTCCCTCCTGACCGTTTGAGTGAGGATTTTTATTCTCAACAGGCCGCCATAGAGGATTTGCGTAACTCATTCCTAGGAAGCAACCAAACCAGCAACGGCGTTCCATTCGATATCACCAAACTGGATATAGAGACAACGGTAAACGACAACGAGAAAGCCATAAGCTGCACCTTTCCGGAGCCCTCAAAAAGCGACCAAGAAGCCGCTCTGAAAGCACTTAAAGATGCACCCAGACCGGAAAGACCGGATTGGCTTGTCGGCTGGGACGATTGTACTGAAGATTATGATAAAAAGATAATACAAGCGTTCCAAGATGCTCAGGAGATTTTCAGGTGGGTGGTAAGATATGATGACCCAAGGTGGAAAGATTGGAGCGACTGGAAAATGGATTGGAGTAAAGCTGCTGCTGTCGAATTTTTTGGAGGTGCTTCATCAGGGGCGAAGAAATACCGCAGCACAATCGAACGTAAGTCAAATTTTCACTACTACAATGATATATCTTTATCAGCTCTTGACTCAAATAGAATGGATTCTGTTCGACACCGAAATGAATCTTTCTGCACCCGAGTTATCTATCTTCAACGAACTTCAAGATATCCTAACATGTTAGCGTTGGATTCGAGAGCGTAGTAAACATTGCTACAGTCAATAGATGGCTGAATCCTCGTGGAGAACGCCCGGGCGTTCTATATGTCAGATGCGATAACCCACTCAAAACACCAGACTATGATCCCTGTAAAGGGGCCTCGGGATATGTTCCGCAATATTCAGATGAAGACCCAGAGATCTACCTCAACGTCTGCCCGATATTTCTACGTCATCTTTCGTTGGCTGAAGTCATTCAGTCACCCCGTGGTCCAAGAAAGGATTTAAACTCTTTCCCTAATAATGGTAAGCTCAATTTCCTATCCATACATAACTGGGCTTGGAAGTTGTATAATTATGAATAATAATTAGTATATTATCAACGTCTGACTGAAAGGGTTAATAGGTGAACGCATCATCCACGAGGTTTTTCACATGGTAGATAAGGCGAGGTGTCATCCAGATTCCCAACGTAGACTACCGTGGAATATATATAATCAAGTGATTGACGACAGAATTACGATTCGTGGCGGCGGCCTCGACATATTTAAAAAAAGGGTATACGGTGGATTTTTGACTAGACTTGTGGCATATGCTCCTCTGGCTCGAGAGCTTGGGATAACAATCGCCCACTGCAATGCTGACAATTACTCAATGTACCTGATGGCGGAGTATGTGCGCATGAAGACCACGATGTATCCTTTCGCCCCACAGATCAATGACAAAGCCTGGCCAGTCCGAAGGTCGTACCCGCAGAGGGCCTTGGCAAGCTTAACAAATACCACGGCTAGCTCAGGCTCAGAGTCAGAACCCAGCATGCCATTTGCGAGCGGGAGCGCCTGGGATGAGTTGACAAATCAAGCGGTATGCGAGCTCACTAATGGCACGATGGAGGTTGTCACTGGATGGGATGGTAAAACTTTAAGCACAGGCTTGGAGCCTGTAGGGAAAGACTGTGGAAGGTACCTGTCGACAAATACGGATAACACGACAGCTGAACCTGAATGAGCGCTGGCATTTTCAGCCTTCCAAATTGAGATCGATAATTGAGATTATTAAGAATGTGTGTATTTTAGACTTAATCCTTGTTACCAGGCTCGAAACGTAAAGAAATGGTTTAGGGAAATCCAATACAAATGTTGTAGCACCATCTAGGTATCTTCGAATGGCGTGGTAATCTAGAACTCTCATGTTGTAAATGTGCGTTGTGGTGGATGAGACTGCAACATCAGTTTCTTTTCTGTGTCAAAGTCTTCGAAGCCGATGGCGAGTTAGCTAACTTTAATGGCATAGCCAAAATCTAACAGTTGCAATTGTCCCCAACATTAAGGATGATTGCTTCTCCTTCCATCACCGTATCTGCGAGCTGAGGCGATGCCATAGCGAACATCCAACCACAAGAATGGGATTCCTCAAAATAGGGAAACGCTCGATCCCTTCGAAGCGCAGTCGAGCTACGCAGGCTCCTACACTACCGCCAATCTTCAGGGCTCTCCCAGGCGAGTCGGCAGACCTCGCACCAACATTAACGTTTCGAACTACGCCGTTCGAACGCCTCCCAATCGAACTACACCAAAAGATTTACCTGTTATCATACAACCCGAACTTGCCGCTAACAAACCGGTTCTTTCTATCCATTCTTTCCTCATCATATCTTGTTTCAACCATCGTTTCGTCTGCGATTCTCGACAAAGGGTTGAGTAAGGCGGAATATAAGACTATATTTTCGACATTCCTGACTCGAAAATTTTGCACGCCTGAACTACTCGAGGAACTTGAGGGATCGTTGTGGAAAGACTACTTTGAGCAAGAAGTTTACGCGAAATATCCTAGTGCTGAACCAACTCTGGAACCGAGAAGTACATTTCCATATTCGGAATTGGGGCGGATAGAATATCCCCTCTCCCAAGATGACCAGGAGCTCAAAGAAGAAGCGTATATCCAAGGTCTTGAATACAGAGTTCTCTTTGGTAGTCTAGATCTACGTGGGGTCTATTTCCCCGGCGATAGACTACTTTTACCACCGTACACTCTGGAAAAATTAAAGATGACGGTCGAGCTTCTTTACCGGATGCCATACTGTTATATGGATTTTGATAGAGAGTGGACTAGTAGAGCCCTGCAAATTGCAATCAGGAAGAGGTGTTCCACGATGGTGTATCTGCTGATAGCGGTATTTTATGCACAGGTTGAGCCAGAGCATATTAGATTGGCCTTGTTGCCAAGTGACTGGGGAAATATAGGGTGGTTAGAACCTGAGATTACGAGGGGAGGACCTGTGTCCAGCCACGAGGATGAGGCGATGCTTCAAGCAATCGGCGAAGGATTGGGACAGCAGGAACAGGTTTCCAGGCTAAACAATTTCAAAGGGGCAATGGAAAGACTACAACAGCGCAAAAGGAATCCGTGGAATCTCGACGATTCGCTGAAGGGCTCTCTCAGGGTTTTGTGTGTCCTTTACAATGTGATACTTCACGATAAAGATCGCGAGAACAAAGAAGGTAGCATGGAATGGCTAGTCCACGGCAAGGATGGGATCGAGTTTCCGGGACGCATTGACCTGGCGGGAATAGTGTCGGATGAAACAGTTTGGAAAGCAGCAATTGAAGATAAAGGAAAGCCACTGTTGAGATTTTTGCTGCAGGTAGGAACCCCGCCGGCGGGCCTGCAGGTTATTTGAATTGACTCTCCATCAACGATCTGTAGATGGCAGGGTATGACTGGCGCATGTATGATAATAGACACCTTCACGGCGATATAATACGATACAACAGAGAGAATAAGGTACCATATCCATCCATTGACATACCAATCCCTCACTAATACTATACGCAAATCGCAAACCAAATGTTGAAATCCATCGAAAGCATGTCGGGTTCCTCTGACACTTCTCCAAGCACCGAAACAATAAAAGCCTGGACAAGTTCTTATGGAACCCCAAAAAGTACGCCCCAATTGCCGGAACCTGATAGAAAACCAGATAAAAAGATGGCGGCGGAGCGACCGAGTTTCTTCTCAGCGTCGAGTTATCGCGTAAGCAGCAATGGTGGTTGAAATAGTTCTGACTGATTCGCACTGTCTTTAATGACGCTTGGAGAAGAAGAAGAGAAAAAGCGAGAAAAATTTTGGGTTGGCCGCGCGCTTTTAAATGACGCCGCGCGCCAAGAAATGCGGCTCAACTGGCTGGCTGGTCGGACTGCAGCTCGACGCCTACAGCTCAACCTCATCCAACGTCCTCCCCCCCACGACACTCTCGTATCGCCCCGGGATTTCTTCAATCATGGCGTCTGCAATCTTCTTCCTGGACCTCAAGGGCAAGGTACGGCTTCTGAATCCGCAGTTAGGGTCGATTGGGTGTTTTCTGATGGACTGCCACGCTGACACAAGCTATCCCTCGTAGACCCTCCTCGCGCGAAACTATCGAGGCGATATTCCCATGTCCGCCGTCGAAAAGTTCCCCGTTCTCCTCCTCGAAGCCGAAGAAGAGAGTTCCGCTGTCCCTCCGTGCTTCTCTCACGAAGGCATCAATGTGGGCATCCTTCTACCCCGTCCCTGCTGACGAGTGGGCACGACTGATAGCTAGCTGAGCTGGACAGTACCTCTATATCAAGCACAATAACCTCTACCTTCTGGCCCTGACGAAACGAAACAGCAATGCGACGGAAATCCTCTTGTTCTTGCACAAGGTCGTCGGCGTCTTCACCGAGTACTTTAAGGAGCTCGAGGAGGAGAGTATACGTGACAACTTTGTCATCATATACGAACTTCTCGACGAGATGATGGATTTCGGATACCCGCAGACCACAGAAACCAAGATCCTACAAGAGTACGATGGAATTTATTCGTTTTTTTATTCATGATAGATCTAATTCCCTCCACAACTAGGTACATCACGCAGGAATCCCACAAACTCGAAGTCCAAGCTCGCCCGCCTATAGCTTTAACAAACGCCGTATCCTGGCGTTCCGAAGGTATTCGGTACCGAAAAAACGAAGTCTTCCTCGATGTTATCGAATCCGTAAACCTCCTTGTCAACTCGAACGGAAACGTCCTCCGCTCTGAAATTCTAGGAGCCATCAAAATGAAATGCTATCTATCCGGTATGCCGGAGCTACGACTAGGACTAAACGACAAGGTCATGTTCGAATCTACCGGAAGAACCAGTAGAGGAAAGCAGATCGAAATGGAGGACGTCAAGTTCCACCAGTGCGTCAGGCTCTCGAGATTTGAGAACGATAGGACTATCAGTTTCA
Organism: Dactylellina leptospora; assembly: GCA_036971365.1. Taxonomy (NCBI): domain Eukaryota; kingdom Fungi; phylum Ascomycota; class Orbiliomycetes; order Orbiliales; family Orbiliaceae; genus Dactylellina; species Dactylellina leptospora. The sequence goes on along the minus strand of JAJTUC010000022.1, from coordinate 61,173 downwards.
TCCCGCCGGATGGAGAGTTTGAACTGATGAGCTACCGACTCAACACCGCTGTCAAACCGTTGATTTGGGTTGAATGCGTGGTGGAGAATCACTCTAATACAAGGATCGAGTACATGCTCAAGGTATACTTTGCTCCAAAATGATTGTGTTGGTTCAACCATCGTTCCGGCTAACGTGGCGGAAAATACCAGGCAAAGGCGCAGTTTAAGCGGAGGTCGACGGCCAACAATGTGGAAATCATCGTACCGGTTCCCGAAGACGCAGACACCCCGCGATTTAGAACGAATACCGGATCAGTTCATTACGCACCGGAAAAGTGTGCGATTATCTGGAAGATCAAGCAGTTTGGCGGTGGCAAGGAGTTCCTGATGAGGGCTGAGCTGGGCTTGCCCAGTGTCAAGGAACTGGAGCCGGAGAGGAAGAAGCGACCGATTAGCGTCAAGTTTGAGATTCCGTATTTCACAGTTAGCGGGATCCAGGTGCGGTATTTGAAGATCATTGAGCCAAAGTTGCAATACCCCAGTTTGCCTTGGTAAGTTTTCCTGGTCCATGTAATATGCGAATATACAACTAATATCCAATAGGGTGCGGTATATCACACAAACGGGCGAATATGAAGTCCGGTTACCGGAGCCGACGCAGACGTAGGGCTACAGGTAAGGTTAATTGGAGGTAGCCGGCACCGTGCATGTAAAAAGCGTGTTTGATACCTTTTATCTGCTTATACATCTGATATCTTGTAGTCTTAACGAGTATATCATTATATCATCTAATGACACCATCCTCTAAACTTCCTAGGCAATGGCTCGTTTAAGCTCTATGGCAGGATCGTAAACGGGGCATCGGGTCCCGAAATATAGTTAACTATACAACAGGAACACATTCTCAGACTAGGTACAAGACCGCCTGATTTTCTGACAAGAATCTCAAAATCCAATCGAGCGAAATTGCTGGACTTTAAACCGAATACCCTCGTACTGGGCGCCAAGTGCGTGTCCGTATTTGGACATATTTGAGGATACGATAGAACAAGTGAATCGAAACCGATATCAATCTAGTATCACGGCTAGTCCCGTGATCAATATTTCGTCGCAGCCGTAAACCGCGCGGGGTTTAGAATAATGTACTCGGGAAAAAGGTAGCCTCGTTCACATGCGTTCCCTGCATAACGCATAATATCGCCAAGCGTCCCTCAATTTCAAGATCTAATCAGCACCGCCCGCGCTCCACTTTACAATACTAGACATTCGGTTCGAAGCGCCAGAAGCTCTAGTCCAATCAGGTAACATACTGGTAGATCTATAGCCCCGGTCCAACGAGAGATGTCAATGTTTTCATCTTCAAGAAATTGGTGATGCGGTTTTGGCAATCCGTGTGCTAAAGAGGTTTGTTGGATAAGCTTTCGCCAATGTGTTGGGAAATATGAATCTATACTATAGATCTAGTCTCTGTTGTGCTCGGCACCACTGGGAGAGTCTGGGTACGAGACCAAGTAGATCTAAGTTTGCAAAGATCGAACGAAAATATAGGTGCGCGAGTGCTTCTCGCACGCTTACATATGGCCTCAGTCTCGAAGAACGAGTCCTGCAGATACCTACCTTCAGCACCCTGTTTATATCAGATCGTTCCTATCGCTTTGATGTTTCGAATGACTTTTCCTCACTTGAAGAAACTCGAATTTCTTCCAGCCTCTCCATGGACGACGGCTCGAATATGCAGCCAAGCGTTGGATCCTGGATAACCCCTTCAGCCAGTGAATTCACTGAACCGAAGTTTGGAAGCCTCGACAAGGGACACCAAAGTATGTCAGCACCGACGTTATCTTAAAGTTTAGGGGAAACGTGAAGACGGGAGAGAATCTCGGAAACCACGAGACCCCGAGATAACGCATTTAGCCGGGGTCGAAGAGCAAGGAAGATTGAAACAAGTTTTGGTTATTTTTATAGGTGGAGTTACTTAACCAATAAACAGAATATTCTGCTTTGGCGTCAACGTTATCTCTTTCATTCGCGAGGGTGAGCTATAACGTTAACGCGAGGCTGTCGTACATGTACCATGTACTAGAAAATTTTGACCCCGCAGCATTACTTGGACCACCTGCGCGCAAGCCTCTCACATATGCATCTGAAAGGCTGTACCATTTGGTCCATAGCCATGTACAACTATTCGCCCACCAATTGTCTTTGTCTTTTGCGCGGGAAAGCGCTTCGACGGACTGCGGCTGGCTGACTGGTCAGAAACATAAAATGACGGCTCATCCTAACGTTAGGAATTGGTGTTTCCCTGTCACCCGAACCCCTTTACTTTATCTATAACATTTTTCAAATCATTAGGATCATATTACTCTCTCTTCATATATGTATACTTTATGAAATGGGAGGTAAAGCTGGAGGAAGTTGCTGTGGCGGCTTGGTTTTTATCGTCGTCCTTATCGCCGTTCTCGCTACCGTTCTTCGAAAGTCCAAGGGACGTCCTCGCGATGAAGTCATAGAGCCAGCGACTCCGTTATGGAGATTTCCCAAAGACCAGAGTTCCGTCGTAGCGGATTGGTGGTTCCCGGGATTATCACTATCTTATCGAACGAAAAGCGGCAGCTATCTGCCCGACTGCGGTTCTTCAAATTATCAAAGAGAGCCTTATATCGAAGTTCCATATTCGAATAGTCCAGAATGCGCTGCGGCGATGGTTACATTCAATAGTACCGCCTACCAGAATGTTTCGACGCAGATGTTTGATGTCAGCGGAGCTGCGATTGGCGAGAGCGAGGTCGTCGCAGGAAGGCACTCTTGTCTTTGTTTTGCAATGTACGACCAACAAGTCATCAGCAAGCCGACACGAAATCTGGTACTCGACTATTGTCTTCTCATAGGAGAGGATTTGGATGTAGAGTCAAGAGTGGATTACGATACGGAGCAACCAGTGGTGATTGGAGTTTGGGGAGTTGATAATATTAGAGAGCGTCAAGCGATTCTTCCAAACTGCTCTGTCGAATTGTCATCGCCGACGCCAGCTCGTCAAAACATAACCGCGAAGGCGACGCCTACGCATGTTGTTAATATCTTGTCAACCATGGCTCCTTCGGTTACCGTTCCCAACTGTCTGAACCCGGTCCAAACTGATTGCGCGGTACTATACGATAATATCAAATTAGGATGTTTCCGAAATTCGGGAGGCTCCGAATGCCTTTGCTCAGCCTTCGAGATGAACAACAGTACCTGTCCTAAAGTCTGTCAATCGAAAGTAGAAGCAAATTCCTTGATACACTATATTTCAAACCTATGTCCCAGTTTGGGCCCCATTTCCACAACAGAAAATGTTCCAGATGACACGAACTCGTGGGTAGATTTCCCATACTACCACGGTATAACTTACAATACATACCTCTCGTTGCTGCCGTGGAGGTGGAACGTATCATATACGCCCGACACAATCAAAAAAGAATACCTCGAGGATCTCGGAGCAAAAAGAGCGAACGGCACGATATCAGAAGAAGATTACCAAACGGCGATAAAACCTCCCGCGTGCCCCACACGGCTTGCCAAACTGGGAGTATTCGTCCTGGTCAACATTGTTACATTCGTCAGCTCGCTCGTCTTAGGTCGGAGAGGCGTGGTACGTATTATCAGCTGTAGGCTGTGCGGACATCCCGACGGTTCGCCGTTATGGCCGCTAGTCGCACTGGCATTCACGCTTCTATCTCTCGCCGCAAACATCATCAACGCTTACATCGTCAAATCGACACCGGGGTTCGGATTAGTACCTCTAGGTGACCTTTTCTTACTCTGGTGCTCCCGGCCGAGGATAACGTGGATCGGATCTCTTTTGATTCTGGTCCAACGGGAGAGAGCGATATATTTCACCATCGCGACCAACGCGCTGTTCACGGAATTGGTACTCCAGATTATCGGTGGGGTGTACATATTTCGAACCGTCAATTTCGCGAGCCAGAGGAAATATTATATCATCGGCGCTTTGAAGGGTATCGATGGCGGTAAAGCTGCTCATATGATGTTTGCGGGAGGGCTTTTATGGGGTATATTCGTGGCAGTAGTTGTTGCCGCCATCGTTTGGAGTTTCGCTGGGATGGGTAAATTGATTCGGTCGGGGTTTAGTTGGATAGGGTCAAAGATCAAGATTCGGTTACCGAAAATAAGACTTAGGTTTTGGAAGAAGAAAAGGGACGAAGAAGCAGGTGTGGAGTATTATATGACGGAAGCCACGAATGTGAGGAATCTAAAATATATGATTCTTGGATTGTGCTAACAGACAAGCGTTGTCGTACCAGGATAATCGTCGAAGCAAAGGCCAATCGACGGAAGAACAATTGTCCGTAGACGACGAGGAGGGAGACCCTCAATATCAACCCTGGAGAAAGGTCTTGAAGACGATGGGCCTTTCTTATGAGGCCGCTACTCGTATACGGAGCATCGTGCTCTACATGGCGCTGCCATATATCGGACAGTGGTTATTTTGGGTGGGATTTGTGGATTTGTATGGTGATATGTGAGTGTATCCAGAAATAGTGGCTATAACTGGCCGGCCTATGATCTTAGATGTGGTTGTTGACTTGGGGGTTTCTAGGTATTGTCCTCCGAAGCTTGGTTATCTCACAGCTGTTTGGTCTGTTATGTCCGTTGCTGGTAAGCATAAAAAGTCTATATAAATTTATTTGACGGAAGACACTAACGTTACGGATATCAAGGCGTCATTGTTGGGGCATCGGTTTGATTTAAAGAATATACACAGATGGAAGAAACCGCTTGGTTGGCGCTGATAGGTTGGAAGATTGATTTAATATTAGAATCCACACAGTTCATCATCGTAAGCCGCATTCACTCCGGTATTGGCTTTATTATCAGTTGTATTGATAAAATCGCCTTTAAATTCTATTCGTACAAACGCCATGAGAACTTTTTTTATATATCTACAGGCTAAGACTCCCCGAATTTTGTATCTCCAGGGTGTCAGAGATGGAACACTTGTCCTGAAACTGCCTCATTTGCGAAGGGTCCAGCCCCCGAAGATTATACGCTACAATTGGAATTAGAAAGCGGATTTGTTAGCATACATTCTAAGCAATTCGGGGTTTCTTGACGGCAGTTGACCCTCAAACTTACTAATACATAAGGTCTGGCAGATCGCGCCATCTTCGGGGTTGTTGGCAACGACTTTGTTGCAATCGATAGTTCCGGGCTCTGTAGGAGCGCAGTGCGAGAGGGCGACGAATATCGCGACGAAGGGGATTGGAAGTCTCATTGTTGGAAACTGAAGGTTTGATGAACTAACCAGAGATATTGGACATAAGTACTCAAGTAAGCGGCACCATTTGTAGTGGCAAGATGACCATCAATACCTTAATTCGTAGGGCTTGTACTAGTTATATAGCAGATAAACTTTATCAAGTAGCTTTATTGTGGATAAAATGTCAAATTTGAAGGGATATGGTATCTGATATATAAATCCTCTGCGGAAAAATGTAGAACACGTAGGTTGGCGCATACAGGAACCAATTACCTCATCTCTCTGCATGCGGAGAGTGTGCGACGGGTACCGATGGAGATAATTCGCTGCTCATCTCGAGGCTAGAGCTAAAATCGACAGATCTAGATCTGGGCGCGCTTGGGATCCCAACCTCCCCGGTCCAGAACCCGCCGCCCTGCCACAAGCTAAATCCACCGATTCATCGAATGGATCATAGATTGCAGGCCTTGATTGTAAAATACATGCAAATGAGACCGCATCTTCGCTTCAGCGGAGGAATGTTGGTTGGTGAACAATAGAAACAGTCTCGACATCCAACCCGTGATAACCCTACACAGAGCAATCGCCGCTACCAAAATACTTCTCCCAAGTGCTTATTCTGAGGACTGTGGCTAGACCAAAGCGAGACAGTCCCCGCCAGGTACGGATACCAAGTCCCCTTCAGCGTCGACCGCAGCGGAGGCTACAAAAGGTACAAGCGAATCTTGGCACGCACCCAGCAAGTGACCAGCGTCACGTTCCTTCCTCTCCCAGCCCGCCAAACCTGCCAACCTGCTGCAGCTCGCTCACATTTCCCCGGATCGCGACCCAGCCCTCTGCTAGATATCTATCCCTCTTGACTCGCTTTCTTGAACCGCCGATACATCTATCGTTTTCGGGGTGGGAATCGTGGAACTCTCTTTCGCCTCGCAGCTCGGAATACGGTCTCATACCCCTTAACAACAACAGCCGCATCGGAGGGAACAAATACCAACGGCGAAAACGATGTCGCCCAACCGTCTGCTATCGCCGGCACGGCATAGCGGCGAGCACGGGGACGACCAAGAGAGCGTGGAGGAGGCCTTGCTCACCGGCCGACACGTTGATCGAAAGGGGCCCGGTCGTAAGGGTTTCTTCTCGAGATGGAAGAATCCGATTATCGTGACCTGGGCTGCGATCGCAACCATCAGTACGTCATGGTCAGACACTCACTCATGAGATATATCTTCTAACAGTATGGTAGTCATTTTGGTTATCGGAGTTCTATACGTTCGAACTCATCCAGAGGACGATAAACCATCGCCGAGCCCCGAACCCGCGCCTCCAAAGGCACCTCTGAACAGCAAGAAGAGAAATCTGATTTTCATGGTATCCGATGGTAAGACCATATTTCCCGGGTTTATGGTTATGAAATGACATTTAACTGAAATACGAGGCGGATAGGAATGGGACCGGCATCCCTCTCGTTAACGAGAAGCTGGCGCCAGTTCACCGAAGGCCTAGCAATCGACGACGTCCTCACCCTCGATAAACACTTCATCGGGTCCTCGAGAACCCGATCATCCAACTCCCTCGTTACCGATTCCGCTGCCGGTGCCACCGCTTTCTCTTGCGGTATGAAGAGTTACAACGGTGCCATTTCTATTCTACCCGACGGAAACCCCTGCGGAACCGTCTTGGAAGCTGCTAAAGCCGCCGGATACATGACCGGTCTCGTCGTCACAACCTCGATTACCGAGTGAGTTGATTTTTAGTCACGGATGCGGATACTCTGTATATTAATCTGGCTTTGATAGTGCTACACCTGCTTGCTTCAACTCCCACGTCAATATGCGATGGGAACAGGACCGCATCGCCGAACAACAAATCGGAGATTACCCCCTCGGCCGCGTTACGGACCTCATGCTCGGAGGCGGCTTATGCCACTTCTTGCCCAATTCTACCGTGGGATCCTGCCGTAACGACGACCGAAACTTGGTCAGCGAAGCTAAAAAGGCCGGGTTCGAATTCGTACACAGCGTCGAAGGGTTTAAATATCTCAAGCACGGGAAATTCGTCAAAATGCCACTCATCGGTCTTTTCGCACCAACCGATATCCCGTTCGACATTGACCGAAAGGATGAGGAGTATCCAAGTTTACCCGCTATGGCTGAGACTGCTATCAGGGCTCTTAGCATCGCCACCAAGGATAGCGACAAAGGTTTCTTCTTGATGATCGAAGGAAGTCGGATTGATCACGCCGGGCATGGGAATGATCCTGCCGCTCAGGTTCGAGAAGTTCGTGCCTACGACAAGACCTTTGAAATGGTGATGAAGATGATTGATGAGATGGATACCGAGACCGTGGTCATCAGCACCAGCGATCACGAAACCGGCGGTCTCTCCACCGCCCGACGTAAGTTTGCATTTTTTATTTGTTGACGTCATTCAGTCAGCTAACGTGACATAGAACTCCATGAGACCTATCCGGATTATCTTTGGTACCCCAGCGTCCTCGCAAACGCTTCTCACTCTGCAGAATTCATGGCCAAAACTCTCGCCGATTTCGCGGATGTCGGAAAGATGAAGATTACCGAGTTCATCAACGACCAACTCCTCCCCATGCAACAAATCACCGACGCCGATGATGCCGAGATAAATAGCCTCGTGAAAGCCAAGATGACTGGTATCTCGACCGCCTATCTGTGGGCGGACATGATTTCCCGTCGCGCACAAATTGGATGGGCGACTCACGGTCACAGCGCGGTGGATGTGAACATTTACGCTTACCCACCAGCCATCGCGAAGAAACTGATGGGCAACCACGAGAACACCGAGATCGGGAAATTCCTGAGAGAATATCTCGACGTTGATGTCGAGGCCATCACCAAGAAGTTGAGGGAAGGCGGAGTTGACGCTGAATGGATGGGTAGAGGATTGGATGAGATTCTCGAAGAGACCGGGAAGGGTATGGGTGTCGGTGGTAAAGTCGGAGAAGTTACGGTTTCCGGTATCGATGCGTATCACGGCGTTCACAAGAGGTCCTGCATGCATTAAAGTTCTCTCTTTTTCTTTCTGTCTTTCTGAGTTATGAAGCGGGCTCTTTTCTGAGCAGGTCGTATTTTTTGTTTGAGTATACATACATATATAACTTGGTGCTGGGGTTTTTTGTAATACAGCTGGGGGGGTTTAATCGGGTTTGAAGACTTTCACGGGGCTTGTCTTACTGACGATACACTAGATTGATAATATCCTTTATATGTTTAATGCGATTTCTGTACATTAGCTTTGGTATTCGATATCTTCTATTTACTTAAATTGCGTGTGTTGGTCTCCTGACTCGAAACGTTGAAACCTTGGCGCTTTCTTCTTTAAACTTCCCGGAAACCTGTCGCAGCTCGGTCTTCTTCCTCCCCTTGCTTGGATCCCCCTTTCATCATCCTTCCTGTCCGCCTGTATAAACCCCGGTCACAACTTTGAATATCAGCGCCGCCGATAAAAGGAACCTATTCACCCCATCGTTATTCGGGGAGTTTTAAACGAACCGCCATCGACATTCGTTACTCGAATACGTTCCCGATCTCGCCAACGTCTCTTCCCATCGTCGTTATTACGGAAAACACCGCGGTTTGAATAATGTCGGAAGCCTACGAACGCGAAAGGTACGGGTGTACTCACAACTCGAACGGGAGGGAGATGGGTTTAGCTGACTGGAGATCGTTTTTGTACGGGGTGTAGGCAGAATAACGCCCGTTTAGACGATTTGGCGGGGAAGGTCCGTGGTATTCCGTATTATCGATGTTACGATCTAGTTGGCTGACTGTATTTTTTTGAGGGATGGTTAGGTGTCTTCGATTCGGGACTTTACGATTAATATCTACAACCAAGCTTCCGACCAACGGTTAGTCGATGACAGCGTACGTTTCTTCCTCACCTCACCCTACGACATGCACGGAATGAAACATTATTATCCCGCGATACACACCCAATACTTGGAACTCAACGGGAGCTTATGATTGTTATGGTTGGAGAAACGGTCAAGCTGACGGGTGTGGATTCACTTTTGTTTAGAACGACACGTTTTCGAATATGACCAATTCGGTGAAGAATACCGCGGGACGGTTAACGAGGATGGCGAAGAATACGTCGAATATCCAGATATTCAGACTCTCCGGGATGATTATTGCCGGTGTCATCGTTCTATGGATCATCTGGGGGTGGTTTTCTTAAACCAAAGGGAAAAGAAGGAAGGACGGAAACGGAAACGGAAACGATAAATTGGAGGATGATGGTATCTCTGGTTGTTTCAGAACGATACGGACGACGATATTGCATGACGATGCCACGATGTCATATCGGAGAGGTGTTCGGATGGATATAACCACGGCTTATTGGCGGATGAGAGGGTGGAAACGTGCTACATCAGCTTTTGGCTCATGTAACTGGACACGAATAGACCCGGGCAGATATAAGGTGAAGAGGTTAGGTACATATATTTTGTTTTTAGTAAGGGGTCGCTTTTGTGTCTTTTATCCTGTCCATTTTTATTCTTGAAGTTTTGGTTTGGGTTTGAAGCGGGGAAAGACTGTACACTACTTGCTACCACTGCGGGCGAAATTCTTTGCAACTTATCTAGCGAATATGCACCTTTTATTTTCTATTACCCGTCATCAAAAACTTGAGACTGGAATATTTCAGTGTCGAAGATTTATATCACTTCATCCGTAGATGAGGGTTAAGAAAACTACCGCTCACACCTCCTGCTAACTAACCGCCAAACCAAAGGAATCAAAAATACTACAAGCCTGCAGAGAAGAAGAATCATCTAGCCCGTCCACCACCCCCGATATCCTGCCCAATCTACACCAAAAATCAGCACATCTCCCTCGATCCCACAAAACAACAATATCATAACAAGAAATAACCATACCTTATAAGCGCTAGCCTTCTGCCAGTCCATCTTTTGCCTGGTAACCGGCAACTGTCTCCTCAAACTCTTAAACGCACCCTCACTCAACGCCCCGAACGCGCGGTTCAACTCCTCCTGATATTTCTTCTCCACGCTCGCGATGGTCTTCACGATTTCGCTGGAACTACCGGAGCGTAATTGTTCGGTTATGGATTTTTCGGTCACGAGACGTACGTTGCCGTCTTCGTAGTAGTGCACGTCGACGGATATGGTTGCTGATATCGTTGATGTGGAGGGTGTGAAGATATACGTTGATCTCCAGCGGCCGTTCCTGGGGATCATAGTGTTAGTATATACATATATCTCTTTTTTTAGAACGGAGATGTTTGTGGAGGGGGATGGTGTGCTACCAGTAATTGGATGGACTGTATTTATTTCCGACTATTAGGATCGCGATTCCGTCGGTGGTGGAGTATACGCCGTGCGCCGGTAAAGATGGAAAATGTTCCTGAACATGGCTACCTACATCCCTCAGCAGCGATTTACTGCACCGTCCCATTTTTTTCATAAAAATAATCAGCGCTTCAATTAACTTCTCTGATGGACGGGTTTGATGTAAATGATGTGGGGGGGTTTGTACACTAAGGTTGCGTTTTCTCCTTCGACGGTATACGATTGCACGTCCGAAGCTTTCTAAGTATCCCTCAAAATATCGTATGAGTATTCGTATGATGGATCGTTTCGAGGGATTCAAACACCGTCGCACCTGATTCACGTGGTCATATGCGAAACTGCTGGAACTCTCGGTATCGAAGAACCTGCCGTCGTCGAGTTCGTTGTATTCGCTGACGATAACCTAACGATACCACGAACTAGTCAGCCAAAACAATCACTCATCACATTAACTACCTAGTTTTTTTGGTTTCTTCTGTAAATAAAAAGAGTCTTACTAATCCGCTGCCACCGGGTAGTTTCGTTGTGACGAATTGCTGTTTATTGTACTTTTCTATCGCCGGGGAATATTGGCCGTGAATCGTCGAGCGGTCCGCGCCCAGCAGAGATTGAATATCTACACCGTCGAGTATCCCATAATTTAGCACCTCCGATAACCTCCACAACCGATATAATCGCTTTATATAAAGTACGCGAAGGGAAGATCTGTCGGGTTGGCAGTTGGGTTCGTACCGGTTATAACTTCGGACAACTAGATCATAGCGGGGCCGCCGCCGTCAGCTACCGTGTCCCAACTCTACCAAAGACTCCGAATTGTAAAAAGTGCGTGCTTACCTCTCCCGGAGGAGCGTTCTCGATGAACGATGAGGCTATCTCGGTAGCGCTCATTGCGGAAGGATATGCGGTATGAGTGGGAACGTGGGATTCGAGGGTGCTTCGATAGCTATGGTGGGGTCTGGGACAATTACGCTGGGGGGAGGGACAGCTCAAACACGCGGCGGGGGGTTTCACAAAACGCAACACGCCCCGTGCGAGAGGCTTCGATTAAAGCTACGGTCAGAAAAAGGGACAAAATATGCGCCGCTGCGATGCATTGAAACACGAAAAAGGTATCTGATAGTTCACCGTACGCCAAAACTTATGTGAGAGACCCTCCAAAAATCAATCTACACTCTGGGTGTGCGCCATAGCTAGATGTTCGTATGAGAGCACGCTATAGCTCCTCGTCGTCATCATCTTCTTCATCCATCAACCCTAGGGGAAAGAGCTGACTGATCGTGGGAACGGCCTGACTCGGCCCAAAAGTCCTCAATTTCCACTGACTCAGCGTCTCCACCGGTCCTCTCTTTGGATCCATCGTCTCATCCAAATCATCGGACTCTCGTTCATTAACCTCATCCGCTTCCGAAGACCGTTTCGTGAAATCAAGTATCGGTGAGGTTAATATTTTGCTAGAAGGGCTGTCTAGTATAATTTTGGAACTTTGCGGGGTTTCGCTGACGTGGGGGATATTGCTGTAAGATTGCGGCGGTGAGGACGGTGGAAGTAGTGCGATATCACTATCTTTTCTATTTATATGTTTGGTTCGTGCAGCGCGTGGGGTGGTGTTCGACTGTGGTAATTGTGATTGCGATAGAGTGGCGTCCGGGTCAGTACTCTCTTTCTCTTCGGGTGGTGTTTCTTCGACCCGTTCTGCAGAGGTTTTATTGTAATCGTCGGATTCAAAGAGTAATTGTCGGTCAACCGAGCGAGTTGATATTTCCGATTTTTGAGATTCTTCTTCTGAACCCCTTTGAATAGGAGCGATGGTTGAGCTCTCTTTCCTGAAGAATGACGTATTGATGGTATGCAACCCACTCGAATCCCGGAGTAGCGGCTCTCGGAATTCAAAATTAGAAGAACGCTCGATATGCGAGGTTGCGGCAGTTCTAGTTTTCAAAGGACTCTCAGGGACAACATCAAGGTTATCGTCTTCTATTTCGACGGTGCGTTTTGTCCTAGGAGTAACCGTCGTGGATCGAATCAGGGGAACATCGCTGCTCTGGACTTGTATTTCAGACTGACTATCTGCCTCTGGTATCGTCTCCAAAGCCGCACCGGGATATGATCCTAACGTTTCTTCCTGATCCCACCATTGAGTACTCGGCACCATTTTGTTCTTGATAAAATCGGGTATTAAAACAACTTCCTTCTCAGGAACCGTCGTCGAAGTATGGGGTGCATCTTTCGTAAAATCTGGTTTCTTCGGAATATTCTGTGCGGGCGAAGCGTCCTCATCTTCCTCTGGAGTAGAAACCGAGTCATCGTCGTCTTTCCGCTCTTCCACAAGCGGACTTAAACCCGGTATAGATATCCCCTTTAGCCGCCATAGTCGCTGCACAGATGGACTCTTATATATCGCATCCAATTGCGAGTGTCGTAAGGGAGATAACGGCGTCATAGGCGGGGTGTACGACGATGGTACGACTTTAGGTATCGGTTTGTTCGGGGTCATCGGATTATTCGCGATCGAGTTGCGAGAACCGGGTCCTGTCGAGTCATCGTCGGTAGGAATGTTCTCCTTCTCGGATTCTTCCGTTTTGATAGGAGCGTTTGCACCGTCGTCATCTTCTTGCTTGATACATTCGTCAAAATCTTCGCTGTTTTCCAGTTCAAGGGATATCTCAGGTTGAGAGTTTGGTTCGTCCTTAATGCGTCTGTCCTCGATGTTTTCCATGTTTCCTTTTCGAAGTTCTTCCTCTTGTTCCACTTCTCCATCGTTGCCGATTTCCTCCTCGTCTTCGTCCTCGCTGTCGGGCACCATACCAGTGAGCGGATACATTTGTGTTAGCGTCTTGTCAGGTTTCTTCGTTTTTGGTGTTTTCTTCGGTTTAGATGTCGTCTTCCTCCGTCGTTTGGGCGCATAGCTCGGTCTCCAACTTTCCTCCTCCTCCTCCTCGTCCTCATCTTTTAACAGGAACTCATCCTCCCTTACTTCATCCTTGACGGGTGTAACTTCTCTCCCGGTCTCATCTTCAACCGTCCGTCGAGAAGTTGCAACCCTCCTCTTCTTCTCAATCGGGCTCCCTTCCCATCCCTCTTCTTCTTCGCTATTATCGAGACCCTCCTGTTTCACATCATCATCGAAATCGTAGCTTTTTCTCTTCTTGCCCCGCTTTCCATACGGTATCAGAATTCGCTTCTTCTTTGTTCTACCCGCGGAGGCTGAAGATGGCGTGAACCCGAATTGACTGAGTGTACTTTGTTCGTCTACGCTTTTGTTCGCCGACGCCCGCGGGGTGATCGGGCTACTGGTATTCCCAAATCTTAGGGATTTGTAGGAGAGTCTAGGGTCTGCGAGGTGGGTTTGAAGTTGGCGTTGTTTGGGTTTCGTCATGGTATCTGGAAGGATAGATGGAAGTCCAGCAGACTATTGGCTATAACATCTTTGTAGATACGGGTAAAGGTGCAGTCTGAGTCGGTGGAAGGTCGTCAGAAGGTCGGCCGCAGCGACGAAGTTAGAGTTTCCTGCAGGTCCCCGAGGTCATGCGAGGTCCCTTGTTTTCTTGGAGGTCGCTGAGATTTGGTGGGTGTTCGCAAGTCGCGTTGACACAGCACGCGTTGTGGTCACTTTGCCGTTTTGGGTCGTGCCCCTTCAACACACTGTATTCATAGCAGCGTCTATTATGATGCGCTATACAGCCATGGTTGTATACCTACATAGAGGTTAGACCGCTCTAACTAACTTCCCTGCGAGTGCGAATCAATACCGCTGCTGTTATGCTTAAGCGGATATCAAGCGGAAACTAACGATCCGGCGAAACGACCGAATCCACAAGCTTAGTCGAGTAGGGCTGAAGCCTCTTGAGTCAAGTCTGCAGACTTGATTGAAGCATCTTCAAGGCACTACTCTCGAGAGCTCTCCACTCAATTTGTATCTGGCATCCCACCAATATTGCGAGAACATTTGACTGACCATTTAACTGTTCTCGCAATATATCCCGCAAGTGGTTAAACATGGGTTTCTCAGCTTATCTGAGCGCCAGAGGAGCATTCAGACGCACGCCAGAAATAAATGCACTCGGGTCCACATAAACCACGTCCAGATACAGTTACCCCTCAGTTTTATAGTATTCACACACCAATTGAGCGCTTGACATCACTTATGCAAGCCAATTCAACTACGAAGAAAAAATAACTAACCAATGATAATGACCCCTCAAGAAATGTTCCCCCTAGAAGGATCTAAAATTTCTCTTGCTATCGATCGCTCGGAACGCGGCATATGCACAGACCCCGTCGATTGAAATATATAAATGGCAGCTAGCTTCCCCCACGAGTTCTAAGGAAAAGCTTAGCTGCGGCTTAACACCCAACGATGGATTCGATCACGGATAGACCACCCGTCGTGGTGAAACGACCGCTGACGAGCACGATTCTTCGATTGTTGGTGTTATTGGTCACGTTACCTTATCATCGCTTTTTTCTTTATAATACTCTTAAACCCGTGGAGATTATTGAAAAATTCGCTCCTTACGGGACGGAAAACGGGTCGCCCGCGCGAGAGAAGATATGCGCGTTGCTTAAAAGTTGGCGGGCGAGGAAGAAGGTTGAGCTGGAGTTCATCTCGATCGCGGTAAGAAAATTAATCAACTACTCTCAACGTAATGTGATTCAATATCTTTTGTATTGGTGCTGAGGTATATTTTAATCAGGGCGTCGCTATTACCGCCATTGTAACCGCAACGCTCTCCTGGGGCTCCATCGAAACAGCCCACTGGGCTAGTCTAGGCTGTTTCTACGCCTCTCTAATCATGTCAATCGTCGGCATGCTCCTCTCAGCCCAGCAGAACACCCTGCTAACTCTCCTCGGCGAATTCCCCGAAGATTGGAGAAAAGCCAAGAAGAAATTCATCGAAGGATATCTCAACCAACTTCTCACGAGAGATAAAACCCGCACCAACCACGCGAACGATGCGGAGAACGCGCACGTTAGTAATAGCGGTATCGGGAGTGAGAGCGGTCGTCGGTGCGATATAGTTCATCCGTGGAGACTTAGTTGGCACATGACTTTTCTCTGGCAGGTTCCCATGATGGGTGTTGGGTATAGCTTTTTGCTTTACATCATCGGACTGACGATTCTTATTCTGACGCCGTTGACGAGGGAGGACTGGGGGGATAACTCGAAGGTATGCGATTGAAACTTACCTCAATACTTTTTGTTCTATTCTGACTTTTATATGGCAGGTGGCCGTGTTTTATATCGTTGCGTCGGCAATCTCTTGGGGCATATTCGGTTATTGTTCGATGGGATATCGTAATGTATATCTGGACGATGAAGATGCGCTCAGAGATGACGAGGATGAAGAGGATGCGAATGAAACAAACGATGAGATCAGGCCTGTTCGAAGGGAAGATACGATTCATGTCAACGAACCAAAAGTTGCGTTTTGAAACATTTCGTCTGGATTGGGCGTCAGGAGTATTGGGAAGTCACCGTATATTATCACTACTAATGATTAAATGATGATCGTATCCGAGATGTTGTAGATTCTCAGTAGACTTGATGCCGACCTACCAGCTACCTAGCTATATCATCCAACAATGCACAGCATGCGATAGCTGGAACGTAAGCCGAAGTAATAACACTTGAAACAACGCAGCTCGCAAACAAGTAGTTTCGCCACTCAGGATCCAGCCCGCTACTGCAGCGCATTGGTGAGAGTTGATCTCCAAATGCCGACTCCAGTTATAAATAACCTCGACCACCCAGGTCTAACATTGACCTATCTTCAATTCCACTATCATCAAATCCCCCAATCCATCTCTCAAATAACCTAAATAATAATATATTTACAATGTCGTCTTCAGACGAGCAAGTAGTAAACCAACCCGCAGACCCAGAAATCGACCACGACGACCTCTGCCCCATCTGCCGCAACCTCCTCCACCGACCCGTGACCACGATCTGCTCCCACACCCTCTGCGAACCCTGCATGACCGAATGGTCCGACGTCTCCGTCACCTCCCAAACCACCCTCGTCCCGCTAACCGAACAACCCCAAGATTTCTCCCCGTTAAACATCCAATCCAAATGCCCCATGTGCCGCACCCTGACCTCAGCGACGAGAAATAACACCGTCGAAGAGAGGTTGAAAGAAAAATATCGTGAGGCGTATATACAACGGGAGGAAGAGTTCGTCGCTGATGAAGGGGTTAGAGATGTTAGCGTGGAGACGGTGACGGTGTATATCGGTAACACCGCAAATCTACTCCGCGAGATCGAAGACGGTCGGAAAATGTACGATTGGGAGTTTTTTGTCAAGGTTTCTGATACCACGTTCATTAACGAAGTGGAAATATTACTGGTTAGTACATGCTCATACTTTAATATTTAATCGATAATGTGAGGATACATAGTTGATAAATATATAACATATCTAGCACGAAACGTTCAAGCAGAATAGGGTAGTTAAACGACGGGCGCCGTATTCAATCAGACGGGAAGGATGGGGTACTTTTACCGTCCGAGCGAATTTGGTGTTGAAGTCGGGGTATAGCTGGATTTCCAGCGATGCGGTGGATACGGCCTACGCCAAACGAGTCTCGTTACCTTTGGAATGGACGTTGAGGTTTGATGAAGAGGAAGGAGGTAGTCAGGCTAGATGTAGATTAAAAATCAAAAACGAACGTAGAAGGTTACGTTCCACTTAATATTTATTATTTAACGGGTGATATACTGAATAGATTTATTAACACCATTCGTTCATAAGACTCCTCATTAAAAAGAAAACCGGTAAACAGACTCAAAGAAACCCCGTGCGCCGTTGAATAAACAAAAGGAAAGTGCCACCCAACCTTTCACAAACACTAGGATCTCATATACCAGACGACCAGCAGTATAATACATAACCCTATCACCGTTTCCGCAGCATCGCTCTCCGACGTCGGCTTCGAAGCAACCTGAGCACCAGACTTGACAACCGCTACCTCGGGTCTTTTCTCAGTCTTTTCACTTTGACAACCTTTAGGTAACCTCTGCTTACTGACAGATTGCTCCTCTTTCTTTTTCTCGATTGGCACATCTACCTTCTTCCTTTTACCCACAGACGACTGTTGGATTTGGTATTGTTGAGCCTCCACCCTCGGAGGAATAGGTGGCGGTACAGCATCATTTGTTTCTTTTTTTTTGCGTGGTTTTATCGGAGCATCTAGTTTGTTGCAGGGTTTGGGCTCAGGAATTGGTGGTAACGGAAGGTCCCAATTTGCGGGTTTAGCATTGCTTGGTTGATATTGACAAGAATCGAGCGTGAGGCATATCGGATCATCCTTGGGCGAACTCTGAGGTTTCGATTGACAGAAAATATCCTTATATCTATTAGACCCGTTGTATTCCCGCGACTTCGTTCGCTTTTCCTTTCTAGGCGGGGAAGGTAGACGGTCGAGGTAGTAAGGTTTGATATCCGGTTCTGCGAGTTTCTCAGCAGGAAGTAGATAGGGAGAACACGGTGCGCTTGGTAATGGTACACATTCGCCTTCAGACGCGATGCTAAGGTTTTCTCCGTATGAGATATCTGGCTTATCTAAGTCTCCAAGATCGATTATCCTGTCACTCGGCTCATGAGTAACCGTGATCCCCTCATAACCGTAGTTGTAATAAGGATCTCGCTCCGGCGATGGCCTTGATTTGCTGGGTGCGGTGGTATAGTCTGTACTTGTGGAAATCTTGGGAGAAAAGTTTCCTACAAATTGTCCTTGTGTTTGATATCGGTTACTAGAGCTCGAAGTTTTTTCACGTCGACGGTCCCAGACACTCGTTTCGGGGCCATTAACGCTAGAGGTCGAGTTTATTGAAGAGAGGGAGCTAGAGCTCGCGTAAGGATGAACTGCCGGTTTTATCGGGGCTTTAACGCTTAGTCTTTGCGCTAGTTGGGCTAACACGGCTATTGAATTCGTTTGACTGGTGGTGGCAACGGAGTTGAGGTGGGAAGGGTTGATGCTGGTGCCTTTGTATACTGCGCCGTGAAGAGCGATTATCAGTTCCCGTTGGAGAATGATTATGATATCCTTCAGCTGGTCTCGAGATAGTTCTGCGAGGTATGGTTAGCATACGCCACACATATATGGATATTATAAAAGAATATGGAATGTAGATTTTACGTACCGTCTCCGACTGCGAAATTGTCGCCGTAAGCCAGATGGAAATTATTGTATTGAGTGGTGATGGAAACTTCTCCGGTGTGGAGAGTATCCTTCAAATGGCCCGTGGAGTCATTTGCGCCCGATGTTAACAGTTTGAACTTTCGTTTCTTGCGGTACTGCTTGACCATGAAGTAACCTTCCTTGAAGACGGGCACCAATCCAGCGAGGCCGAACAGGATGCCGACAATCTCCACGCCGCTCATTTTTATACACAAAACTCAGAGCGCGACTGAGAATTACGTGAACTGTGGTCAACTGTGGTATTTATACAAACCCAAATACACCTTGCAAGGAAGATCGAGAAGAGAAGGGATCCTCAGGGCAAGTATACAAGTTATATACTTGTACACTCTTCGATATGAAATAACGAAGCCTCGCCCGGACAGCTCTTGGCTCGCTTGGCTCGGGATCACAGTTCGCCTGGGTAGCTGCCTCCTCCGCATGTATCAGTCCACATCAGCGACGGCGACCAGAACGCAGCCGATGCAGGTGGTATTCTGTGTGGCGGCAGCCCGCGCCTTCGCGAGCCTGGATGGAGCCTGCGGTGCGCTCCTTACCCCTCTCGCCTGCGCACCCGGTTCCTACATCGCGCATACCGTGGATGCTAAGCATGTTCATCTGGGTATCCTCTACTTGGATTCGGCGTCGGGAACAATTTCCTAGTGGTCGAGGGGAGAATTGACGGTGTTGGGTCTGTTGCAAGTTGGGAGCGCACCAACACCTGGCGAGCAATCTAAACAGCCCGAACAGACGGGAACCAGAATATGCAGACTACTTAGTGTAGTTAGCAGGGCGGCATGCGGCCATCTGCTGGAAGAGGAGGTGATATGAGAAGGGAAGAGGGGAGAGAGGAGAAGATAGAGGGGAGAGGGGATGGGATGGCGGCACACTGCAGCCAGAGAGACGAATCGCAGAGATGCCATTTGCGCTGGATACTGTTTACCATCCTCTCCCCCGTCGACCTCCTCCTCTTGCTCCTCCTCATCGTCAACCATCAACCTCGTCTCCTCAACCGTCGATTCTTCTCCGACACTCGAGGCATCTCCCAATCGATAAGAACCGAACCCATCGATCAATTTGCGGACCCGACAGGTGTTAGCGTCCTGTCTCACGCCGTTTGCGACAGGCCGAGCACTCAGACACCACCCGAAATCAGGATTTTTAGACCTCATTCGCTCGACTGCATACCGACGCACGTTCGATTCTCACGTACACACCGCTCGCATTCCAGTACGATTAGTCAGGCAGACGGACGGATAGGAAAGCGGTCTGGTCAGGCCATCCGCATTAGCTCACGATGGCTGATGAAACATCGTCGGCTGCCCGAACCTTTCAGAGCTCCCGCCCTCCTCCTCCTTCCTCCGTTCGCTCCTCCTCCTCCGTCGGCTCCTCCACGGCTCTCAGTAATG
Organism: Dactylellina leptospora; assembly: GCA_036971365.1. Lineage (NCBI taxonomy): Eukaryota > Fungi > Ascomycota > Orbiliomycetes > Orbiliales > Orbiliaceae > Dactylellina > Dactylellina leptospora. Next base: position 41,001 of record JAJTUC010000022.1, on the reverse strand, counting down.
CAAATACAAACGCTCATGCGAATGTTGATGCCGTTAATGCCTCTACCTCTGCCGGCTATGCCAGGAAATTGAGCGACGGCCGTCATCTCGTCGCCGCCAGGTCCTCTTCGCCTGCGAATATGATCTCGAACCATTCCAGAAGCCTGTCATATCCGGTCAACAAGACTACGGCAGCTCCACCTCCAATCGACACATCGACCTCTTCTTTCCCCCCTGCCGCTTCGAGATCCCTCTCAATATCTACAGATTCAACTCCTACCCCGACACCCGGCTTCCCGAACCCACCAAACACCGCCCCCGCTCCCTTCACCCCGACTCGCCCGTCCCTCCCGCGTGGTCTTTCCCTTCAGTTGCCGACCCGAAACGAACCTCTGCCGCCCTATCTCGACCCCGCACTCGGCTTCTCGACCGTCAGACGGCCCCGTTTGGATTTTACCCGCTCCTGCACATCTCTGCACCATTCGTTCGTTGCGGATTCCCCCGATTCCTCACCTCTGACACCCAGCATGCCCATCCCGCGGCGAGGTCTCGATTCTCCGATTGCGATGTACACCGGTGGTAACGGAGCGGGATTGATGCTGTCTAGCATGCTTGCCGATTCCCGGGTTCAATTGGATTCCTCGTCCGATTCATCCGATTCAGATGACGACGAGATGGAGCTCAGCAGCGCGCATTCGCAGTTCGGACCATCGCTTCCGAGCTCGAGTGGGATGAGTGATTCCTTCAACAGCTCTGCATTATTGAATAGAAGACATATGACTCGACTTCGAGGGAAGGGGAGATTGTCGAGACACAGTTCGAGCTCGGCGTCGGCTTCCAGCACTTCTCTTGCATCACCGTCGCCGACTACACCGCCTAACGGGGAAATTAAGAAGAGTGGAAATACGCATAATGGATATTTTGGAGGTCAGCTAGGTGATATGCTTGCTCAGCGACGACAATCGATATCTCAGGCGATGAAGAAGATTGGGTTTTTGAGTGGGAGTGGTGCTAGCGATGACGGGAAGGGGGATGGTGGAAAGCAGTTGGACGCTGTCAGACGGCCGGTGGTGAGGAGAGGGAATCTGTTGGTATGTTTATCCTCGAGATCATGACTTGAAACCCGCTAACAGGTGCGCAGCCGAAGCCGAAGCATTTCCAGCGCGTCAAGGCGGCGCTCATAGAAGAGTCTACGCCTGTTGATGCGGAGATGAGGATAGAAGCAGCGATTCAGCGACAGCTGCGGGAGGAGGATGAAGAGCAAGACACTCGCACGGTGCCGCAGACGCCGGTTTTGGGTGCGCAAAACGAAGACGATAATCCGCTCGTGTTTGAAGACACCGAAGATGAGCTACCGGGGCTGTCGTTCAAGACGGCGGCGCAGAGGAACTCGGGGTACTGGGGGTCGTTGGAGTCGTCGAGTCCGAGCGGTGGGTTTATGGGGTTCAGAATGAACACGGATGGCGACATCATCGTGAGTATTCTTCTTGATCATTTGAGAGGCTGATGCTAACTGATAGCAGATGGGGACGGATTCGATGGTCAACTCTCCGATCAGCCGCAGTCCTGAAGTGCGAAAGCTGAAGCGACGAAGAGACGATGAGGATTTGCAGTTCGACCAGCCATCCATCATAAAACGACGGGCGGTGTCACCGGGGTTCTCGCAGAGTCCGACTGTCTCTTCGTCGCCGGTTGCGATTCCAGCGAACGCGAACAGGGATATCAACATCGGTGGCGTGGGTGGTGGCAATAATGGCGGTGGGAGTAATGGAGGTGGAACGAGATCTAAGAGGTCGAGTTATATACAGGATGCGCATGACGGAATGAGCAAGATGAGCATCACTCCGTTCCTTTAACGCGATGGTAGCGGAGTGGGTTGATAGCTAGGTAGCTATGTCGGGGTGCTGTTTTGTGGCATATTTTTTCGAAGCATGCAGGCGTACATAGGGTGGATGTGTTTTGCTGTGTCTGTCGTTCAAGCGATGCATTATATGTCGATACCCTGTTCTCTCTATTCTTACCATCTGACGACGTTACGCGACGCATTATTCTCTGACAGCGCTTCTACTCTTTGTCATTCACTGATTTCACGATAGTCCGAATGAAGATTAATTATAATAAGAGTCGACGGAGATGGGCGCGCGCACATGACAGGGGGGGTTCCCGAAGAGGCTGCTGGGAGCGACCCATGACAGCGCTTCGGTAGAGCTCAAGTAGAGTTACCTCATCATCACGTACAAAATAGCAGGGGCAGCAGGTAGCCACTCGTACCGGAGGCGATACATGCAGCGTAGCAGGACGCAGCGCTAGGTCCAAGGCCGTTAGTGTGCAGATAAGCTCAACATCTAATACACAGCAAAGAAGAAGAGGAATAGCGGTAAAGAAAGAAGAGGCGGATTGCTCGCTGATCACGCTCACACGTATTCGGCGGACGCAGACACACTTACGTCGCCTCCCATTTAAAAAGGGCGCGCCTGGCCTCCCCTTCTCTCCTCTCTCTCTCTCCTCCTTCACTCTCCCATCTGCCCTTTCTCCCCCGGAAGAGCAGCACATCTCCACTTCACGTACATTCTCTCCCTTCCAAGTCAAAATGAAGTACGCTTTTGCAGCTGCCGCGCTGCTGCCGGCGGCTCTCACGCTCGCCCATCCAGGCACCGGCAACCAGATCCCTCTCGGTGCCGACGTGGGCCAGGAACAGCAGCTCCACCACGGCCACCACCACCATTCGGGCCATCAGAGCCCTCTCGCCGCGGTCGTTGACTCGGTCGCGGAGCACTTGAAGCAGCTCCCGCAAGCTACCCGTGATCTCTGGGCCGAAGTTGAGAACATGATCCCTCACAACTTTGACCAGATGTCCGTGAAATCCTCCCCCAAGAAGCACACCAAGCGCCCGGATGATCATTGGGACTACCACGTCTCCGGCGAGAAGGTCGCTGTTCTCGGCGGTGAGGGCAAGTACGAGGGTGATCTCGACCAGTACAAGCTTCGCGGCAAGAAGGTCGACCCTTCCAAGCTCGGGGTTGACCCGGGGGTTAAGCAGTACTCCGGCTACCTCGACGACGAAGAGAACGACAAGCATCTATTCTACTGTGAGTGTCTATTATTCCACACGCGTGAAATAGTGGTGAAATAGTATATTAACATCGCGGCAGGGTTCTTCGAGTCCCGCTCGAATCCAAAGGAGGACCCCGTCGTCCTCTGGCTCAACGGCGGCCCCGGCTGCTCCTCCCTCACCGGTCTCTTCATGGAACTCGGTCCTTCCTCCGTCACCAAAGATGGAAAACTGAAGTACAATCCCGCATCGTGGAACAATAACGCCTCCGTCATATTCCTCGACCAGCCCGTCAACGTCGGTTACTCCTACTCCGGCAACGCGGTCTCAAACACCGTCGCCGCCGGAAAGGACGTCTACGCTCTCCTCACCCTCTTCTTCGAGCAATTCCCCGAATACGCCAAACAAGACTTCCACATCGCCGGTGAATCCTACGCGGGTCACTATATCCCCGTCTTCGCCCACGAGATCCTTTCCCACAAGAAACGCAACATCAACCTCAAATCCGTTCTCATCGGAAATGGTCTCACCGATGGTCTCACCCAATACGAATACTACGAACCCATGGCCTGCGGCAAGGGCGGCTACCCAGCCGTTCTATCCGACGGCGAATGCCAAAATATGAAAGACGCTTACCCGCGATGCGCGAGCATGATCCAGAACTGCTACGATTCCGAATCAGTATGGTCCTGCGTCCCCGCTTCCATCTACTGCAACAATGTCATGATGGGACCATACCAACGCACCGGAACCAACGTCTACGATATCCGCGGACCGTGCAAAGATTCCAGCAATCTCTGCTACCCGGATCTCGGATGGATTTCTGGCTATTTGAACAAGCGCGACGTCATCGACGCTCTCGGAGCCGAAGTTGACGGTTATGAAAGCTGTAATTTCGATATCAACAGGAATTTCTTGTTTGCCGGTGATTGGATGAAGCCATATCATAAGCTTGTCCCGGATCTGCTTAAAGAAATTCCAGTGTTGATTTATGCCGGTGACGCCGATTTCATCTGCAACTGGCTCGGAAACCACGCTTGGACTGAAGCCCTCGAATGGCCAGGCAAGAAGGCTTTCAATAAGGTTCAATTGGGAGATTTCAAGATGAGCGACGGCGGAAAATGCGTCGGACAGATCAAGAGTGCCGAAGGCCTCACCTTTTTGAGAATATTCCAGGCTGGACATATGACGCCTATGGACCAGCCGGAGAGTAGTTTGGAGTTCTTCAACAGGTGGTTGAGACAGAAGTTGTAAATTTTGTGCATTATATTTTATTTGTTACAATGTTTACTAGTATCTTACACATTATCTGCATGGAGAGGGTGACATGATACGATATGATAGGATGGAAGGGGAGAAGAGGCGCATGCATGCGTATTAACCTACGTTCATTGCTGTTTTGCTTTGCGATTTTTTCAGTTTGGGATATCCGGGATGGGAATATATTCGAATACGGGCAATTTGGAAATATACGTATCGTGTATGAATAATGTCTTTTACGCTCTCTTTTCTGCGGCATTGTATTAGACGAATACCAGTATCAGCGTTCAATGTCTGTTGATGCGCTTGTCTTAGAGGATAGTTGACTCGGATGTAGACTGCTCCGCTGTTTGTCGGTGCTCTGTGGTGATTCCGTAGCAACGAGATTGCGATAACCGTAGCTGAGATACATAGTGCTTATTTAATATAAAATATAGGATCGGTGTGAATTTGATCGTGTGTAATCACGGAGGTCTTATCGCATTTTCCGCTCTCTACTTAACAGTTATCACAGTCAAGCCGTAGACGAAAAGAAAAATATCGCAGCGGGGTTTATGAAGCTAGAAGGTAAGTCAGTGTCTTGCTTCCCCAACCTCTTCGGTCTATTGATAGAATATATAGTCCAGAAAGCGTCCGTTGGCATGTGAATTTTTTTTGATAAGGTGGTGAACTAGTTGTCAGGAGCAACGGAAGCTTGATGTAAAGTCTAGACTTTTTAGGCTGTTAATGTCGGGTCTGGAGCATTACTCGGGGCGGATCTTTGAGGCTGTGAATCGCCGTTGGGACGGGATCTTCAGGGACGGGATTTGATTGAGCTTTACCAGCCTCTTCTTGTCTTTGGTTCGGATAAGCTAGGAGTCAGTAGATATTATTTTTGAAATAACTTTTTCTTTACTGTTAAGAGTATACGATTGAGTGGCGTCGAATAACCTTCGGGACGGATATTTGTATGATTAGCGCACGCTCTTCGATCTATAGATTTCTATACCCGGATTTCTTCATCTTCAACAGTTACCAAAGATGTCAAAAAATTCCCACCCGCCGTCATTAAATTCCCTACGAAGAAAGATAATTTAATTTCACGACTATATCATATTCTTTTCATCTTGGCTAAGTCCTTCCAATCTGGTTACCCGGGATATCAAAATGATTAATTTACATTATAATATATATCATGTTATATGGATATATCATGTTATAGTCACGATGGATATCCTGTCGCACGCGCGTCCCGGGTCAGTAGCTCCGGGTAACCTGCCGCCCTTTATATGTCAGGTGGTTGGGTTGGCGGCGGGGGCTTAGTAGAATAGCGTTGGTTTAAGCTCTAGATTTTGTAGTCAGGTTAGACTTTAAAGCGTATCATGGTGAGCTCCACTGCTATGCCGATATAAGGCGGGATCCACATTATTACTCTCACTCTCACTCGATGACTCGCTGGTATGATATGACGGTTAGGAAGTGAATAAATATGTATTTTTGAAAAATGTTTCTCGTTGGTGAGTATGTGAGGTTTTGTATTTGATTCTGCTGAACCGTGGGAATATATCATATTGCGTAATCTGAATATCTTGTATCAGGTCGTGCAGATATTCAAACAAAACGATAAAACTTAGTTGAGTTTAGAGTGTGAATATCGGAATATATTTTGAAACTAATAATATAATGCGTACCCAGGAAAAACAAGATAATTGGCATGATATCTTATTTCCCCTGCACGACCCCGATTTTCATGGCAACCTGTCTAGTATACTAGCATTCCGTCTCCGAATCCCATTAAGATTAAATGAAGAGCGGGAGGGAAAAAAAAAATTTAAGCATCGTGCAATCATAATACATCGACCTCGCCTCCCGATTCCTAAGATGTCTAGGAATATCCGTTGTTGGAGTTATCGCCCCAAACTCGATCGGACGTTAATTTTAGCCCCGAGTGTGTTTTGCCAGGCAGAAAAAAAAAACAATACTAATAAAAAGAACTATTAAGTTATTTACTTGCGTAACCTACAGAGAAAATACAAGCAACAGAGTCTCCGGTGGGCCGAGGGGGATAAATATTCCGTTCCGACGCGGGGAGGTAGAAAAGAAAAAAACCCACCTGCGCCTCGATATGTAAGGGCTGTCAAACTGCATGTCAGAAAACCACAAACGAGCGATGCATATGCACGTTTATTTTCCTTTTGCCTTTGAATGGTATACTAGTCTAGAATATCTGTCGGGTTAACCATTTCCGTTCAGAGGTCTCTTGAGACGCAAAGCCACAGGATATCGTACAGCAGGAGAGGGAAAAGGTCCCACCAAGTACAGGTCCAAACAACTCCGGGCATTAATCTTTGTTTTTCCTTGCTTTACCTTGCGCTGTAATCAGGAACACATGAAGATCGATGCGGTGACGAAAACGGCCCGTAAACGTGTGAGAGTTTCCTAGGTTATTCGAACCGAGAGAGAGACACAATCGAGGATGTGTGCAAGGGTCCCCGGGGCGGTGTAGTTACAGGGTGTGTTACTGTTATCCAAACAAGAAATCCTATCGGTGAGGTTCATGTATAAATATATTGGGGATGCCTTCCCTTCCTCGTAACTTCATTCTAGCTATCATCAGCAGCAATAAGCAGTGCATTGCAATCGTTTCTCAATACAGTCTATTCTACCACAATAACTGTTCACATTCGTTTATCCGAACAATTTACATCCAAAGTCACAATAATCGACATTTATCGTCTTTCGACCTAATTCCATAATTACCAAAATCTACCTTCCTCACAAGTATCTATCATCCACCTCCAAATAATCAAAATGCAATTCTCCAAGACCCTCCTCGTCAGGTAAGCCACACTCAAATCTTCGTATCCGTTTCTTCAAAAGTAATCACTAACATCTCAACCAGCATCTTGGCTCTCGGTGTCGCCGCACAGAACGAGACTGCCACCTCGACAGGAAACAACGTCACCGTGACAAATAACAACGGCACCGCTACTACATACACACCGCCCGCCTACACCGGCGGTGCATCCTCGCTCACCGTCGGTGGAGCCGCCGCTCTCGTCCTCTTCTCTGTCGCCCTTGCTCTTTAAATTATAATACTCTCTTCTCTCTCCTTTGGGATCTTCTCGATTTAGATTTTTTTCGTATTTTTCTATACAGATTGCATTGGTTGGATAGGACTATGGCGTAATTGATACGGTCTTTTTTACCGGGTATCGTGTTATAATAGTTTCCTTTGGCATTCAAAAAGATTGGTTGTATGTGGTTGTGTAATATGTATTATTATTCTTTTTTTTTCCTACGATTAAATTCTTTTTCTTTATTCTCTCTCAAAAAAAGCTTTTTTTTCTTTCGTTTAGATTACTTGATCCTAAAAGTTAATTGCTTAGTGTGAAGGCCATCTTATCTGATGTGTTCCGTGAATATAAGGTGGGAAATTTACTTTGATTCTTGAAATTAATCTGACATATCTACCGAAGAGTTAATATTGCCCTAGTAACGAGAAATATCGATCTTTCTCAGTTAAGCTTCTAGAGATGAAACTCATGAAGGAGTGTAGCTTGTGTTCTGGATTCGAAATTTCAATCTCGGTGACTGCACGCACGAGAGGTTATGTATCCATAAAAAATCCAATGATGACAATGGAGAACTCGAATATACAAAAGCTTTTTCGATACTTCCGAAGTTTTACGCAATATTAAAAAACATTTCGATAGAATCACTTGCTGTTCTTCCCCAATTCTTCTCGCAATACCTCCAATATGCATTTCAGCCCCAAAGCGCCGGGATCAACGACCCCGCCGTCTCGTTCAATCTGCTCATGATTGACATAACTCGCCCTCCCGAGTTTCGCCTCCATCTTTCTGGTCTCCTCACACCCTTTCGCACCTTCATCGACAGCGAGTTTCAAATCCCCTGATTCTTCAAACGTCTCCACGAATGGAATAAGCGTATCCATCAACGTTCGATGCCCCCTCCTAGCCAGCGTAAACGTACATAATTCCTTCAACGCGGCCGGTAAAGCTCTTCGAAAAACGGAAGTCAAGTCGTCTTTATTATCCGGTTCTATTTTTCGAAGATTATTGACGAGGGCGTTGAGGAAGATGCCGTAGATTGCGCCGGATGTTCCGCCCATGCTGATCTCGACAATCTCGCCGATGGATTCGAAGACCGTTGAGATATCTGATATGTCGATTTTACGGTCTTCGAATCCGTCGTAGATGGCGGAGACGCCTTTGAGTAGCGTGGTACCGCAGTCGCCGTCACCGACTAATGAGTCGTATTTTGTGATTGTTGGTTCTTCGGCCTGGATTCTTTTCAATAGGGAGCGAGAGATTTTGCTTAAGATATCTGGGGAGACGGAGAGATTGTGTTTGGGTGTGTATTGCGGTCTTCGAGGAGGGGAATATTGGGTAATCCTGGAATCGACGGAAGCTGCGTCACTCAGATCGAATTGCTTTGGCCAGGCTGGGGCGTTTGTATGATCGTCTAGCAGTTTTGTGGTTTCGTCGTCGAGGGTGAGTAATGTTACCGAAAACCCGGGGCCGTCGAGACTGGTCATGAACGAACCGACGTATTTTCGTAGGATTTTGAATTTATATTTCGTTTTTGAAAGTTGTTGGAAGACTTCCTGTGCTACGACGTTCAGTTCCAAGATGCTAAGTCCGCCCATGTTGTTGATCATAACAGCCACAGCCGTTTCGTCTTCTGGGGTAAAGCTTATCGGAGAGGTATTCGATAATAGGTAAGAGAAAACCTTGGAGACGGTGGTTGAGAGATCGGAAAGTTTGGTGCGGAGGACCCCGGGCTCATTATGTATACCTAATTCGTAGACTAATTAATGCATGAACTTCGTTTTTCCGTGTCTCGTCTGCAAGCTTTGCTGCAGTTGAACATTATATTTTCTCACTCGAGACGGCATACCTAACCCATATTCCATCTCGCCAGCCGGTAAACCTTCCTGATCAGTTCGCCCAGGAACGCTGCATCTGTCCAAGCTCACTGCGACAGTGGCGAGACTGTCAGCGGTGTCTTGAGCAATCTTTGCAACTTGCAATAATCCGAGACCGCGCGCTGCTGCCGCGCCTGCAATTTTATGCACGAATATTGTACCCGCCAAGCCTCTTCTGCCGACGAGGGATTGTGCGTCGAGGGAGGCATCTTCGTTTACAAATACGACGGAGATTTCGTGGCCTTTGGAGCGGGCTTTTTGGGCTGCCAGGCCGAAGTTCAGTTTGTCGCCAGTGTAGTTTTTGACAATCATGAGAGTGCTATATCGAATGTCAATCCATTAGAAGTTAGACCTTGGTATCCTGTTGTAACAAAAGCTTTAAGGGTATGATTGGTTTTACATACCCTTTGTTGCTCTCAATTGCGTCTAGGCCAACCAAAATCTGTGCGACGGAGGGTGAGGCGTAGATGTCTCCGGCGACTGCAATATCAAGCATGCCATCGCCGATGAATCCTGCATGTGCGGGCTCATGACCACTACCTCCTAAACAAAAAGGCTTATTAGCGTCGTTATCACATTGAGATAGGACGAGATATTAGGACTTACCTCCAGATATCAAAAGCACCTTATCGACTTTCCCGGAGCGTTTATACACAACTTTTTAAGCAATATCAGGTTAGCTCGACGGCGACGTCTTTCGGGCCAAATTTGATAGGATCGGATGGTGTTACCTTTGTGAGATTCGATCAAGCCTAGCGTGGGATTAACTTCGAGAAGGCATTTCAAAGCTCTCTCGACGGGCGATTTGATATCGCTGATGAAATGTTTCCCTGTCAGCCAAAACAACACAGTTTAGTCGTCAGAGGCGTTCGATTTTGGCATCTCCATCGCTCAGGAATTTAGAGCTTGAGAACCCCCTACCTAGAACCATGACTTCGGTAGGCAGCAACTCGCTTGCTAAGGTGTAAGTGTTAGTTTTTCGGGGTCAAGAAATGCTTGCGATTCAAATGGACCGATCTTCAGTCGTAACATATGAGATATGGTTCTGAAAGGTTCAATCGGGACAGAACTGAAGCGGTCATGATATCATAATTGGGTTTGTGGGGTATGTGCGACACAGGATTCCATCGGCCCGAGCAACTGCAGTTGGCGCGTCGGAACCTCGCAATGCGCGGTGAACTCTAGCTAGGTCCAAAAAACTGGAGCGAAAAATTTCTATGCATCGGATATTCATTCTTAGATCACCGTGAACGCCGTTTATATGCTGCCAAATACAATAGATATATACACAGTACTATCCTCTATTTATTGTATTTCCAGATCCCCTAGAAGGTGTTAACAAAATGTTAAAAAATCATCTGAGACTGATGAGGACTTACTTTGGGTTTGCTTCTGTGAACTCATCCCACTGTCTCGCTTTATATGTTTCTTGGTCGGCGAGGTCCATATTATCTTCATCGGGTACGGGCTGTATTCCGGATTGCTCGCTGTTTGTATATTTGTTAGCCCACATGTGCTAAATCGATTTGGATGGATTGTTCTTACCCTCCACCTTCAATTATACCACCACGTTCCCTTTCTGCCTCAAGATACTCATCGATAGTCATGGTGGGCAATCTATGGCCCGGCCCAAAGACACCCCCTTTCACGATCTCTCGGTTGGGTAGTAATGTGAACGGTTGGAGTGGTTTGCCATCCGCACTGATCAATGCTCGTCCGTTCGCTCTCCTGAGAATTTCTGAAGGATCAACGCGGTCGGAATAGTTATCGTCCTCTTTCCGCCGTCGGGATCGTTCGTCTTCTTCTTGTTGTTTACGGCGTTGTTCGAGGATTTGCTCTTCGGTGGGTGCTTTGCCTAAGATGTCTATTTCTAGGTATATTCCTTCGAGTTGTTGAAGTGATTGCATGACTACCAGTTGGATCTGGGCGAGATGTAGCGAGCGGACTTCTTCGTCGTCGATGTTTGGGTTTTGTGCGATCCGAGATAGTTGCTATGAATATCATTATGCTATTAGATACTCACGAAGGGATAAGTTGAAGTAAGTAGACTACATACGTCTACTTTTGCTTTGAGCTCCTTCTCCTGCTTATACCTCTCGATTTTCGAGTTCCTCCTCGCGGCTCCATCGGTGTGCATGTCGAAAAATACTGTCGGTGATACTTTATCGGAGACTTGATACGCTTTCTTCTCGTAGGTACCTAAGAGTCCGTACGAATCGCAGAGGGATAGGAACGAGCGATAGGCTACCCGGGCGGTATTTAATGTAGATAAACGAGATGTTTGATCATGTTGCTTGAGCAAGAGGTCGCCTGCATGAGCATCGACCAGCATATATCTAGATAAGAATCAGCGTCCGTATTTCACTTCAGCAAAATGGAAAAGTGCATACTTTATCTCATTCGTGGATACGTCTTCGAGCGTCTCGTTGGAACTGAAGAGCGATAGATTATTGATGAGGTTCTTGCACGCTGATACCGTAGATATAGCTCCGGCGACGGCAGATTTATACGGCGCAGAATTGTAGTCTGCGAATGAGGCGAGTTCCTTTCGCTGGCGCTCTGCTTTGTCCCAGAGCGACTTGAGGGATGTGGGGGTAGGTTCGAGGTCCGACATGCCAGCGCGTGTTCCGTATACGTATGGATTCGCTGAGAGAGCTATACTGAGACGATACAGTCGAGCGGAGTGGATCTGAGAATGTCGAGGCAGGTTGATAAGATACGGCGCCTGCTCACAAATCAGCAGAAGCGGTGCTGAATAAGAGTGCGGCAGGTGCCTCTGTGCGGCAATGCGGCTCCGGCAAACAGGCGCAATTCAAAGCGACGCGACTTTTCCAACAAACTTGCGACCAGCTCGACCTCATCGATCCCCCATCACGTCGACATCAACCACCTCCCCGCCCACGTCGGCTCCCATCGCCCTTGTCCGCGTAACTCCCCGCTCCTGGATACCGCTTACCAGGCATAGGGATACCACTGTTACCACATCGGGCTTCGAGAAGGAGCTTCTAGCCACCGTCGCCAATTCCTCAGAGACCGTTGGTGTCTCGAACAAGCAGAGAGCTGGCGGCTTCCGTCCGTACCCCCCATCAATCCGTCGCCATGGGTCCAAAGAATCAATACACCGCCCACCCGCGCGAGTTTGACGAGAGCGATATCGACCGTACCGAGGAATACGAGCAGTTCATTGAGAAGCTTCGAGACTACCATGAGAAGCGAGGGTAAAAGGTCTCTCTACCCGATTTATCAACCAATCGCTAATTATCCGGGCCCTCTTAATCGATAGTACACTCACATATACGAATTTCGAACCTGATATCCAAAGAAAGAAGGTGGACTTGCTCAAACTTTACAAATCAATCACTGGACTAGGCGGCTACACGATTGTTTCCCAAAAGACGGGTAGGGTGTTTCACTCCGAGGCGTTTTTTCCCTCATCCCAAACGTCGCGCTCTTGAACTGACCCCATCACCTCTTTTGAATTTCTTCGCTTTAGGGTTATGGAAGGAACTCGCTGTAAATTTCAACCCACCACAGCATAACACTAATATTGGTTTTGTTCTGAAGACGATCTATTGGAAAAATCTAGGGTTCGTCCTCCCACCTGAAAGTTGGTTTCTTCCACGATTAGTTAGCTGACACCTCACATTGACATAGCGCCTGGGAGTGTATACATCTTTGGGGTGAAGAAGCACCTCCTCCTGAAGCAATCGAGCACCAAAGCGCCGCTGGAAGCGAACTCGTCGGACGCAAACCACCCGAGTCAATCGAGAGCAGCAGTCCCGCCTTATTGACCAGAGGAAGGAGCGGAGCCGGAGAGCCTGCTGGGTCCTCCGTGGCTACAACGCCCTCTGGTCGAACACTTCGCGAAGCACCACCCAAACGGCAGTTCTTTCAACCCGAAGTTTCAACACCGAAACCTCGTGTCCCCACCTCGCTCACCCAATCGCCAGCTCCACAGTTTACCAACGGCAGAAGCTCGGGCTCTGCCAATTCGGGAGGCGCGATGGGTATCAATCCAGATCAGTATCCGTTACCTCCGATGACAGTCTTACCGATTCCCACGCCCTATTCCCACCCTCAGAAATTTGCTCAGAGGTACCCTCCCAAGACAGCTACCCCTTCGTACCGACTAGACGTTCCATTAGGCTACCAGGGTGTCACGGACCTACACAGAGCTGTGATGGGGATTCAATCCAGCATTCCTCAGGAAGTCCACGATGGCCTGCAAACAATCTTACAAAGAAGCTCATATGGGGGACAAGGAATATACCTTCGAGATTTTCCTTCCTTGGCTTACAATCTCCTCAAGCTAGTTGACGAGTGTACCAAGACTAAGATCCCAAGCGAGCCCACATTTCTTTCTAAAAGCTATCCTCCCCCATCTGGGCCTCAACAGACCGTTGATAGACTGGAGTCTCAAGAATGGAAGAACACCATGGAGAAGGGCCTTCACGCAATCGATATCCTACGCAATGTTACGGCTCCCGACCCAAAAAGCCCATCACATGAAATCAATACACAGTACCTATCGAAAGCACACAGTGATACCGTTAATATACTTATCCGAGGGCTTGGAATACCTAAAAACTCACATTTCGATGAGTTCCAAAAGTGCTGTCTCGAAATCTTGGACTCAATCACACGAGTTACGGATATCGAAGACGAGGGAGAGCTCGTGGATATGATATGGGACAATTTTCTTCAGGATGACGTTTCCACACTTGTTCTGAAGCTAGGAATCATGGTCAACTTATCCCTGAGAGAAAAGACAGATCATATGAAGAACGTTCCAATGAATGTCTTGGAGTATATTGAAGATCTTCTCCTTATCCCCGATGACCGTTTCCTCATTGCTTGTCTTGATTTCCTATACCACTTCACTCTCATTGACGAGAACAACGTGTATCTCACCGAGCGGCCGGATGCTGTTGGAAAGCTATCCCAACTCGTCCGTTTGCTGTCCCACGGAACCGTTCGCATCCCCCCAGACATCCCTCTGCTGAGCTCACAGTCCTCGCAAAGTAGCAAGAAGATTGTTCCCCGTGTTACACCAGAATTGCCGCCGGATCTTCTAAACGACATATTGAAGTTGGCTGAACCCCAACGTGCTATCTGGTGGTATGTATACGCGCTATGTGCCAAGATATCATTCTTCACTAACGACTTGTTCTTGATTAGGATTCGGTCTAGCTTCGAAGCAAATACGGATAGTGAGATAACCCAGATAGCACTCTGGCAAGCTTACCAACGGCAATTCGGGACGTACACCAGCAGCGGACCCCGACCCCAACCTCTTCTTCAAGCAAACGACTTCATCAAAAACGTCAGCGTGGCATTCACAAGCGCCCGTCCGCAGATGATACCCGGAGATGGAGGCCAGCCATCTCGTTTTGTTATAAACGGAATCGCACCTCGCGAGGAACCGATGGGTCTAGACTACGAGGTCTTTCTCCGATGCGAATGGCGTGTGCACCCTGAGAAGGCCATAACCGCAAGTGATGCTCCGGATTCAAAAGCATCTACGCAATCGTGCAAACAGTTCTTTGCCAATGAAAAGCTGCTCTTCGAACATATCCGTGATAAGCACACTTTTCTGTCTAAAAAGAGTGAGGCTACAGAGCAGTCATGCCGATGGCGCGACTGTGCCCGATTTCAAGGCTCGGGGACGACAGACAAACAGTTATTCTACAAGCATTTGCTTTGCCACATGCCCATCAAGCCAAAGGAGCCAGGGGTTAAAGGTCGTAAAGGGTCTATTTTGCCACACGAAAATGCGAAACCATTCACGGAACCTGCGACCAAGAAATCGAGCTCCAAACACCCCACCATCAATTGGACGATAGAAATCCCTGTGAATCCCAGACAGGATGACTCTGTCGGAATTCCATTGATGGCCGCAAAGGTTCTGCAAAATATCAGTACGGTTGAGTCACCGGAGGGCATTGACAATCTCAGTTTGCTCAAACGGGACATCTTTAGGAAGATGGCTATGACCCAGAATCGGTATTTGATTCGGACTTTGACGGATATGGCGAGGAATCTGCAGACCGATCCGACGGAAGATATCCCTGTTCCTATGGCTGAGGCCATGATGGTTGATACTCCTGACAGCAACTGGGGATTCTGAGCGAGGCGATCCGATGAGCACCCCCCTTTTTGTCATTTATTCCACATTCTCATCTTTCTATTCTGCATATTGGATTTCCCTTCATCTTTCATCTTGCCTTTGATTCTTTTTCTCTTTTCTTAAGGGATAGAGGCGTTCAGATATCTGAAAAGTAATGCCAGGCAACTCGATCAAAATTTATTCCTGCTCCTATATTCTCTTTCCCACAATTGATTCCCCCTCCCACTTCTTACTTCTTACATTTCTGTTCTAAGTAATTTTGAGTGTATTGTGTATTATTAACAAAGGTGCTTGGAGGCGTTTATGATTATCAAGATTTTGTCGGACTGTTAGAAAAACTTTCTATCGTCCGACTATGATGTGCCGATGAGGAACTTGAGGACGCGATGGCCTTGAAGAGAAAGCAGAAGTTAAATTTAATCGAATAATTCTTCAAGTCGTACTATCCAAAGTGCCATCGTAATAATATGTGTGTACATGTAGTGGAATATGCTGTGACGTCGGCTGCAACACGCGAGCTCAAGCTCCCAATGACATCGTCCAGATCCGAACCGGCGAAGCTACCTGCATACTTCTCGCATGAGCTCGGAGCCAGCTTTCTCGAAATATCAACCGCATGCTAAAATCCCATTTTTATATCCAATACTCAGTACTCCAATCAGCGATAGTTTTTTTTCATGCCAAGCGATCTGTCTAGCCCCTCCCGACCCCGAAAATCTTTAACCTCCAAAACCGCAGCGGGAGCTATCAATCTCAAATCCTTACTCATTACCATCCTCCTCCCCGTTATCCTCGGAATACTCGTCACGATTACTCCACAACTAAACACCCGTATCTCCACCTCCCTCTCTCACATCCCCGCGCTCCTCTGTTCTTCGAGAGCTACCGTTTTCGTTTGCTCGAGATTACCGCGGTTGAATATCCGTATCTTTAACTCACGAAATATCGCTACGATGGATGGAAGTGGTGGATTACCGTACGCTCGCGAACGTAGGATAGGAGAATTAGCTGTTCAGCGGGCGGCGATCCTTACGAAAGCGGTTTATACTTCTCGGGTCAAGGGTACCATATCGAAAGAGGATAAAAGTCCCGTTACCAGTACGTCAATATCGATATAGTTTGAACTATTTCTATTGTTTCGAGTTATTTGGTATGAGGGATAGAAGTGCTAATGGATGATTCATTTTGTTAGTCGCGGATTATGGCGCTCAGGCGCTCGTGTTCGCATCGTTAAATGCCTCTTTCCCGTCTGATAAAATTATCGGCGAGGAAGATTCCAGCGAACTCCGCACGAACTCCGATCTTACATCATTGATATTCGATACGGTGACTAAAGCATTATCGTCCACGGAAGAACCTGTTTCTTCACAATTAATAGACGAACTAGGAACGGTAAGCAGTGAGAAACAAATGTTGGATTTGATAGATTTGGGGGATTGTAAAGATAGTGGGTCGGGGAGGGTTTGGGTATTGGATCCTATCGATGGGACTAAAGGGTTCTTGAGGGGAGGCCAGTATGCGATTTGTTTGGCTTTGCTCGTTGATGGGGTTGTGCAGGTGGGGGTTTTGGGGTGTCCGAACTTGAAGGATGAAGGGAGTGGAGAGATGGGCGTGATTTTAAGTGCCGTCAGAGGACAGGGGGCTACAGTGGTGAGTATCCAACATTTAATTACTTGATGTGGGAATATGTTACTGATGATATTGGACGCAGAAACCAATGTCGGCGAATTTGGACTCAACTACATCTAAAAGTATATCCTTCAACCAAGTCGCTACCACCCAAGAAGCAAGCTTTTGCGAAGGCGTGGAAGCCGGTCATTCTGCGCACGAAGTACAGGCATCCATCGCTCAAAAGCTAGGAATAACCAAACCATCCGTCCAATTAGACTCACAAGCGAAATACGCTTCCATCTCAATGGGACAAGGAGATATTTACCTCCGACTTCCCGTTAAATTAACCTACGAAGAGAAAATATGGGACCACGCTGCTGGGAACGTTATAGTTGAGGAGGCTGGCGGCGTGGTTGTGGATATGTATGGTGATAAGATCGATTTTAGCACCGGGAGGAAGTTCACGAGGAATAAAGGATTTATCGCAATGCCGAAGAGTATCGCGGATGATGTCATAAAGGTTGTGCGAGAGGTTGCATTAGAGAATTACGGACAGTGGAGGGCATCATTGTAGATATTTCTCTGGTTTAAGGGAGATGTTGGGGTCCTGTAGATGGTTTGGATATAAGTATATACAGCTCTATCATGAGAGCATATTTAGAATATTTATATGGTACATGATCGCCTCCAAAAGTACAAAAGAAGAGAAAAGGAGATAGAATGGTGTCTATTTGATCTTCTTGGCCTTCATTTTGATGGTCTCATCGTTCACGAATAGACCCTTGCCCTTATACGGTTCAGGTACTCTCCACCGTCTGATTTCTGCCGCGAAACTATTGACCGATTCTTTATTTATCCCCTCCAACAACAACCTTGTAGGAACCGGAGCCGAAGCTTTAACATCGTCGGGCACCGTTAAAAGTATTGGATGCGAATAACCCAGTTTCAAATTCACCACCTTCTTCCCCTTATTATACCTCCCACCACCGTCTTCGATGATTGCTCGATACCCAACACCGACGAAACGGATCAACGCGGCGTGACCTTCCGTTACACCTAATATATTATTCGCGAGTAACGCGCGGATGGTGCCCCACATTTTACGCTGTTGTCGAACATCGGAGTCTTCAACTGTGATTGATGCTTTTGAGGTTTTGATATCCGAGCCTTCCGGCGGGGGGATTTGTTTTATGGTGAGGAAATGAGGGATCGGGATGGTGACTTGGCCGAGGGGTCCTTCGACGGTGACGGTTCGCGTGGGGAGGGTGCGGGTGAAGTGTTTGGGGGGTGGAGGGGTGTAGACGGTGAGATTTACACCTGGGGGGATGACGAGAGGTGAGCTGCCGACTTTTGATGCAGAATAAGGGGAAGTGGAGAATGCTCTTCGCGAGAGAAGGGACTGGCAGTTGCGGCATATTGAGGATGTAGGGCTGTCGAGGGCTGCCCGCGAGAGACGGATGCGTAGGGAAGATGTTGACATCGCTGTGAGGATTGGTCGATTGGACACCACTGGCGCTATCTTGATCGCATATTCGACTGGTAGATGACTAGAATGGCGACAGATACGGTCCTCGTGGGGAGATGACGGCGACCGGCGACAAGAAACGATGGATGCGGTGCCGTGGTTGATGTCGAAGATGAAGTCGAAGATGCTGTCAAAGGAAAAAATGTGTTGCGGTGAGGTTGAAAAACATTTGATTCCGATTACTATATTAGGAAATATAGTAAATTGCCTATTCTGCACTTCTTTGTGTGTCTTCGTTCCCATCGCCCTTCTTCCTCCTTCCAACCTTCCAACCATCGCCACCATCCATCACCACTCCACCATCCCTCGACACTCGCGCTCGACCGCACCATCCAGCTACATATAACCTAGAGTTAGAACACTTAGCGACTCGATACTCCTACGAATAGCCTCGACGTGCTCAACGTCCTTCTAATCAACCATGGGTGGCGACCTCAATCTGAAGAAGTCATGGCATCCCAACCTACTCAAAAATCAAAAGCGAGTATGGGAGGAAGAGATGAAAGCGCTCAAAGAGCGTAAACTCATCGAACAGATGCGAAAAGAACGTGCCGAAGAACGACAACTCCAGGAACTCCAAGAGATTCAAGAATCCGCTGGCGGCAAGAAACGTCAGGATCGTGTCGATTGGATGTACGCGGGTCCATCCTCCGGAGAGAACGGACCTGTTAGCGAAGAACTCGAGGGATACTTGCTAGGAAAAAGACGGGTAGATCAGATTTTGAAGTCGAAGGAGGAGGAGGAAACCTCGGCGTTGAAGAAGGATGCCAGTGAAGGCAGCTTTATGGCTGTCCAGAACGCGAATAACATGAGAGATACGGCCAACAAGATCAGAGAAGATCCCATGCTCGCCATCAAGAAGAGAGAGCAGGCGGCGTTGGAGGCGATGATGAACGACCCCACACGACGCCGTATGATGCTAAAAGAATCTGGCCTCGAAGACAAGAAGGGAAAGGAGAGGGAGAGAGACAGAGATCGAGATAGGGATAGGGATAGGGACCGAAAGCACAGATCCTCAAGACACGATAGCGACAGACACCGCCACAGAGACAGTCATCGGGATAGGAGCCGCGACGGTCACAAAGACAGGAGTCGCGAGCGAAGGCACCACCGATCACATCGAGACCGAGACCGCGATGACGAAGACCGACACAGAAGCCGACACCACCGCCGTAGCCCTCGATCTCGATCTCGATCACCCCGTAGGCGCGACGAACGAAAGTCCAGATCACGCTCCCCACGACATTCTCGAGATGAACGAAGATCCCGCTCCCCGAGGAAGTCCCGCGAGGACCGACATCAATCCCGAAGCCGTTCTCCGATTCACCACTCCCGTCCAACATCTTTATCAGGTTCTCCATATGGCAAACGACGGGAACGATCTCCTCCGGCATACGTGAATCGCAATAACGACCGCCGCTCTCCAAAGCCACACGATAGGAAGAATGGCAATCGTTCCCCACCAAGACAATCACAGGCGGAAGACGACAGAGCGGCTAAGCTAGCGGCTATGCAAGCTGACGCCAATGACCTTGATGATGCTCGAAACCGCCGTCTCGCCGCCCTCGCCGAGCGTGACCGACAAGAAAGGCAACAGGATGACACTGCCAGGCGTAATAACGCCAGGTGGGGCGGAAAGGGCTCATTCATCACTGGCATGAACAAGAATGCTGGAGAAATGGATCTTGCGGAGCGTGTTAGGAGAGGTAAAGGGAGTAGGAACTTTGTTCGTGTTGGTGGAGATGATTGAAACAGGCATTCAAACGGTTGATGATTGGGCATTATCAGTATTATTGTATTAGCAGACTGATCATGGAGTTTTATGGCGTTATCGGAAAGAAATGAAGGTCAGAACGGAACTGCATCTGTTTACTGTAGCATTGCTGAACTGTATGTACACTATAATAGTTGTGTTTGATGGAATGGCATCCCCATCCTCATTTTTCAGATTTGATAGGACAGTCCTTGTGATAAGCTATTCTACTAGGACGCAGCTGTCGATACATCCGAACCCGGCTGCCACTCCTCCTTCTTCACTTGAACTCCCTTTCGTCCTCAGTAAGACGCCTGCTTCCTCGTTATAGACAACCTCCACGCCCTCCTTCCCGTCATCCTTCCAAATAACAGTGCCATAGACGCCCAATTCGCCAACAACCTTGCCTTGCATCATCTGTCCGTTCCTCATAACAATATTCTCGACCTCAGGCGGTTTTATCAGTTCCATCAAGATATACCCCTGCCATTTTTCTTCGTCTATCCCGTTTAAAAACTCCGGAATCTTTTCTCTGTATATATTATTACCTCCGCCCTCTCGCTGAGGCTTGAGCACAAATCTATGCGGTTCAGCAAACGCCAATTCCCTCGCTTTCAATCCATCTTCCGAATCATCCATGGGGTATATCGCGGCAAAAGTATCAAAAATTCTGTCATTCGTCTCGCCATCCGTCACAAACTTTTCCAAATTCTTCTTCCCGGCTAACACCTGTTGCACTTTTTTCGACCCAGCCAATTGTGTTAAGATCGTGGGGCATTTGATAGCTCTCGACTCTTCCAAAAAATACCGGGTGTTCCATTCCTCTTGCGTGGGATAGTCATCCGGTCCGTACCCGGCTCTGAAATACACTACCGATATTTCGAAAACCTCTTGCTTTTGACTACTCAGCGCGTGCGGTGGGACGAAGAGTAATTCGTAATTCGGTCTGACGTGGTGAGTATATTTCCTGATCTCTGGCAACGAGATCCTGAATACCCGTATGCCGTATTTTTCGGTAATATAATATTCCAACCATCGCTGATCGAAAGCGTTCCGTTCACCTTGTTGGACTATGAACATTATTCCGTAAGAATCCGTCGGTCCGGTTTGCGAGGTTGATAAGGAGTAATTCCTTTTCGGGTTGACATCACGGATATAAACCTCATGAGCTTTCGCTAACCCTTCCGCTAATTTTTCTAACGCTTCGTTACGAGGTAACGAAATATCGTTTATGATATGCGTAGGCGGATAAGCCCCGCTTTTCCAAAGGTAGCGGTGAAGGTTGGAGACTTTTGTAGATAACGTGCCGAATGAACTCGCGATGGTGTTGAATTCAACCTGACGGATTCCTACCGGTTTCCCGTTCTCCGTGTGGACCATGTAATCCGATCTAAACAGCCCGAGGGAGTATTTATGATGATATCCGTTTTCCGTTTTTAATCGAGTGTGAATCGCCCAAAGACTGGCGATAAAATCGTCGACTTTCGAAAGCTCCGTCGTCAATTGCCCTAGCCATTCTTCATCCCCCGCGACACGGGCGTAGAGCTCGTTACATGACGTTTGTATAGCACGAGCCTCGTTGAACAAATGTTTAGGAAACGGCGAGGGCCATAATGTCACAGGAGCTATCGTGGCGAGAGCGTTGTTCGGATTATTAACGACAAAGTCCGGGACCACCGGTCGAACCACCAATCCATGAGCGAGAGAGTAATCCGTGAACGAAGTTATCAAATATGAAAGCTGTTCAGCGGTTAGATTTGGCGGGTAAGAAGCCGCCGTCGGACTCGCCGCTGTATGTGTTATCGTAGTCGCCGGATCCCCCATGATTAAAATTTTTTTCTTCTAGTCCTTGCTCGGGAACGTTGGTTATCGGATATCAGATTGGAGATATCAAATATCGATAAATCTACCTAGAATATGCGAATGCGGGTATGCAATAGCGGGGGGAGGGGCTGATTGGCGGACAACCCGCACTAAGCTGTCTCTCCCTGGTAATACTACCAAATGGTTACCGTAGATTTGAGATTAATTGTTTTTCCAGCATGCGCGATGTGGGAAGTCTTAATAGTCGATACTGGTATCGACCAATTTATACCGAGCAGAGCCCGTTCCTTCCGAGGGTTGTTGATATATGATAATCGGGTTTTCCGGAGCGCCCTCTGGGTTAGTTCACTCGCGAAAGGTTTGGATTTCAAAGCAGGGCCTACTGCATTCGGCTGCACGCCAAAGAATTGTCGCAACGTCACGCAACGCAGAGTTTATTCGTCAGTTAGCGCCGTCGGGTGGTCTTTTGGACACCTTTGTGTTCAGCGGCTGCGATAGCTTTGTTAAATATGATTTTGGACACATGTCGGTTCGATTCCCAGATAACCTAGATTTTTGTTTCCTTTCTTTTGCTAATTCTACAAGATTTGCAGACAGAGCTGGCGGCTGGTACTCCGATATCCAAGGGTATCATACAAAATAAATCTGCGGTAGAGAGAAGTTCTGATAATGAAAAAGTGATGAATGAAAGAAAGAATGAAAGATTTTTTCTCTTGAAGAAAAAAAAAGTAGAAAATTGACAAATGAAACGTAAAGGTCTCAGGATACATCTGCTCAAGCAGCCTCGAGTCCATGATTTGATAATGAAATCGTGGAATTGTTAATTTTTTTCACGGGTGCTTGGGAAAATGAGATATACCCTCAAGAAGAAAACGCCGGACAACAAAAAAAGCCTGATGAATTCCCACACACGCGCGAGCCCATTTTTTTGCTGTACAATAACAACCAAGATACCCTTTTCTCCATGTTGATGCAGTAAAAAAAGTTCCTCCCCAGACCTCCCTCAGCCAGGCCTTTCAAAAAAAGATTTTGTGATAAAATATTTCCCAACTCCGATATTTCGAACCCATACTATCTTCCGTTCTTTATACAAAAACTGGTTTAAATGGCGCCCAATCCTCGCTTCTCGTCGATTCTCCTGTACCGTCTGATTTCGTTCCTCTGTTTAACCACCATGGCAGTGCAGCACAACATGACAAAGTCCAATCCGACGATACCGAACAACGCGGTGAAAGTTTTGTTGAAGAATTCGTCTTCGAAAGCGGTGAAGGGACCGACGCATGGTCTGGTCTGGGAAGCGGCCAAGGCGTTCGGGCAGGTCTTGTCGGTAACGAAGAGTGGTTCCATGGCGGAGAGATAACCGCAGCATTTGAACTGTTTTCACAATAAATTAGCCATCCGTTATATGTTATAATTTAGAGTGTGAATGGTTTACCTTTTCTTGCAAGAGGGTTTGGACACTCGGGCCGACGTCGTTCCAGGCTTCGAACATCTGCGCTCTCTCGGTGAGGGTATCAACCCAAATCATAAGACCCAAGACCAAAGAAAACAGAGCGCAAGTGACCAATAACCATCCGTGCACTCTCAACCAGAATACAGATTGTGGGAGAAGGATCGCAGGTAGAGAGAAAAGGAATGTCACAGCGCTGACGATACCATTGGCGAAGATTGCTACGCAAATTATTAGTTCCTATTTTTATTTTCAAAATTGGGGACATCATCTGTATACTTACGAACGCAGGGCAGATGGTAAAGCAAGATAACGTATGGCGAATTTTCCGCGTCCAGCTTCATTGTCGACATATGCTGCATAAAAATATGGCCGCACACGATGAGCAATATCGCACTAGCCAAGTGCAAAATGTCGAAAAAGATGAAAAAACCGAGTAACTTATTCATCTTGGCGGTTTATCCCGTTGGTCGAGAAGTATCGTCGCAGTCGATGATAACAAAAAAGACCCACGAGCAAAGAAAAGTCGTGGACTTTTTGTAACGGGGAAAAAAGGAGCGGATTCGAAAAAAATAAAAGAATCCCCCTCTTCTATTAAGAATGTGCCCTTATTCCTTTTTCCTTCCAATCGAGTCAAATGATATCTCTCAGCTGCCACCTGTCCGACCCTTGCGAAGTATATATGTCGGCGGTTGTATTGCACGATACTTGGATATGTTTTCGGGTAATGATAGACAATGTTGGGCCAAGCTAGTCGAGGATATTATGCAGATGCGATCGATATGTCGGATAATACAGAAAATGAACGGATAAGACCAGCCGAAAACCAGTTCTGGAGGATCTTCGAATCTACTTGCTCAGCAAGTTGTAATCGGTGTGTCTATCGTCGGTTCGTCGGTAGGGTGGGTATATTAAAAGGTTGTTGGCTGTCGTTTAAAATAGTAATTATAAGCTATGCATTAAAAGGCAAGTGGAAGAAGCTTCGAAAGAAGGTAAGTGAACGCGCAGCGCTCAAAGAACAGAAAAGAAAAAATAAAAATGCTAAAAAGGGAAAGAAAGAAAAGAACGTTGGTAGCTTAGCTAAACCAACTGGTGATCCAGATCCCAGGAACGAGAATTGAAGAAAAGACGACAACAGAAAAGAAGGGAAAGAAAATTTTTGGTGATGTGGGAGGGTGTCATTCTTGATATATTGGTTATGGCAGGTTCGGAAGTCAGGAGCTACTTGGCGTTCCCTGCCAATAATTCCCGGTCTATAGAACACATGCCTTATCCCATGGAAAGATTAGACGAAATTCGGTCAAATGGTGGCGATTCACTCATATACTTTGATACTCTAGCTGAAGCAGAGCCGTTTCTGAGCATTTAGCGACTGATCTGGGTGCGAGGGAACGTTGGAATGGGACCGAACTAACGCCAAGGCCGAGACCTAGGGAGTCTTTGAAGCAGTTTCTGTCGCCTGGCATGGCTGTTATTCCCAATGTAGCGGTGCAGAGCACCGGAGCACAATCGTACGATACTTCTAGATCTAGCGTCAAAACCTTGTTGAAAGAGGAAAGGACGTCTGCGGTGACGGGCTCCCAATGATACCATAACCACATTTTTTTGGAGGCACTACTCTGTCTGCGGTGTAGAACGTTTTAGTCTGTGTCGGAGTGCTGTCTGGACAGTGTTTAGGGTGACGAGGAACCCTTGTCCGGAAGCGCACCTCCCGAGTGGAGAACCAGTTGCCCAACCAAGCATTCCCCGAAGTTTGGGTGCCCTGGGCCGACGACCTGCGGACTCAGCCGTCTGAGCTTTCTCTCTTTCTCTTGCACTCTTGTTTCCAATGTTTATTTCCTATCCTCCTGCTCATAAAAGTGGTGAAGAAATCATACGATCGAAAGATATTTCAACGAAATCGTATCTCCAAAATTTCCGGTCCAGCATTCTTTTAGTTCCCGCCGCGATTGTTCGAACACCCAGAAGTTATCCGATGCGGAATGACAACGTAGCTAGTTTGGCACTCGCGACATCATGATGCTATACTCAGCGTATCGGCCGCCTTAGCTTTTGGTCTCGATATCTCCAGGCGGCTACAGAAGCATAAAACTAAGCAGATGACCACGGCCCTCTCCTAATGCCAAACATCTTTCAAATGATCGCCAATATCATTTGAGCTTGCGTGTTTCTCGTTTCCAGTTGATGTTTTTCTCACATGACAATAGGGATAGGCAAACGAAATTCAGGCCTTTGTACGGAGTACTGTACTTTTTTTTTTTTTTTCTTTCCACGGAGTCGCGCATGAATCGTAGGCCTGCAGAAACAGCCCCCGTCTCATAAACTGTCAAAATGGACTGGGCCACTTTCCCCAGGCCAGCCATCCCTGAGGCGTTTCGCGTAGCAGCACCAGGATTCGGCTACCAAGTCGCATTACAATTGGCCCTGTCGCACCCTAAAGCCTTGGCAAAACCGGACCCGTAACACGCTGCGAAAAGGCTTAACCGTTCACCGCCAAGGTGTCGTCATGGGGGGACGTAAACAAAGAAAAACGTGGTCATTGCGCCCCCGTTCTTTGATATGGAAAAGAATACTCGGTATCTCGGATGCGAATTTCGGATCATGGTATTTGGGGGAAGGTGGTAGCTTATGTCGTCGTTTAGGGTTTTATATATAGATACTGGTCCATCCGGTTTTATTATTTTGAGATTCTGTTTTGTTCTCTCTGCGACTTTGGAATTAAGGGTTCCAAAACATGCCACTTGATTAGGGAGCTGGGCCGGTGCAAGTATCTACCTGCTCATGTAAAGGTTTAACACATTATAAGGCACTTGCTTCTCCGGGGCAAAAACACAATGCCAAAGCCAAGGGCGCATGATGCAGTTCGCACAGCATGACCTGGCAGCAGCTACGATTCTAGTGGGTAGAAATGGTTTCCAATTCCTAAACTACGGCTACTGAGAAGCGAGCGTTTCAAGCACAAGTACAAGAAAGAACATCTGTCCTGTCTATTACTCCATCTTCGCGTTGAGTTTTTCGGACATCTTTCCGGTTATCTTTAGAGCGCGAGGGGCATCCAGTTTCGGCATGAATAGCTCCACCAACTAGATTCCACCACTAGATTAGCTTCGATTCCAGAAGATTGGAGGACATATACCCGGTTCTCCACCTAGATCTAAGGTTATCGTTCCTTACCTGGATCTTATCTGCCTTCGAAAACTCATTCCCCTTCCTAAATAGTTCATCGACCTCCCCTCTCGTCTTTACTACATAATTCTCGTACTCTCCTTCCTTCGCTCCGAAGGTTTCCAAGATTTTGGTGTGTTTCCAAGGTTGGATATCGTTGTACGTAGCATCTTCCCCATGGATCATACGTTCGATAGTGTATCCGTCATTGTTGATGAGTATAATGATTGGTTTGAGACCGTGTCGTATCATGGTGGAGACCTCGTTACCCGTGAGCTGGAATGAGCCGTCTCCCACGATCAGAATAACTCGGCGGGATGGATCGCATTCTTTGATTGCCAAAGCAGCACCTTGGCAAGCACCAACAGAGTAGCCGATTGAGCCCCAGAGCACCTGGGAGATGGCGGTGACATCTTTCGGAAATCGCGTTTCGAGAATCCCAAAGTTTGCTGTGCCTCTATTCGAGCAACAAGGTGTCAGACCATTTTGATTTTTCGGCACAGCACAAATTTGAACTCACGTTTCTGTAATAATCACATCCTTTTCCTGTAACCAATTCTTTCCGATGTGAGGCCAAAACCACGAATGAGTAACTTCTTCGCCGTCAGTCTTCTCTGCCTCCTCGTTTGTCAACGCCGGGGGGTTAGATTTAGCGCTCTCTGTGTGTCGAATCTTTTGAAAATCTAAAGTGGCAAGAAGCTTTCGCAGAAGCGATTTCATGCCAACATGTGGGTATGTGGCATAGCCAATCTACCATGAGCATTTTAGCAAACAACGCCCCACCACTACCGAGCACCGAAGTCTCTTACCTTGGTATGGTCAGAATGGAATTCGATCGTGGTTTTAGTGCTAGTATGGTACGTAAATCCACCACTGTTGAAATCGCTCTTGAGTGCGCCGACGGAGATGATCAAATCTGCAGACTCAACCGTTTGCTTGACGTCCGGTCTGGATATATCACCAATGTACACGCCACCAAAACGTGGATTCGTCTCGTCGATTGCGCCTTTCGACTACTCGCGATGACATTCATCAGTTTCAACTATAGGAAATCAAACTGGAAATGGTTCATCTCACCATTGGCGTTGCGAATGCTGGCAGCTGTGACTTGTCTATCAAATCGTGAACTTCGTCAATAACACGATGTCGAATAGCACACGCGTCGACCAAGATGACGGCGTTGTTAGCCTCATAAATCATTTTTTCGATTGATTGGATCACATCAGCCTCAGTTTCTGGGTCGTTCGGGTGTGACGAAAGATCGATAGGGGTATCAAGGCTTTGAGCGGAGATTTTTCGCAAGACCATATCGGTAGGCAGAGCTGTATATGTCCAACGTTAGATTCTATTTTTCCTTGACAGGGCTGAAGAAAAGATTACCAATGTAGACCGGGCGAGCGGAGACGTAGCAGGCTATGAGACATACAAATTAGATATCTTGTTTAGCTTCAATTGAGCTGTTTGGAGGCCTACCCCTAAGAGCACGGTCGATATCCCTAGCGGCAATCGTGGGGTCATTCAATGTGACCACGACCTCGGAAATATGCCGAGACATGTTAGCGAATACTGAGAAGTCGCCATTGCCCAAAGTATGGTGCAAAAGGGCACCGGACTTTTGCGATATAGTAGAAGGAACGCCGACGATGTGGATGACTGGTACTTGTTCACTGTAAGATCCAGCGACCTGAATGCGGTGTTAGTACGGGTTTGACACACGAGTGTAATAATCACGAAAATACATACTGCTGCAAGAGCAGATAATTCACCAACTCCAAATGTAGTTATCAAAGCAGATAGCCCCTTGATTCTCGCGTATCCGTCGGCTGCGTAGCCAGCATTGAGTTCATTACAATTTCCGACCCAGCTAACAATCAAAGCAAAGTCAATATCGATTCGGTGATGAAATTTTGCACAACGGTGAATCCTACTTGAGTCCCGCCTCTGGAAGATTGTCTAGCGCGACGAGGTTATAGTCTCCCGGTACTCCATGTACGGATCTGATACCTAGTTGATGAAGCCTTTTGAAGAGATACGAAACGATTGTGGTTTCGGCCGCCATTACGTGCGTTGTTGATGTTGCAGTTTCTCAGGTGTTACAAAAACGGTAGTGACGTCAAAGTGCAAAGAGGCCGAGATGCTCGAGAATTGTACCGATACGGACCGATATCTTTAACTCAGGCAACGATGGGAATTGAGCTTTCAAGTCTTGGGTGAAGGAGAGGTCGAGAGACAGTGTGAATGCAGAACTCCCGATGTTTAGAGCTTTCGAGGGGTCCAGCGATTTATAAATAATTTGTCCCGACGCGTGCCTGCTCCCGACTCCGTTCCTATCGAACCCGGCCGTGTAGCCCGCCTATCAAATCGGTGGCCTGAATTCCATATCACTCCGTTGCAAACGTCATAGAGAACGAGCGGGAACATGTTCCCGCTCGTTCGAACAACGCCCGCAAATATCACGGCTCCGAGATCACTGCCGGCATGCCTTTCTGTTGAGCCACAGGCGTATGGCCTTCCAATAGTTTTTTTTAGAACCACTAATTCTACTAACTAGAAATGAAAAGTGTCGTGATAGTATACTGATAAATAGAGGCAATTGCTACTAATAACCCGGGTTCTCCGAGACCTTGGGTTCAAGGGTATCAAAGCTTAACTCGGAAAATAGCAAGTCGGAAGAGTGAGTGCGTCAGCCCCTGTTCAAGAAAGCCTCTTGCAGCTCAGTTTTCATTACTCGAGTGAATGTTCCCATCTTCCGTCTTCCATGTGGTCCTTTACTGTGTAGACCAGCATCCTAAAGACTTGCTACTTTCGTAGAGGGTTTAGCATAGTTTGTATAACTTACAAACATATATCTATGATGGTGTCTCGGGCGACTTTGTGCACTATAAATGCCTCAATCGGATCATAGAGATAACCAGCCCTGCAGCCCTGGAAACGGAAGCTGCCTGAACTCTGAAATCCGACGCTTTAGAATGCGAGATCGAATACCACACTTTCAACACATAATACGATCGAAGGACCATGTCGTGACAATTACCCAGATCTAAAAGATAATTATTATCGCAGGTAAAAGCTTGAAAATTATAATGCGGGCATATGTCTATATATTTATGTAACAAAAGAAGCTAACTCGTAGCCGTGGTGTTGACGCCCACACACAACAAGGGAAAGAACTCTCTTATACTCCCGCAGTTTATGCACGCCACTAAGAGTTTAAACTTGCCAGGCTCGATTGAACACTCTACCAGACATATTTTATTAGAATTTGTTGACAATCTTTGTAAATTCCTTCCTTCATTTCTATATCTACACCCTGCCGCTTCCCTCATTAAGCATCGGGACGTCTGTGTACTTCGAATATCCATAAGTTTAAAATTTGAGCATGGAGGCTAAAATCGACACAAACACCATCGACGTACCTGCGGACCAATCGTCGGGCTCCGCGATCAAGCCAAACCTAACCCATCTGGTACCTCCAATTGATAGCAAGAGATTCTCCATCACCTACCGAACCACCCAGCATCCATATAGAAAATATGTCATCGAAGAAGATCTTTTCGATATACAGCCGGAGCACACTAGCCCAAGTATCCCGGTCAAGTCTTCAGTGTTGCAAAACTCGAGCTCGCCTCAGAGTCTCGTTGAAGAATCGATTAGACCAAGTGAACAAAAAGTCACCTCTGCTGATTTTGAAAGACTGCTCTCGACAGCCCGAAGTTTCGCGTTCTTTGCTACGACAAGGTTAGAACATCGAGAGGACGTCGAAACTGACTTAGTACCCCACCAGATTGTTACACGACATGGGAGAGGAGAAGAGGATGAAGTTATCAGAATGAGAAATTTCACTAGGACTAAAAACTTTGACAAAAATTATTCATTTGAGAACTGCACAAAGGTGTGTAGGCTTGCCGCACTACATATGATCAGAACTCTAGAAGGTGAGATTTAGCTCGCCGCTTAAGGTATCGTAAGATACTGATTATATTCGAATACTACAAGGTGCTTTGGCAAGATATGACACAGATCCCGATATTCTATGGTCATTGCTCTTGCACCAAAGCATATCCTTTGCTTGGGACTCCGATAAGTCACTAGAGCTTCTTCAAAACCGTCTAACCGACGAAGACAAAGCTACTTTGGCGGGTAAATGGACACGTCAAGAGGAAGCATATTATGTTGCGACAGCTAAAGAGACATATCGTAGACGAAGGGACAAAGAAAGGAAGGTAAGATACCGTCTGACCTGTACTCAGGCTGCCAATAATAACCGTCTGACCTTTTCCCCCTTCACTTTTAGAAAGTAAAATGTACTTGTCCACAAATAACCCTTGGCTGTCGCTCGTCCTCTCAGAGGTTTAAAGACTGGCTGCAACCTAGATTTTGTGACTATTGTGCGTATCAAAAGTCGAGAATTCCGAGGCACTGGACAAGAGGCTTGATATCAGATCTACAGCCGAAGAATATTAGTATATTATGAGTTCTCAATCTCAAGGCCTGAAAGTAAAAGGTAAGATAAACTACTACTACAGCTGTCCTGTTCATTCTTAAATCGGCGGTACTAACCCGCCCACGTGGATCGATCGTCCTTAGATTGGTCACGTAGAAGATTCCTCTCTTGAGACTAGGTTGGAAGATATGATTTATATTCGTCTACAGAAATTTCCGACTTTCAAAATGGCGATGATCTCATTACTAGAGATGGAAATAATGTAACAGGAGTGTATTTTTGTTTGCGATTGAGATCCTTAGTGTTTGACCAGAAACTCCTCGCCTATGATATAGTCATTTTTAGTGACCTATTAATTGATCCCACCTCTAAGCCCTGGCGGTTCCTCATTTTTATTATGGATGCATGATGAACTGGAAAACGATATGCGTATCACCATGATGATTGGCATAGCCTAGGGTCCTCCACGCTTATACAATCTTTCAGGCCTTGAGATTGAGAACTCATAATATACTAATATTCCTTGGCTGTAGATCTATTCCGGTTAAAGCAAGCATTTAAGGCTCTAGACAGAGGTCCTTATAGCCCTAAATCCAAGATTTCCGCAGTCTTAAAATAAATATGTTCAAATACTGAATGTAATACACTAGATTTATCTAGCCTTCATAAAATATAGATAGGCTTCAGGCTACAGGTTGATGATAAAATTGATAGGTCACTAGCTCCTAGATACTCAAGATAAAATTTAAAATCTATGGCTATATATAGAAGGTACCTTGGTGTAGAGCAGCAGGACCAACGCTGTGGGCGGCTTCAACATAGCTTTAACCTTTGCGATTCGCGATCACAAAACTTCTTTTCGTCGTCATCATCATCTTCTGGTGGTCGCTTCGTTTTTCTCTTAGATTCTTTGTCTTCCTCATCATCTGATGGAGGATTTGGTCCTGCTGGGAATTTGTCTCCATCTTCCTTAAATTTGGCGCCATCTATCGTCGCCAGAAATGGGATAGCATCATCCCAACTCTGTTTCGTAATCCCATTCCAAATAAATTTAGGTCCCTGCGGGTGTCGCTGATATGAAAGAAACTGGATTCTTGCAACCGGGTCACTGCTTCCTAAGCCAATGAAGATAGCAGCAAGAGCCGATACCTGTGGCGTCGCTGCATGCGCGCAAAACCACATTTAGGTATTAGCCAAAATCTGATGACTGGCCTTTCTTTTTGTCGATATAGACACTCACCGAAAGAGCTTCCAGCCAACAACATCCATGATGATCTTTCATCCGAGGATTCATCATCTACGGACGGATCCAGGCCAACGGAGCCACTGCATATTCCTGGGGCATAAAGGACGCCTGCACTACTCGGCCCCTGCACTGTAGCCAGACTTGTTATTTCCTTTCCTTCAAAACTAACCCCTCCAACCACAAAGGCGTTCCTAAGGGGGTTTGAATTGACATATCTTCCGTCGTGGCTCGCTAAGACATGCGACTGCCACCAAGATTGCCTGCCCATAAACTATTCAAATTGAAATAGATAGCTGTTAGCCATATATTTATTGACCATGTTAATAGAATGATTCAAGGAGCACCTCTAGTCGTAATAGAGCGGACGAAGAGCACTCGGTTGTATGTTGAACTGTGGTATCTACTGCAACGTATCTTTACTGAGCTTTGGATTGGATACTCACACTTCTAGGATTGTCCCCCCCGGCGAGAAATACCCATATGTTCTGACGTCGGAGTCGGCCAATGATGTCGTAGAGAAAAACTTCAAGCATCTTTCGAACTACTATCTCGTATTGTATGAAAAGTTTAACTGAATACCCATCAGAGATATTGATGACACCACCCTTGATTGTTTTGCTGCTCGATCTTCTTCGTTCCATGTCATCATAAATTTTAAGCAGACTATCAAAAATACTTACTATAGTCAAAGTTTTTCGACCCGTGTGACTCTTGACGATAACTAAGTCAGCAGATTGCGCCATTCCGCTCATCCAACCCACCAATTTTGCTGCCACAGCGGTCCCGTATGATTCTTTTGAATTTGAATATCTTTCATCATAGGAAACATAGGTTCTATCTTCAAACTGTCCGTCATCAGGTACCGGGCCTGTAAAAATCCATTGGCCTGGGTCGTTGATTTTGGACCCTTGCAATGCAATTTCCTAGTAAAATTGCCGCCATTTAGTGTGCCTAGAAGTTACAATACTAATAGTCTATGTGCACACCAATTGAAGGATTGCTTACGACGTTGTTTGTATCACAGCCAGAATTCAAGACATACGCCACCGCACCGAGGCCAGGTTGTCTGTAGTTAAAAAAGCGCGATCCCATAGTTTCCTCTGATATACCACTCGGTGTCGCAACTAGCACCCGTTCATAAGAGCCAACATTCGTGAAAGTTATTTTTGACTTCTTAAATGCCTCATCGGTGAACTTGTTTTTATATTCGGCCCAGGCTAGGAAGAATGGATCCGGGGCTTCAGATACTTTCCCTAGTGGTGTGTCAAACCCCGGAAAAGAACTTTTAGGTTCTCCTCCCGCGAGCCAATGCATTTTTAGCACTGTATGCACCACGATCTATTTTATATCCAGTAGATAAATTTAGATGCAAATCATTATTTTATATCCCGAAAGCGAGTCTTACCAGCTCTCTATATTTGGAAGCCAATTCTTCCATTTCATCATCCCCCAAATTCGAATCTATGATAACTAACCACGTTCCTAAAAAGGCGCTTTCGATCGAATAGACGCTTCGAGATCGAGGCGGTATCGCATATTCTTGGGCCGATTTTCGGAAGGCCTGGATCCTATCCGCATCTTGATGGGAATCGCTAGTGATAAAATACGCCCACTGTCGAAAGGTCTGTTCGTGTGTCCCATGTGCTAAACGTGTCGGCACTTTCACTGAAAGCCCACATAACGCGAACCAAAAGATAGCAACAAAGACGAACGTTGCCATTTTATGGCCTAGAGTTTCTCTTCAATTAGGTTCGAGGTTCCGAGCGATATCGCCTCCCTCACGCTAATATTTTATAAAATATTCGTTGAACGTCGAATCGTATGTTTTCCGATGCATCCACCCTTAAGCTTTCCGAAGTAGCGGGGGCGCACACTCCCTTTGAATCCTTACATGTATGGAAGCTTCTAATAGTATGATGACTCAGCGACATCCATCCCTCGACTTCACTGGAAAGTAACAATGATACTGAACAAAATTGTTGTCTCGTAAACGTCTCCCAAAGAATTGGACTCAAAAATTCCTCCCAGTTTCTTCAAACGCTGCACTATGTTGGAACATAACAAGATTGACACCCTACCTTAAAATCCCAAAGCGTTGTGGTTGACTCTAGACGGCGAGGTTGCGCAATTTTACATTGCATCAGAACTGTTCGACACCTCTTTTAGACATTAGTACCGTAATAGAACATAGGTGCAGATTATTCAGAATCACAAAATCTCGCTACTCTCTTGCTGCTCCGAAAGGTACCAGTTTTTAGTTCGTTGTATCTTTCATAGCAGCATGCAGATAAAAAAGACCTATTATTAGGAGCTAGTAATCACATATATATTTGGTGCCACAAAACAAATCGACAAGAAATGGAAGAATAGGGCACATTTGCGCTGCTCAGTAACTTAATTCATGATCCTCTTGAGATATTTCATACCCCAATTCGCTTCAGTCGATGACATAGGTAGTCACTTTTGAAACCTTACCAACTTTCACCTGTTGGCTAAATAGGTTGATATAATTATAGGAATTATAGGGCTGTGTGTTTCAAAGAGTCTTCTTCGAAACGCAGCGCCTCATTTAAAACAACATAAAGTTAAGATCTTTAACTAGTTGGGCTTCTAAGCTTAGAAGCTTGAAGATTGTTGGAAACTACATTCCACAGGCACAGATTCTAAAGTTGCGTGCGGATATACAGTTACCAAATCTACAATTCACATACTAATACCTGATCAATATAGTATACCCTTGTTCCTTCCCTTTTGGCCAAATTCGGTCGTCAATTTGCTCAGGGTACTATCCAACGAGGATCCGTTGAGATTTTAGAAGTAATTCTGTTTTTTCTGGTTGCAAAATCACTAGATCGTGAGGCATAGCTAGCTATTATGCATCTACATAAACTTTTAAGAAGCGAGAATAGGTTTAATTCGATACATGTAAGTGTATACACTACCACATTCAGTGTATATAACTCGAGTGTCTCGATGACTTCATGTAAACTACTTAGTTTACATATTCAACGAGCCCGAACCCACATATCATACGCGTACTAGGCCCCTTGCATACACCTAGGATTCTTTTTTTCACGGTCACAAAGGTCATCTAAATCGTCCTCCGGTGGCCTCTTCTTCTGCTTGGTATCGCCCCCGGATCCGCCGGAGCCACCGGAGCCACCAGATCCACCAGATCCATCAGGTCCACCAGGCCCACCAGGCCCACCTCCGCTGTCATCATCATCATCAACTAGTCGGTTTTCCGCATTTTTCCACAGATCTGCTGTTATTCCATTCCAAATAACTGGAGGTCCACCCCGTAATCGCGGGTATGAGCGTAATTCCCCAATCGGATCCTTGGATCCTTGGCTGATAAGAATAGCGACAAGCCCAGCCACAAGTGGTGTAGCTAAAATCCAAATAAATTAGTTTAGTAATTAAAAAACACATTTCACACAGATACCCAAACTCTGGTGCTTCCGTTTCTAGGAGAAGATACTGCATGATATATTTCTTTTACTTACCAAATGAAACCCCCGATACGCTGAAGGTCCTCTCGAAATCCGTATCCAGATAGTTATTGCTATAATCATAATTATCACCCGCCGGGGCAATCAAATCAGTCGATGGGGCATAAAAAAGCCAACCATTCATGTTCGCTTTTACACTATTGATATCAGGTGCCGGACCATGATCAGGCTTTGCGGATGCATAATCCCCGGTTGTCGTATTGGCTCCTCCAACAACGGCTGCGTTTTGACTTTTGTGACGGGTTTGAACAAAGTATTTCCATAAGGACAACCCATCTTCGTTATCTTCGTGTTCCTCTTTCTAGATTTAAGAAAATCACCGAATGTCAGTTGTCAAAAATTTTTATTTCGCCCCCTTCTCCCTATTGGTTTAGAACTCGGGGTTGGGGATAAGTTTTGTTCTAGTTCCCAATATTCCAATCGAATCAGAAGGTATGTCCGTATGACCTTTCGATACTCACTTCGTCAGTGCTAACAGTTCCTGCGAAGAACAGATACGCCCGCTTGTCTGCTAGCTGTTCTACAAGGATGTTGAAGTATTTTTCATAGTAGATGATGAATGGTTCATCTTCGTCATGATCGCCCCTAAAGTCATCGCTAAACGATATATTGATAACCGCTCCAAGGATGGGTTCATTTCCATTATCACCCATCATAGCAAGACTTAAGTGATCGTATATCTTGCAAAGACAGTCCAACATAGTCATCACTGTATATGTATTCCGCCCCGTAACGAATTTTACGTGCACAAGTTCAGCGTAGGGTGCTTGACCAAGAGTATCGCCTGCCAGTTTCCCAGCAACCGCGGTGCCTGTGTAAATTTCCGGCCCTACACTTCGAGACCTTTCCTGAGGCACAGATATAAGATCTGGCTCCCAAGTCCAGGATACATCGACAGCGGCATCACTTCGTTCGTCACTAGGCATTGGCCCCCCAAAAATCCATTTAGAGTGCCAAGGAATGATAGGATTCGGGCGTAACCACTGTGAATAAAATTCCTATACAGAGATCACTCCAATTAACCTCAAACTAGCCAAGATATCTGACTATTACTTCTAAAAGTAATTGGCATGAAGATATGACGGGCGATTAAATCCTTACAGAATGTGATTCTAGACAACCTGAATCAATAACATAAGCCACTACACCTCTTCCAGGTTCCTCATATTTATAAAACACCTTCGTAGGTTTCCCGTTATGGTTCCGGATTATCGGCGCTTTCTGAATAGGTGGCAAGCAAATTACGGCTTGCTCAGGAGATTCAGCACGGAACATCCCGATGGCACCTGGCGTTACCCTTTTGCTGATTCTGTTCGGGAAGAATTCAGTCATACTAACTTCTGAAAATAGATGTTAAGTCTGCGTACCTGGGAGTATTTTTCGGTTTCTTAGGCTTCGAGCGGTGCCTTATCTTCGGTCTCCTGGTGTATCGAGATTCTTCACGCTTACGCAGATCGAGATATGCATCATAATCAATATCGTCCAGCCAAGGTACATGGTACTCGCCCTCCTCCTCGTATGGAGGCGCCATTGTAGGAAAATATACGTTCCAGACACGCTCGACTGTTGCCACCTAGATAGTGTCAATAATATCTCTCGTAAATTTCCCCTTCTCATGCAAGCAAAATCATCAGGTTATGGAATTTACCAATTCGGGATCTAAGTTCTTAAGCCAACCTTCCATTTCCCGGGTTTCAGATTCCCATAACGACTCAACGATGAAAGCAAATGTCCCTAAAAAGACACTATAAATTCGATAGACGTGATTCTTTCGAGGTGGCATCGCAAACTGTCGCGCTGCCTGTTCGAATTTGCTAAGTCGATCATGGTTCAATATAAACTTCTCGTCAACAAACGCTGTGGTGGTGTGTAGTAGTAATACATAGATAGCATGCATGTAAGTAGTCTCCGGGGACTAGCCCCATTTAAAAAAACTTAGGCAATATAACTTTTTTTTCATTAAACTTTTTATAATAATGCGTTTAGTTAGAATTGAATTCGGCTATAAGATAAATAATATTTATTCCAATAAATGATCTTAATTATTTCCAGGTATTTATACTTTTTTTTATAAAATAATTTGTAAGGTACCATTGGTATTATTTAAATAATTATGATTATAATTATTTTTAACATAAAATTTTATAATATATTAATAATTTAATATTATAATAAATTTTCAGATTTTAAATATTATTAAAATATTAAAGTAGTTATAATTTTGTTTTAATAAAAAATTTTATTTCAACAAAAATCTTAATATTTTTTTATTAAGGAAAAATATAGAAATTCTAAAATAATAGTTTTAAAAATAAAATTTAATTTTTCTTTTTTTTCCCTTTTTTTTTTTATTCCTTATTCATTTAAAAAGATTAGTTTATTAAATTAAAATAATACTATTATTAACTTTAATACTATTATAAAATTTTAATTTTAAATATATAAAAAATAAAAAAAATAATATAAATTAATAAATTTAATATTAATTTATTTATTATTATAAAATATAATAAGGATTTAAATTCTAATTTATAAATATTTATTATTATTTTTATAATTTTTTGGAAGAAATACCTATTTTAAAATTCTAGTTTTATAAATAAAAATAATAAGCCAATCAAATTCTATTATTTAATAGTAGGTTTAAAAACATTAATTAATTTAAATATTATATTTAAAAATTTAAAATTTAAAAAATTGGTAAATATATATTTTAATTAATTAAATTTATAATCTTATTCTAATTTTATTTTTTATATAAAAAAATATTTTATTAATTATTTAAATAATTATACTAATTTTAATATTAAAATATTAATTAAAAACTTTTATATAATATTTTAAATAAAAAATATTTTAATAAACTTTTATATTTCTAATATTTTTAAAATATATAAAGTATAATATAAAATAATTATAATTAAAATTCTAAAATATTATTTAAAATTATTATTTTTAAATTTAATAGATTTTATTTTTAAAATAAACATTTCCAACATTAAAATAATAAATATTAATATATTTAATATATTTATTTAAAATAATATATTCTTAATATTAACAATACTAATAATTATATTATAAATAATATTTATAATAATAACTATTTTTTTTTTTTATTATTAAAAAAAATAAAATTTTTAAAAAAATTTCTAATTTTTTTTAAGACTTCTAACAAACTACAAAAATTTAATAATATAATAAAAAATTATTATATAATAAAAAATCTATTATATTATTATAAAAGTAATATTATAAATATATATAATGATAATTATATATATATAATAAATAATATAATTAAATATTTAAATAATTATAATAAAAGGATTAAATTTTATATATTATTAATTAAGAAATTAGAAGGAGTTATAAAAAATTTTTAAAATAATTATAAATAAATAGAAAAATCCAAATTAAATTATTAGAAAAGAATAAGATTTATAAACTAAATTTCAATCAAAATTCTTAAAATCAACCTTTTTAATTTTTTGAAAAAAAAATTTAATCTGGCATAAAATAAAGTATTAATAAAAATAAAATTAAATTAATATCATTAGAATCTTTTTTTTAATAATATTAATATTTCAATTTATAAATTACATATATATAAACTTATAATAAAAACAAAATTATTTAATAATATTATTATAAAATTAATAAAAATTAAAAAGAGTTGGCTAAAATAATTGGTTAATAAGGTAGTAATCAATTTAAATAAAAATAAATTTTGGGAGAATATTATTTGCTAAATAATAAATATAAAAATTAAAAATATTAAAAATATATATAATTTTAAAAACTTTGAAAAATTTAAAAAAAAAAATGTTAATAGTAGTAATTGTAAGTGACTACGTATTAAACTGCACAACCAGGTTTCACGTACTCTTTATTATATATAAAAAAATATGGTAGTTTGATTTTATTAATAGATTATAATCATAATAAGAATTTATATATATATTAATATATATATTATATACATAACCACTAAGTTATATATACTTTTATATATTATTAATACTAATTTTATACCACTATTTATTTATTTTTATAAATAAAAAGATTTTACTAGTGATTATATAGTAAAAATTTTAATTAATTTTATTTAATTTTTAAAAATTATTAAAATTTTTAACCATACATTTAATAATATACAAATATAATTATTTTTATTAATCTATATTTTTAATTTTATTATTAAAATATTATTTATATTAAAATATAAATTTACTATTAATAATATTAATTATTAAATATAAAATAAATATATTATTATATTTTTAAATATATAAATGAAGTTAAAATATATTTTTAATAATTTTATTATTAATTTTTTAATAATACTTTTGGGTTTTATTATTTTTAAATTAGTATTAAAAATAACTATTAATTTAATTTTTATTTTTATAATAATATAAATTTTAATTACTGGAATTAATATTATTATTATAATTAAAAAAATTATTAATTTTATTAGTTTTTTTAATATAAAAAAAATATATTATAATTTAAACTATAATTAATTAATATATAAAAATTTTAGTATATAAAATTATTTGTTTTATATTTAATATTTTATAGTTTTATTAAATAATAATTTAAATATATTAATATTTTTATCCTAATAACTATATATTTATTAATATATTAAAAACTTATTTATTTATTATTATTTTTAGGAATAATTATAATATATATTAGATAATATAAAAATATTTTGAAAATTTTATAAAAATATAAAAAAAACAAAATATAATTATTTTTAATAAATTTAAAAAAATTATATTAATTAATATTATATTAAAAATATTTTATACTTTTTAAATAGAAAAAATTATATATTATATATATTTCTTTATTTACTTAATTATTTTTAAAAATTTAAAGTAAAATTTAAAATATTTTTAAAATTTTATATTTTATTACTTATTTATAAAGAAAAATATAATTAATTTTAAATATATATTAAAAAAAAAAAAATAAAAACTATATTTTTAATTTGGTATAAAAAATAATTATTATAATAATAATTATTACTGTAGTGTTATAAATAAAAAATAAATAAAAAAATAAAAAAATTATTAATTTTAAAAAGTAATAAAAAAAAAATATTAAAAAAA